>OZ010787.1:671070348-671670348 GCA_963932465.1 Maratus speciosus
AATCTAGATAGAACGTTCGTAAAAAAAATAATGAAAAATAATTTATTTGGCGATTTATCATCGGTTGGCGAGGAAATGAAATTTCGAAAAATACATTTTTTATGTCGAATACTCTTTGATAAAAATGTTTCATATTGAACTTGTTTAAATAAATTTAATGTAAATAACTTTGGTTTTGTTAGTTTTAGTTTGATTTAACTCTAGTTTTGTCACATATATGTATATATATATACATAATGAAAGTTAAATATCAAATTTTATGAATTAAAACAAAATTAAAATAAATTAAAATTGTTTCAATATCTCAAAATTAAGTCCAATGGAGCACTGTCGATTCAATTTTGTTGCTATGGAAACGACGAATTCTTTGATATTGAAATTGAAAAGAATAACTGCTAAATGAATCTTGCCTTTATTTTGGAATACGCATAAATATATGAAAGTATTTTTTCTATGTGAATTTGTTTTTAAAGTAATAAAATTAAAAAACAAGCAACATAAATATGTAATACGAAAAAATGTATTTATTAAACTATCTCATTGTTTATGTTTAAATTCATTAAATACTTTTTACATGCATTCTAAAAATCAATTAAACAATTTTCAGATGCATTAAAATGGTTTGCTTGTTACGAGGAAAAGTACTGCTCGCCAAATCGCGTGACGCTTTCGTCTTTTCGCGCCAAATACTCGAAAGTATTTTTTTTTACTGACTTTCTACAGTATTTCCGCCACTAAATTTGACTGATCCTTTATTACATACATAAGTAGTTTATTTGGTATTTTATAAAAAATATTCTGAGTATGCCCAGTAAGGAGACCTTCCTTGTTAGTTGGCAAAGTGATAATTCACCGCTTTAATATTCAATAATTTCAAGTGTATTTTCACTGCTGAAAAGTAGTTGAAGAATTAATTAAAATTGTATATTTTTATGTTTTAATTAAATTTTTATAAAATTTGAAAGGATTCGACACAATTCTGAAACGATTGTATATATTAAATTTCAAACCATTCTGCTGGGTAGTTTTTGCGCTGTTCTATGCGAGCAGACGGGCAGACAGATCAGGCGACAACTGTAGGTGCTACGTAATATAATTAAGCACGCACCTAAAAAACATGCAACATTCGCACTTGAATGACCCTATTTTCTCACAAGTGTTTTTTACATTGTTTAAATATTACGCATTTGATTTAAATAAAATTCATTTATTAGAAAACCCTGATTTTAATGGTATGCAGTAATGTTTGTTCTCTTGATATATATAATTTAATTATATTTCAGAAAATAATGATAAAAACATTACATATTTATATGCAGTAACCCTATATCACCAAACATTTTTATGAACGACGTCGTTAGCAACTATTCGTAAATTTGAGGACATGCCAAATTTTGAACTTTTAAAATATAGCTAATTTTACAAGCGAGGATTGAAATTGCTTCAGTGAACTTTTATAAAAATACGAGGGCAAGTCAGTAAGTGGGTCATAAAAGCCAATAAAAAGAAGGAAAACCAAGATACATATTTAAAAGGTATATTTATTTCCCTCTATATTCGTCATTTACATTGATACATTTGTACCATCTCTTTATGAGTGTTCTAATACCTGCTGCATAAAAGTCTTTGGACTGTACTCTCAGCCATCTGTATCCCTCACATTCAACGTCTGCATCAGTCGGTTGTAGGCTAAACCATATGAATACTCTGTTGCAGTCAGTGGCGTAGCCAAGGGGGGGGGGGGGGGTCCAGGGGTCCGGATCACCCCCGAACGGAGAACAGGTTTACTGAATCATGGATACAACTGCAAAAACGGCTAACAAGGAAATACAAAGAACCTCTGAAAAATTCCGCTTTAGACAGGTGTTCGTCTTATAAGGTATATTTCAAAAGTATGTATTTCAATGTGACTATGAACTTTTCCGTTTTAGACAGCTTTCTGTTATAAACACTTTCCGTTTTCACAGTATCCATTAAAACTATTAAAACGTACTCACTCTATAGTACACCTCTGAAGAGCATAAATGTATTACTGTAAAATCTGTGAAGTTGACCTATCTCAAAGGAAAACCATTCAAAATTCGACGAAAACAACACTATATATTTAAGCTTGCTAGCGTTTGAAGCCTCACCAGTGGCTTAGAGGTTCTGCTCTCGAAACTGGTAAACGGGAGGTGCTGCGTTCGAACCCAATCGCGTTCGTCGGCCTAATCGTTCGGAGTTTTCGTGGTTTTCTTTGAGCCATGGATTTCCATGCGTAAATACGGGTTAGGTTCCCTTAGAAAGACCCCCACGAAGGGCATTCCCCCCTCGGGTCTATATCCCTAGAGTAGATAATCGGCCGTCAAAAATCAACCAAAATCAACCAAGCTAGCGTTTGAATCCTATCTCAAATGGAACTTGATCTAATTGTGATTCCTCCTTGGCAAGTGTTCTGTGAACACGGAATCCTCTCATAAACGGAAACATTTTAATGTCCCGAGACGGAAGGATAACTATGCAAGTATACCTGCTATTCCGTTTACACAAATTTACTGTAACTAGATTATATTTAATACTTCTTGATCTTGGACTTCGATGGGACCAACTGTTGCCGACACTTATGGGAAAAGAGAAGTTTACACGAACAAAATAACGGCACACTGATTGAGTTTTGTGACCCTTATCTTTGTTCACTTTGTAATGGATAATATTATCAATCACTTTAAATCTGCTGTCTGCAATTAATATAAGTAACTTTATTTTTGGACTGGTTATTTGTTAACACTTTCAAAATACACTGACGAGAAAGATTAAAGAAACAACAATAAAAAGGTGCTTTATGTGGTGCTGTAAAGGGATCTTCAATGAAAGGGAATTGGTTGGTAACTCATTGTCATTGTTATCACGCAGTCCAATGGGATTAACCTTCGCTACAGAAAAATATGCAAATTTTTCAGCCCGTTGTTTCGGTTCGCGTGTGAAAAGGAGTGCATGTGAGTGATTTGGACTAATTTTAAGAATTGTACGTGTAGTTGAGTAAATTTTCGCTTGCAGTAGGTGGAATATGTCGTCCAGAAGACATTTGGCCGATTGCGAGAAATGGCGTGCGATAGGGAGAATGGAAGCAGGACAGACACTCTCAGGAGTCTGTAAAGACTTAAAAATAGCTAAAGCGTCATGTAAAGAATCTGAAAACGGTTTAAAGACACTGGTAATGTGCACAAATAACAAGATCAAGATAAAAAACGTGCCACAATAGGCTCACAGAATTGTCATTTGGCAAATATTGCTAAAACAAGCAGGCAAATGATATCAGTTCAGATTCTAAGGGAGTTCGCTGCAGCAACAAAAACTCGACTATCCAGATTTACTGTTAGTGAAAGGCTGCATAAAAAAGGGCTTTATGCAAGGAAATCCCTGATTTGTATTCCACTAACTCCGACAGCGAAATGCGCCCAGTTAAAGTGGTGCAGAGATTATCGTTATTGGAGTACCACGGACTGTAGCCGAGTTCTCTTTACCGATAAATACCGATTTTTTTTTTAGAGTTATTACAGATATGTTATCATATGGAGGGAAAAAACACACACAATAAGGCTGCAAACATCCGTGAAAGGCATCGATACAAAGGTCGTGGAATCATGGTATCGGCGGGCATCATTTTGAATGGCCACACTGACCTATACATTTTTACCAGTGCAACTGTGAATGCTGAAATATACAAACAGAGTTGAGGTTATTGATCCTCATGTCAAGTTGTTTAAGGGTGCAAGAAGAATTTTTTTGGATTTTATGCTTATTAATGGTCTAGAAGTGCTACCCCTCCACGGAGCTTCAAAGTGTCCCTTCCAGAGCTGCAGAAATCTCGCCGCAATTCTATTGAAGACCATGTAACGCTTCCGTTTAAGGCAGGATACTGTTATAGATAATTACTATTATTACAGGTTTTACTATTCATATAACATAAATAAGTATATTTGTAACAAGTTGGAAATTGCACATCAAACATGGCAAATGAGGTGCGCTCGTAGTATAACTAGTTTTATAGATATTTTTTGCACCGCATGTTGTACTGAATCTATATTTTAGTGCACTTCATAAATGCCTATCCATTTCATTCTGTACGGAAGGCCGTAACATCATTAAAATGCACATGAAATAATTTTTTCCCTTTGGCCGTAATGTAACGGAAAATTTTGACTGTCCCTGTAATTAAACTATGCATCCGGTTTTCATAAATTTTGAAATGACTCTGCAAAATTTTGCCAAAAATTATATATTTAAAATTTCAGACCATTCGGTTGGGTAGTTTTTGTTCTGTTATATGCGGACGGATGGACAGACGGACTGAACGACCACTATAGGTGCTACGTATTTGTATAATTACGAACGCACCTAAAAATACACAAAGCTTGTAAAAATCGAACCTGCCTATAACGGAATTCTGTCTTAAACGGAAATGTTCCATAGTACTATTGAAAAGAATACTATACAATTATTCCTGCTAACACGAAAACCTGTGTAAAACGGAAAATTCACCATCATTTACGATTTCATCTTGACAAGTTTTACTATACAGGGTGTCCGATCTCAACGGTGTCCAGTGGCTAATTCCTAAACCGTTAGTCATAGACCAGTTAGACCTAGTTAGTCATAGACCTAGTTCCAGTTACAAAAATGTTTTAAACCAGGTAAAGAAATATTTTAAAAGCGATTTGGTTCAATAAAAACATTTCTTAAAAAATTACGAAATTTAAATTTTTATACGGCCCCCCGGTCCTATAAGTTATATTTAGTAAAATTTTCCTATTACACTGACAAGTAAGAAAAAAAAAGTCCCATTCATATAACATTAAAATTGTGCGAGTTATGAAACTTTAAAAATGCATGACTTATGCCACTTTTCTGCTCTGAAAGCAAATGAGTTCGGCTTGGCTTTGAGGGGTCACATAACAAGTGCTTAAAGTACTCGAAGATCTTATTTCATGTTTATCTGCGCTTGAAAAAAAATCGTACAAGTGTTACGATTAAGTTAATATTTATTAAATTTCAGATTGGCTAAAATAACGTATGTTTTATTTTGTCAGGATTTGATTTACTTTATCAAAAATTATGTTATTTTTATAAGTTTCTATGTTACTTCAACGATCGTATGTGTGTTTTACCAGTTCAAAATTTGTACTCGAACATTTTCAAATATCCGATCGAGATTATATTTAACATACTGGCGCAAATCCGATAACAATCTAATATTATTCTGATTTTCGGTGGTTACCATTAATACTTAATAGCGGGCATGACCGAGCTAAGCTCGGTCAAAATTAGCCTTGTGTTCAATTCGATATTTCATTCTCACTGTATAATTCTTGCTGTTTAGATCAAATTGGCATGATCCTAAGCCATAGGGACCAACTAACCGAAATTTTTCGAACACACGACCTAACCAATGCTCTTCTCGAACCCGAAAACAATAGAATACAAAATTTAGCCAAAATTGCTAAAGTCATTTTATAGATAAAATTAGCTTGACCCACGGTAACACAAAAAAGACTTACTAATCTAAATTTATCGAACATCTGACCTATCCCAATGGTCTTCTCGTGCTAGGAAACGGTGTAATAAGAAATTCGGTCAAAATCATTTGAACCATTTTTTAAATAAAATTAGCTAAACCTTGAAGCATTAGTGACCCAAAATGACTGGTTAATCGAATTTTCCTGACCATGCGACCTATACCAATGGTCTTCTCGAACCCGAAAACGATAGAAATTTTTTTTTTATCAAAATCATTAAAGCTGTTTTCTAGATAAAATTAACTTGATCCACAGTGACCCAAAAATGACCCATTAATCGAATTTTCTCGAACATGTGACCTAACCCAATGATCTTTTCGTGCCCGGAAACAGTATAATCGGTAGTATAATACAAAATTTTGTCAACATCGTTTGAGCCCCTTTTTAAGATACAATTAGCTTGACCCACAGTGACCCAAAATTACCCACTAATTGAATTTTCCCGAACATGTGATTTAGATCAATGGTATTCTCATGCTCAGAAACGATATAATACAAAATTTTGCAATAATGTTTTAAGCCGTTACTTTAGATACACTTAGCTTGACCCATAGTGACCCAAAAATGACCCACTAATTGAATTTTCACGAACATGTGACTTAGCTAAAATGCCCAATGGTCTTCTCATGCCCAGAAACTGCATAATACAAAATTTTGACAAAATCGTTTGAGTCTTTTTTTAGATACAAATAGCTTGGCCCACAGTGACCCAAAAATGACCCACTAATCGATTTCTCTTCGATTTCGAACTTGTGACTTATCCCAATGATCCTCTCATGCCCGGAAATGGCATATTACAGAATTTTGGCAAAATGTTTTGGGCCTTTTTTTAGATTCAGTTAGCTTGACCCTGACCCATAGTGACCCAAAATGACCCACTAATCAAATTTTCTTGAATATGCGACGAAGCTCAATGGTATTCTCACGCCCGAAAGCGATAAAATACAAAATTTCCTCAAAATCGTTAGAACTGTTTTCTAGATAAACATTTCTTCACCCACAGTGACCCAAAAATGACCCACTAATCGAATTTTCTCTAATATGTGACTTAGCCCATTAGTCTTCTCGTAATTCAAAGCGACAGAATACAAAATTTAGCCAACATCGTTAGAGCCGTTTTTTAGACAAAATTGGCTTCACCCATAGGGATCCAAAAATGAGCCACTAATCGAAATTTCTCGAACATGTGACCAAGCCAATAGTTTTCTCGTGCCGAAAAACGGTTGGATACAAAATTTAGTCAAAATCGATTGAGCTCCTTTTTTAGATATAATTAGCTTGACCTTGAGCCATTATGTCCGAAAATGACCCACTAATCGAATTTTCTCGAACATGTGACCTAGCCCAATGGTCTTATCGCGCCCGAAAATGGTAAATTACAAAATTTTGCCAAAATCGTTAGAGCCGTTTTCTAGATAAACTTTGCTTGACCCACAGTGACCCAAAAATGACCCAATAATCGAATTTTCTCTAATATGCGACTTAGCCCATTGGTCTTCTCGTAATTCAAAACTACAGAATACAAAATTTAGTCAAAATCGTTAGAGCCGTTTTTTAGACAAAATTGGCTTGACCCATAGGGACCCAAAAATGAGCCACTAATCGAAATTTCTCGAACATGTGACCTAGCCCAATAGATTTCTCGTGCCGAAAAACGGTTGGATATAAAATTTAGTCAAAATCGACTGAACAGTTTTTTAGATATAATTAGCTTGACCTTGATCTATTGACCCAAAATGACCCACTAATCGATTTTTCTCGTACATGTGACTTAGTCAAAAAGTCATCTCATGCTCGGAAACGGTATATTACAAAATTTTGTCGAAATGTTTTAGGGCTTTTTTTGGATTCAATTAGCTTGACACCTGACCCATTGTGACCCAAAGTTACCTACTAATCGAATTTTCTCGAACACTTGACCTAGCCCAATCGTCTTATCTTGCCCGAAAATGGTAAAATACAAAATTTCGTCAAAATCGTTAGAGCCGTTTCTAGATAAACTTTGCTTGACCCACACTGACCCAAAAATGACCCACTAATCGAATTTTCTCTAATATGTGACTTAGCCCATTAGTCTTCTCGTAATTCAAAGCGACAGAATACAAAATTTAGCCAACATCGTTAGAGCCGTTTTTTAGACAAAATTGGCTTCACCCATAGGGATCCAAAAATGAGCCACTAATCGAAATTTCTCGAACATGTGACCAAGCCAATAGATTTCTCGTACAGAAAAACGGTTGGATATAAAATTTAGCCAAAATCGATTGAGCAATTTTTTAGATATAATTTGCTTGACCTTGACCCATTATGACCCAAAATGGCCCACTAATCGAATTTTCTTGAACACGTGACCTAGTCCAATGGTCTTATTTCACACAAAAATAGGTGAAATACAAAATTTCGTCAAAATCTTTAGAGCCGTTTTATAGATAAACTTTACTTGAACCACAATGACCCAAAAATGACCCACTAATCAAATTTTCTCTTATATGCGACTTAGCCCATTGGTCTTCTCGTAATCCAAAATGACAGAATACAAAATTTCGTCAAAATCGTTAGAGCCGTTTTTTAGATAAAATTGGCTTGACCCATAGTGACCCAAAAATAACCCACTAATCGAAATTTCTCGAACATGTGACCTAGCCCAATAGATTTCTCGTGCCGAAAAACGGTTGGATATAAAATTTAGTCAAAATCGACTGAGCCGTTTTTTAGATATTATTAGCTTCACCTTGACTCATTATGACCCAAAATGACCCACTAATCGAATTTTCTCGAACACGTGACTTAGCCCAGTGATCTTATCGTGCCCGAAAATGGTAAAATATAAAATTTCGTCAAAATCGTTAGAGCCGTTTTTAAGATAAAATTTACATACACACACATACATACACACACAATTTTTGCTAACATTATAAGTATAAGATTTTACAAGATAACACAAAAAATTTCGGATACATTACCGCCAAGAAGTTTAAGAAAAAGTTTTACATTACGTAATACAAGACTGCGATTGTTGGGTTTTTTAACTTTTGTACATTTTTTAACACTGAATTCGAAAATTACCATAATTTTTAACCATCTTATCAAGATATTTCGTATATCATAAATTGTGAAAGTTAAAGAATAACAGAAGTCGGATACTATAAAGTAGAGGAGATGGTTGTGTTTTTTAACTTTTGATAATTGATTTTTACTTACTTTTTAGCACAGAATCTGAAAATGACCTTCATTTTTAACCATCACGTTACAATTTTTTTGCAAATCGTAAATGTGTAAGTTAAAATATAGCAAAAAGCTCATACTATAAAACATATGTAAAACTTTTTTTATTTTATTTTACTTTATTTTATTCAATAATTTATCGATATTTTTTTCTTATCCCGAGATTCTTACAGCTAAACAGCTGAGTGGTCCGATGAGATGGGGGAGGAGATTAAATTTTAACTTTGAACTTTTTAATTTTGAATTTTACAATTTGCGAAAAATCCTGATGCGATGGTTAAAAATGAAGGCCAATTTCGGATTCAGCGGTACAGAATACATTAGAATCAATTATCAAAAGCTAAAAAACATGACATAACCTAACTTTTGCAGGCTAGTGCAATCTAATAATATTTTAAAATGCATATCATTTTGTAAAGAATTGGGTCTGTTAATTTAGCATCATTTTATTTAACAAAAATTCTGCTTTTAATTTCTTGTTAAATGTTTATTGCAAATTGTATATTTTAATATGTCAGAATGATTAAAGATTTCAAATTTATATTGCAATGTTAATTTTACTTTCAACCACTCTTTTAATATATCTGACGAAATTATATTTCGACTAAATTTGTGAATGACCCCCAATTTGCAGCAAAAAATATGCTCCAACTTTAAACAGCTATTACTCGGTCAATTTTAATCGAAGAATGACGGGACTGTTTTTTGTATTACTTGTCAGTGTAAAAGGAAAATTTTACTAAATATAACTTATAGGACCGGGGGACCGTATAAAAATTTAATTTTCGTAATTTTTTAAGAAATGTTTTTATTGTCCCAAATCGCTTTAAAAATATTTCTTTACCTGATTTTTGTAATTGGAACTGTGTGTCTATGACTAACGGTTTAGGAATTAGCCATTGGACACCGTTGAGACCGGACACCCTGTATATATAACCTGAAGAAAATTTTCCGGACCCTACCCGAAACGAATGGCTACACCACTGGTTACAGTTGCTAAATCTATCTATTGTTTTTCACCTGTCAGCTCTAACCATTTCCCCAAGTTTCCGCAGTGTTTCTTATGTCGCAATCTCAACTAAACCATATGAATACCCTGTTGCAGTTGCTAATTCTGTCTATTGTTCTTCGCCTGTCAGCTCTAACTATTTCCTCAACTTTCCGCACTGTTTTTTCTGTCGCAATCTGAATAGGACGACCACTTCGTTCTTTTACAACGACTTTTGAATGCCCCTGCTCATGTTGTACAACTGTTGTCTCATAAATTCGAAATTGACATCTAACAGTTGGACAGTGCTGCCACCTATTGGCATATTTGAAAACAATTCGCTACTAATTACCGACCTCTCCTATTGGTTTGTGACCTACTTCCTAACATTTCCTCGTATTTAATATATAAGGAAATATGCGCAATTAAGAAAATAATGTAGAATAATTCTGCAAACTATAACATGAGTCTCTATTGAAATAAGATAGTAATTATTAATAAGTGTTTTTTTTTCTATTATTGTTTGAATACTACATTAATTATAAATCAAGAATTAACATTATGACTGCCATACTCGTAATAACTTTTTACTTCCATAATCCATGTAAAACTGTTTATTGTCGATTTTTGTGAGTAAATATTTTTCGCATTTATAGCAAAAGAAAAAACCCTCAAAAGCCATTTTTATTGTTCAATCATTTGCTCTGGATTATTTACCCACACAACAAATTTCTCTTCTCCGTGACTTTATTTTTAAATTTCCCAAATCCTTTCTAGAATCCCTTATGTTGCGAAAAAAAATGAAAAATGCTGTGCAATTTAGTCATCTATTAAATTATCTGCTGAGTAGAAAATTCATGATTTATTGTTAAAATTTGAATATGTCTGTTTGCATTACATGAAAATAAAGTTAGCGAAAAAGTCATTTTTTATCTTTCTATTAGGTAATAACGAAGTTGTTTTAATTTACATGTCTAAATTCTCCATTATGTTGTGTCAGCTTATTTTTTACTTCAATATATTTGTCAAGTTTTAGGTACCTTTAGATGAAGATAGATTGCAAAAATGTTTGGCATATTGAATACTAAAAGTAAGTGTTTTAGAAATGTTTGAAACATATGGGTTGCACGATTATAAATTTTGCTTCCCATAAATGACATTGAAGTAGTTTCAGTTAGCGTATAACATACTACTTGTAATTTATTCAAGCTATATTTTGTTTACATAATGACAATACAAACAGGTTGAATTCATTGAAATATATTTTTTATTCGGTTAAAACTGGTTTAAGATGATCTTCAGAATATTTTTTTTCTTCTTTTGATTCAGTATTAGTGACAGTTTTCAACACCATCGAAAATTATTTGTGCGATTAACAATTAAAACTTTTTAAAATATCACAATACCCAATACAGAGTTAATTTTACTCAAAAGTGCATCAATTTAGTTTTAGATATCCTGTCATTAGTTGTATTAATTCTGATTAAGGGGGTCCAGGACACAAAAATCTCCAAATTGTCTAAAAAACTTTTATTGCATTAAAAATTTCTCTGTGTTATTCTGCTTAAAATGATGTTTGAAACATGTTTCTATCTTAATTAGAACAAGAAATATTAAATTGTTCGTTTTGGTTTGTTTTCAAAATCTAGCTTTCAAGCAAAGGTTGTCATGAACACGATTTCTTGTGAAAATGCGTTTTTCTTCATGATGGGTTTTTTCACCATTTCTCGTATTTAAATCGATATAAGTCAAGAACCGTTATAGATAAATGGTTCAAACTTGGAACATGTCTTTTTCAATTATTTTACTTTAATTTTGATTCAGCAAATAAGAAAAAAATATTTACTTTTGAAAATATTATTTTTTTTTAAAGTTACACAATTTTTAAAAAATTTTTATTTTAAAAATTTTGTATTTTTTTAATTAATATTTTTAAAAATGCTGAATCTAAATTAAAACTTAAATATTTTTGTTTATTCAAATTTTTCAAAAAAATTGAAATTCTACAAATAATATTTCGACATAACGATTTTAAATTACCCCACTTTTTTAATTAATTTTAAATTTTTAAATTTTTAAAAATATATATGAGAAGTTTTATCATGTGATTTTGTTTACAAATAACATAGTTAACCATCACAAAAAAATTCAAAATTTTAATTCAATAAATAAAAATTATTTTAAATTGTGTCCCGGACCCCCTTAAGTGAAAAAATGTACAAGTACTCTGAACATCAATGTAAAGATTCTGTCACATGTATTAAGTACATGCTACTACCTCTTAGTTACCTCAAGCGTCTCTTTCCTACTGAAAGCCGAGTTATTTTCAAGGCTAAAAGGAATCCACAAAAGTTAGGAATGAGCATGATATTTGGCGAGTAATTGTCGAAAGGTGTTTTCAAGTTATGGTGGAATTACAGCTGATATGTAGTGTAACAGATAATTTCTTGAGTGACAAAGTTTTAAGATGTAAAACATCACACAGTGCGTTTTCCGCTGTTTGTTCCCTTGAAAAACCTGTTTATGAGGAAAAATCTGATAATGCCTATAAAAGGTTGGTATGTTTTAAAGCATAAGATAACATTTCATTATAATGAAAACATTCTTATATAAGGATATTTCTAGAAATGCTCATGAACTAAAATGAGATAAATTCCGTCGCAGTTTTTTTTACTGGCTCTATTTAAACTGGTAATTTGTACGGTAGGTACTCGTTTGAAATGAGAGTTTAACTCTTAGCCAAAGTTTGCTGGTTCAATCTTAGCAAGGGTTCAGTGGGTTAACTCTATAAAGTTTTAACGGGTTTTCTTACAAAAAATGAACATTCTTTCCTAATATGTAAACCAATTTCTTGGATAGTGAAGTCCAATAATGCGCCAAAATTATATTGTTCGTAAATACTTCCAATGAATTAAGAATATTACTTAAATAATTGCTTAATACTGAAATTATTTTCAATTTTAAGCAAGTATTAATGGCATATTGGCATATACTGAAACTAATGGCACTGAAACAGCGAAATATTTTATCGCAACATTGGTAAATTGTATACACTCCAATATTGGGTAATATTTTATGCCTGTATTGCTAGTATCGGTCAGGATATAGCGGCGATATAGGCAATAAAAGCAAAATAGTAGACAATATTGCTTTGTTTCTATGTCTGTCACTTTCGATTTAAGTCTTCCTCGAGACAATCATAAAAAACGCTACGAAAATGACCCATTCCTAATAACTTTGCTCTACTTTCCGTTCGCTATGCTAGTTTCACATCAGTTGGATGGATTCCAATTTAAAATTCTTTACAACTTTTTTAAGCCTTCACCAATCAACTATTCTCTGTATCTATTCCCCGATTTTTAAAAAATATTGGGACGGTAACAAAGGAGACAAATGTAGATTTGAATTAAACTAAACATATTCTTGGAAACAAAAAGTTCAGGGATGGTTAATGCATCTAAAACTTTAGTAATTAGTCTCGTAAACGTGACAAACAAAATTTTGGATTAATTATGTATGCATTTAAGAACCTCGTTAACTCATCTTTGATACAATTAGTAGTTGATTGATCCAAATACATCAATGACAAGTATAGCAAGACATCAACCTGCTAGGTTGAAAAAAATAATAATGTTCAATCAAACAAATCACTTTCTTACGATATTGAATCAATTAGCTTAAATTATAATGTCATAAATCAATCAAAGAATAATAAAACAAAGATTTGTAATTATGGACTTCATGAAGTATTTTTTTAAGGTATTTCCGAAAGGAGTAATGGGTGTATGCAGGAAAAGAAAATTAAACCTCTAGGAAGTCAAAAGTTGCTAACAACCGTAATGAATAAAAATAATTCATTTCACAGGGAACAAGAACGAAAAATCATGCATCAGGCATAGCTTATGAAACACTTGCCAACACTTGTATAGTATTATTAGGAAATTTGATTTTTTATACAATGCAATGAGATATCTAAATAAGTAATTTATATCGTATAACTTTGTAATAATCCATTTATAGGAATTGCTGTCCATTATCGAAAATGTATGTGACTTCTTTCGTGCAGCCCTGTATACGATATGTAGAACTTATACACACAACTTTATATACTAAACATTAGATAAGTTTAATAAATTGAAAGGTGCCCAGTTAAACTGATGGCATTGACCTCACAGGCTAATTCACACTAATTGTATATTATACTCGTATTTCAAAGAACAGTGCCCTCGAAAAATAAATTAAAGGGGGATTAGCCCCACCCCTCTGTTTCCCGTCATTATACTTAACAAATGAGCCTCCAAATCTCATCCGGGAAGCGGCTTATCAGAAAAAACCGGTATACTAAATTTCAAGCAAATCGTACAGAAAAACCCATTTAACTAAATTAAGAGGGGGAGGGACTTGCCACCCGTTTCCCCTTTATACTTAACCAATGAACCAGAATTAACTTATTTTTAAATTTGAGGCAAATCGGATAATTATGGTGAAAAAACCCATTTATCTAAATTAAGGGAAGATTAGCCCCCCGAGCCTTCCTTTATACTTAATCAATGAACCCCCATAAGCAATCAGGGAACAGCCTTATCAGAATTAACCTATTTACAAATTTTGATGCAAATCGGATAATTTTGCTTGAAAAACCAACTTATCTAAATTAAGGGGGGTAGCCCCCGTCCACCCCCCCCTTTATACTTACCCACTGAACCCCAAAAGTAATCGGAGAAGCACCTTATAAGAATTAACCTATTTACAAAATTTGAAGCAAATCGGAAAATTGTGCCTGAAAAACCCATTTATCTAAATTAAGGCGGTTATTTGCCCCCCGTTACCCCTTTATACTGAACCAATGAACCGCCAAAACTAATCAGGGAAGCGCCTTATCAGAGTGAACCTAGAAAAAAATTTGAAGCAAATCGGATATTTCTATCAAAAGTTATCGCGTTATTACGTACATATGTACATACATACGTACGTACGTACATACAGAATCTGCGGGCACATTAGCTCTCAGGCTTTGATATCCTGTGAGCTAAAAATGCATACAAAGGTGGAAAACGCACTTCCAGCAATTATCAGTAATAGTTTGTCCTGTAACCGAATTCTTTTGTGCTTCTCAAATCACCGATAAATGCTACCTATTTCATCATTTATAGAAAACATGTTTTAGTGCACCTTAGTAAACTTTTTCAATTTCATTATGTTTATAGCATCCTAACATCTTAAAAATCCGCAAACAATTTTGCTCTATATATCATAATAAGGGTACGTCTACTTTTGCACGGCCTAGTAAACGAACTATAAACGCTCCTTATTCTATACTCCTCTGAAAGCATGTTGTAATTCACCTTAGTGATTGATATCAATCCTTGAAATATCGCAAAATTCATAAAATGTCACTCGAGCGATTTCTTCCCACATATCATAATGTAACGGAATACTTTTGCCGTATCCTTCTAAACAAACTATAAATGCTACACACTTCATTCTCAATACCAAACATTCTATGGTAAACATCAATATTTTGTAAATTTTCATGGCAATCCTAGTATATTTATGAGATTTAGACTACCACTAGACGGACAGACAGGCAAACCGAATTCAGAATCTCTTATCTATTTTGGAATACGATAAAAAGATGTTTTCTCACTCAAGCTGCTTTGTTTAAACTTTAAATTTAATTTTCTGGTTCGTAAATAGGAAACGATCTACTAAATATATTTTAATTTTGATGCTATGATTTTTATCACTTTCCAATACAGTTGAAAAGTGTTTATGAATTGGGTTTGTCTGTACGTCTGTCCGTCTGTCTCTTCGTCTGTCCATCTGTCTGGCCGTCTGCCCGTGCTCTAACTCGCTTAAATATACTCGGATTCCCATGTAATTGGTATATGTTATAGAAGTTTATCATGACAAGTTCGGTATTGGAAATGAAACTCTTACCATTCTTAGTTCATTTACAGGGCCACGCAAAAATATTCCGTTACATTATAGTCTGTGGGGAAAATCATTTGCAATCAAAACATTATTATAATAGTGATACAATATTTTAAACATAATGCAATTTATATACCTTATTGAGGTGCACGAGAAGATGGTTACTATAGAATATATTACTTGTAGCACTTAAAGTACGCTTACAGGGGAACTCAAATGTATTTCGTTATAGTATGATCTACGAAGAAAAATCGTACACGGCGTATTTTAATCCTGTTATAAACATAATGAAATTGACATGAATTTCAGAGGTGCCATGATTTCTTCAATCCATGATTTCTACAGAAGAAAAAGATCAAAGTATTTATCATTCATTTACAGTGTCGCACAATAGAGCTCGGTTACATAATGGTCTACGGGGGGGAAAACTGTTCGCAGAGTATTTCAACGTTCCATTATTTCAATCATGATGAAATTAATATACATTACTCAGGTTTACTACAAGATGCTTGCAGTAGAATACTAGGTGCATTGAATTTATCGTTCATTTACAGGGACAACGTAAAATATTTCCGATACAATATTGTATCCGAAGTTTTGTCTTTTAGAGATGATTGCTGAACGTGCGTTTTGACGTATGGTATGTATTTTTAAGTGTAATTATTAACATTACTAAATTAAATATATTTTTGCATACTACGCGGTGTGCACAAATTCTATAGACCCTATACAGGAACAGGCTCCACAAAAGCATTCGTAAGCATTACTGAGAATGAGCGTGAATTGCTTAAAGGTGGTTTTTAAATTGAGTTATGCATTTTCAATCTTAACTACATTGAGTATACCAAGAGATGTTTAAGCACATAAATCATATACAGGTCTATGCAAAGGACTGGATACATGGCCACCTATAAATAGTAATTCTCGAAAGTGTGATTTCAGTAGTCTTAAGCTTGTTTTTGCCTGAATTAAATTTCAGTCTTATATGAGGCGTGTATGTAAATGTATACGTAATACGAGGGATTATCAATAAGTTTTTGCCCTCACATAGAAATAATTGAGTGAAATTTATGAAATTGCTGCATTGTATTAGTCCTTTTGTATATAGTCTCCGTGCAAAGTAACACATTTCTGCAAACGGTATTTCAAAGAGAGGGGGAGGATGTATTCCAGGAAGCGTGAAATTAGACCCAAAGTGGGCAGTTTTCTAACTTTTGCCGACCCCCACATGTGACATATTGTTCGGAAGGTCTGTGTCCACTTATCCATACTATGCAACTCCCGAGCCCCTCCCCCCAAATTTACCCTCCTTGGGGCACTTTTCTAAATTTTGCGGACATCATTCATGCCTGTCGGGGGGGGGGGCAAATTTGGGGGGAGGGTGTCGGGAGTGCATAACATGAATAAGTCGTCACAGGCCTTTCTAACAATATGTCATATATGGGGGGCGGCAAAAGTTAAAAAACTGCCCACTTTGGGTCTACTTTCACGACTCCTAGAATACATCCTCCCCCTCTCTTTGAAATACCGTTTGGAGAAATGTGTTACTTTGCACGGTGACTATATAGAAATGGACTAATACAATGTAGCAATTTCATAAATTTCACTCAATTATTTCTATGTGAGGGCAAAAACTTATTGATACTACCTCGTATAAAAGGCTGAACAAAAGATTTGAAGTGCGTTTCCGTTTTTTGATAGAAATTGCTGAAAGCGAATTTTCAACTGTGTTATGCGTATTCCTACTAAACTAAATTTTATAATATTTTGTAGAATCTATACAAATTTATGTATCATATACAGAGCTACACAAAAGAATTTGAGTAATTGTTTTTCTCTGCTTTTCAAATGTGTTATACATTTTCCAAAATGTCTATGTATCATGGGGCATTTTTAAACGGCGAAGTTTTGTTAAAATGTTCTGTAAGTGTTGGAAAGTATTTCATAATTTATTTCTTTATTGCTTTCACTATTATTTCGTAGGAAAAGTTTTAGGTTAATTTCTTTACAAATCGACCAATTGAAATCAATTCGTTTAAACATCTAGATATAGTGAGAGATAAAACAAATCTTGACTGTAACGTTCGAAATACTGAATCAAATCGAACCTAATTGGAACGGTGCATTGGTCTTGCTAGTATCTAAGATGTTTTCGTTAACCTCTTCTCTCTTGTAGTTCACTTATAGGGACGCAGAAAATCAAATGATTACAAATTTATTAGCACTATCAAGATCGAAATGCTGAGCCAATTCGCACCTAATTCGGAGAGTATATTGATCTTGAATGTATTATGAATGAGTTCGTTAGTCAAATTTGTGAACCAATGATCACCATTGTTCATCTCTTCTGTCTTTCGTTAATCGTTGGCACTTGTAGTTCATTTACAGAGACACAGAGAACCAAATCATTGCAAATTTATTAGCACTATCAAGATCGAAATGCTGAGCCAATTCGCACCTAATTAGGAGAGTGTATTGATCTTGAATGTATTATGAATGAGTTATTTAGTCAAATCTTTTTCGTTAATCTGCCACTCTTGTAGTTCATTTACAGGGACATAGAAAATCAAATCATTGCAAATTTATTAGCACTTTCAAGTTCGAAATACTAAGCAAATTCGCACCTAATTAGGAGAGTGCCGATCTTGAATGCATTATGAATGAGTTCGTTAGTCAAATTTCTGAGCCAATGATCATCATTGTTAATCTCTTCTCTCTTTCGCTCTTGTAGTTAGTTAATTTACCGGGACACAGACAATCAAATCATTACAAATTTATTAGCATTATCAAAATTGAAATCCTGAGCCAATTCGCTCCTAATTAGGAAAGTATCTTGATCTTGAATGTATTATGAATTAATTAGTTAGCCAAATTTGTAACACTTACCATTGCATTCGTTTACAAAGAATCATAATATGCAAAATTTGTCAATACAGTAACGTCCGAAACACAAAAAAATATTATATTCAATATTTAAATATATTATATATTATATAAATTATTATATATATTGTCTTACTGAGACAATATAGTTATCTTACAAGAATAAGGTCGTTAATCAAGTATGAATCACTTATAGTTCGTTTACAGAGACACACAAGATCAAAATATTCAAAATTTGTCATTACTGTAACGTCCGAAATACTGAAAAACATGAATCTTATTAAGACAATATAATTATCTTACAAGATTGAGATCATTGATCAAGTATGAATGTCTTATAATTCGTTTACAAGGACACACAAGATCAAAATATTCAAAATTTGTCATTACCGTAACGTCCGAAATACTGAAAAACGTGAGTCTTATTGAGACACTATAATTATCTTACAAGAATGAGATCGTTAATCAAGAATGAATCTCTTATAGTTCGTTTACAGGGACACAAAGATCAAAATATGCAAAATTTGTCATTACTATAACGTCCGAAATACTGAAAAAATGAGTCTTGTTGAGACAATATAATTATCTTAGAAGAAAGAGATGACAAGTATGAATCTCTTATAGTTCGTTTACAGAGACATGGAACAGCAAAACTTGCGAAATTTATTATCACGGTAACATCCATAATATCCTCCACCAGTGTACTTATCATGCAAGTATTTTGGATGAATTCGTTAATCATGAATTAAGATTTTATATATAGTTTCCATACACAAAAAATTTCGGTGGCATTCACTGAATGATTTGTCTTCGAACCTCTTTTGAGCGTTGGAGTTATATTAAAACCTTTTGGCAATTTTTAAATTATAATTTAAACAATTTTTTAACATTTTTAACAAAAATATTGTTAAATTATAATTAATATTTTTACTGATTCACATCCATTCAATTAGATTTTTTAGACAAATTTACTATTCGAAATAAAAATTATCCTAATTTTTCGACTGATTTTATATTTAAACTTTTCTATAGAAATTAGATGCAAATGTATAAAGTATTTAAATTTTGTTGGAAAAATTCTTTAATTATATTAACCATTATATCATTACGATATTCTCCGTGATTAAACTTTTTATTGAAATTAGGTACCAATTTTTCATTCAATAATGGCAATAAATCTGTATACGTATATTGTTTAAGAATTGACTCTAATCTATCATATTTAAATGAATTATTTCATTATAATACATACGTAAAAATACAAAATTATACTGAAATGAAATATTGAATTAAAAAAAATAAATCTAATACCCTAATATTTTGTTTCTAAAAACATTTTATGATAAAACGAAATTTTACAGCGATATTCTTCCACAGTACTAGTAGTTATTTGAATATAAATTCCCCTGCAAATTATGTCAATAAAGATATACCGTTTGATTCGAAATAACTGTCTCTACAAATTGACGAGTGTAATTATGCAGGAAACGCAATTAAGCCCATAATTCGATAACATCGAAATTTGCATTTACTCCTATTTTAATGACGTAGTTATGCATTGTTTTGAAAACTGATTATAAATGCAATCTATTAAATATATAACGGATAGATTTATATTAATTACTATGAATATTTATGATTTTTGTTTTTTAATGTAACATATAGTAGGATATTACTATACAAAGATTTAAGGGGGCATTGCATTTTTCTGCGTAAAAAATAAGCTTGTGCAAACTTTTAGGTGCGTTCGTAATTATATAAATAGTTACAAGCAATCTTTATATACTTATGTCTTTTTCCCTTTCACGAAAAGAGGGATAAAAAGCAATCATAAAAATTACTTACGAGTTTCAAATTTTAGGTAATTTAATTGCAAAAACTTACTTTAGAAATTATTGCTTTTTTATCTCAATTCAAGTAAAAAATATCCTAAAATAAGAGGAGAGAAAAAATGTATTTTAAATGTAATATGCAATAAAAAATGAGAATAATTTCATTGAATTTACAAAAATTTAATGAAATTACCAATTTTTAAAAAGAAATTACATACATTTTCTTGCTTACATCATTAACTAAAATATTCGATTCAACTAAACATGTTTAAATTTTATTTTTAAACATTGCTATTACAAACTCGTGCACGGAAGTAAACTGAATGTTTGAAATTTTTCCAAAAGTTGCATGAAATATGTAAAAATTGTTGAGAAAATCTGAATATTCCATTAAAAATTTCTTTTTTTTTTCTGATAAATAAATGTAAAATAACACCTTCTTTCTTGGTTTTATTGCAGAGCTACAAAGAAAAATAAATAATTTTTTTATAAACATGTATGTACATTTACTTCGAGTAAGACTATTGCAAACCAAATTTTCAAAAAAAGTTTCTCAAAAAAAAGTTTTAAAATTTTCCCTTTAGAAAACTAAGGCGTATTGAAGTTACTCACATCACTTAAAATATAAATAATTTCTAAAACATGCACTCCTTTATAAAATGTTCCACTCATTTTGCATCCAAGCAGTATCTTTAATTTTAAACGTTAGTATTTTTTGAAAGTTTATGTTTTCCATTTGATTATGTGTAAATAAATGAAATTATTATAAAAATATTTAAATTTTGTTCGAAAACAATACTGTTTTCGAACAGTGAAAGTTTCAGTGAGTGTTTCTGAAAATCCGAATATTCCGTTACATTATTTTTTTATTATTCTGATTATTAATGTGTAAAAAAAAACTTTTTCACAAAAATCTCCACCTGGTTTACTGCAAAGCTACAAAGAATAAAAAAAAAAACCTTGAACATGCATTTTTTTCTGTAAAAGCTCCTTGTACGTACCTATAATTATGTACAGTCGTGGAAAAAAAAAAAGTAAACACCCCCTACTAACTCCTCAAGAAATTATCGTAGAAGAAAGTTACTGGTACCGAACAATTGGAAATAAAGTCTACTTTTAAATGACGTATATAAAATTTGCTTAGGGGGCCATCTACATATTAAAATGAATCCAAACTTCATTTTTTTCAATGGCAATACCCAATTTTAATGAGATATTTCAAATTTTTGGCTCAAACTATGCCCAGACACCGAATTTCAAGTCATTTGAATGATACGTTTTTGAATTATAAACATTCAAAATTGATTCCTTCTAATGTTAAATTACGTTTTCATATTTTTATTTATAACTTCTGAAATTATGATCCTAATGTTTTAATTTTTTGTGTATAAATAATACTAATACACCCAAACATGAATACGTTGAATTTGCAATTTTTATAATTTTCTGATCTGAATTATGAATCATGAAATTAAAATTAAAAAAAATTATGAATTGCAGCCAACAATTTTTTGATGGATTCAGATTTATTAAGTCCTGCTTTATGGAAATCCAAAATTTCACATTTTTCTTCCAAGTAGTTTTCAAATTATGCTTAAAAGACGGCAAAATGGTGGTTTAAGGGGCCGTCTATGATAGAAGTGACTAAATATTAGGTAGCTTTCTTTACAAAAAAGCTACCTATTGCAGCCGTTCGGAGGAAAGCGATTTCAAAAAATTTTGGTATATTTTCATCGATCATGACCCCCAGACCCCGAAACCACCCTCCGTTCAAAATTGATATATATATATATCTGACCTATGTCACACTGTAACTCCCGTAATTATGAACCGATTTCGATGTAATTCGGTGTACATAGTACATACCAATGTCTTGACCGAGTTCGTTGGCCAGCTTCATCCGCCGTTTTGTTTCAAAATGGCGGCCATTTAAAATTTTAAAAAAATTTAAAACTTGAAATGTGGTACCAAAAAATTAAAAATGGAAAAATATTTTTTTCTTATGTATTTGACCTTTATACAAAGATTCCGGGGCAGTTTTTGTTTCGTCTATATCTTAAAAAATGGCTGAGTTATAGCATTTTGAATTTCTAGCGTGGCTGACATTTTGAAACGTCCTGAATTTTGTCACGCGATAAAAGGCGTATTTATGAACCGATATGGATGTAATTCGGTGTGTACATAGTACATACCAATCTCTCGACCGAGTTCGTTGGCCAGCTTCATCCGCCATTTTGTTTCAAAATGGCGGCCATTTAAAATTTTTTTTTTAATTTAAAATTTGAAATGTGGTACCAAAAAATTGAAAATGGAAAAATATTTTTTTCTTATGTATTTGACCTTTATACAAAGATTTTGGAGCAGTTTTTGTTTCGTCTATATCTTAAAAAATGGCTGAGTTATAGCATTTTGAATTTCTAGCGTGGCTGACATTTTGAAACGTCCTGAATTTTGTCACGCGATAAAAGGCGTATTTATGAACCGATTTGGATGTAACTTCGTTTATACATAGTACATACCAATGTCTCGACCGGGTTCGTTGGCCAGCTTCACCCGCCATCTTGTTTAAAAATGGCGGCCATTTAAATTTTAAAGAAAAATTTAAATTTGAAATGTGGTACCAAAAATTGAAAATTGAAAAAATATTTTCTTTTTATGTGTTTGACCTTGATAAAAAGATTCGGGAGCAGTTTTTGTTTCGTCTATATCTTAAGAAATGGCTGAGTTATAGCATTTTGAATTTCTAGCGTGGCTGACATTTTGAAACGTCCTGATTTTTCTCACGTAATAACAGGCGTATTTATGAACCGACTTGGATGTACCTTGGTGTGTACATAGTACATACAAATATCTCGACCGAGTTCGTTGGCCAGCTTCATCCGCCATCTTGTTTCAAAATGGCGGCCATTTAAAAAAAATAAAAAATTAAAAAAATTAAATGAGATACCAAAAAATTGGAAAATGAAAAAGATTTTTTTTGTATGTGTTTGACCTTAATACAAAGATTCCGGAACAGTTTTCCTTTCGTCTATATCTAAAAAAAAATGGCTGAGTAATAGCATTTTGAATTTCTCTTGTGGCTGACATTTTAAAACGACCTGATTTTTGTCACGCGATAACTGGCGTATTTATGAACCTATTTGGATGTAACTTGGCCTGTACATAGTACATACCAATGTCTCGACCGAGTTCGTTGGCCAGCTTCATTCGCCATCTTGTTTCAAAAGGAGTGCCATTTAAAAAAAATTTAATTTAAAATTCAACATGAGGTATTAAAAAATTGGAAAATGAAAAAGTTTTTTTTTATGTGTTTGGCCTTGATACAAAAATTCCGGAGCAGTTTTTGTTTCTGAAAATTTGTTATTTTGTTGATATCTTAAAAAATGGTTGATTTATAGCACTTTGAATTTCTAGCATGGCTAACATTTTGAAACGATCTTGTATTTGTCACGCGATAACACACGTACTCGCCTATTTCGATGTAAGAAGGCATGTGGATAGCATCAACACCTCGATCAAGTTCGCTGGCCAGATTCATCAGCCATCTTGTTTCAAAATGGCGGCCATTAAATTAAAATATATATATATATTTAAAGTGAGGTGCAAAAAAATTAGAAATTGAAAAGTGTTTTTTTCTTAAGTATATTATCTTGATATATGGATTCAGGAGCATTTTTTGTTTGTCTTTACCTTAAAAAATGGCTCAGATATAGCAGTTTCAATTTCTATTGTGGGTGACATTTTGAAAAATCTGATTTTTTGCATGCGACAGCACTCCTATATATTAACCGATTCCGATGTGAGTGAGCATGTGCACAGCAATTACTAAGGTCTCGACCAAGTTCACTGCTTAGCCTCATCCACCATGTTGTCTTAAAATGACAGGCACTTTAAGAAATTGCCGAATTTGGCAGCCAAATATAAGTTACTTTAAAGAAAAGCAGCTTGGATAAAGCTGACTAATTTCGCGAAATTCTTATTCATTATATTGATAAAAATTAGTATTGAATCTCCTATATTCGGTTTCCACTAAATTGAGCTTCGTGTGTTTGCATGATATAAGTTGGCTTTTTTTAAATAAGGATTATGAAAGCTACCTCTTCCTCCCGGCACTGGCCGGAAGGACTTTTTTGAAATTTCTTATGCTATTCTGTAATTTAACAGGCTTAATTGACTGCTTAAGGTGCCTTGATCAAGAAGAAAGCTCTCTCGGTTAACAATCGAGTACCGAACTTCATTTGGATACAGCCCTTAAAATACGCTTGTTTTAAAATAATTAATTTCTCGGAATCTTATGGTACGAATTGCGTAAAAATTTGTTTTTAGACTAATTAAAGGGTGTAGAGTTCATTTATGCTGTCAGAATTGTGTACTGCTATTGAAAAAAAAAACAAAGTTATGGGTCGTTTTAATATGTAGATGCCCCCCTAAGGAAATTTTATACGCATCATTTAAAAGTAGACTTTATTTCCAATCTTTCGGTACCAGTAACTTTCTTCTACGATAATTTGTTGAGGAGTTAGTAAGGGGTGTGTACTTTTTTTTCCATGACTGTACATTTACATAATTTTAGTATGTGCATAAATAAAGTAACCGAATGAAAACATAGAATATAATTCACAATTTTAAGTTTCTATGTTACTTAGTTTTAGAAATTAGATGCGCAATATCAAAAATACGCGATTTGATTAAAAGGGTTTAAATCTAAAATTTACCTTGATTTGGTTAGGTATCGCTGCCACCTACTGTATAATAAACCCGGTTTTAATTGGATTTTTTTTAAAAGTTCGGTAACATGTTATTATTCCATAATAGACAACAAAAAAATTGTGACTTTTTAAAAAGTTTTAAGATGAGCCCCTCACCCCTTAGGAGTCCACTTCAGTCACAGCAAAAAAGGAAAACGCCAATGTAAAGTCTATGGGGGCGTTATTTTTAAATTTCTCGCTTTAATTTAAATATTTTTGAATGATTTTTTTTGCATAGAATAGATGAGCACAATCTACAACCGGGCTAGTTTTTACTTTTTCGATTTTGGTTATAATTTTTTTTATATTAGGATAGTTTCAATTTCAGAACCGGTTCCGAAAGTAAAAGTAATTTTTAAAAAAGATCTGAAATAAAAAAAAAAGTAAAAACTAGCCCGGTTGAAGATTGTCCTCAACTATCCTATGCAAAAAATCATTCGAAAATATCAAATTCAAGCGAGATATTTGAAAATAACTTCCCCATAAGATTAACATTATCATGAGGGTCTTTTTGAGTGACTAGTGTGGCCTCTTAACGTTAACAGTAAAACTGTTAAAACGCGCATTTGTTTTTTCGTAATTTCATACAATGTGATGTCACGAAACTTGAACGGAAGGAGAAATGATTATCTTTCAGACAAATGTGCATGCAAATGTACATTGCAGTTGACGGTGAGAAGTTTGAACATCTCAAATAAAGGTATATTGTTATAACTAGTTGTTTTTTTTTCTTTCTAAGATCGTTTTGTCACGTCACAGTGTAGGAAATCACGAAAAAACAAATGTGCGTTTTTGCCGCTCTATTCTTCGCATTAATATCCACAAGGTGTCTTTTCGTACTAAATCGATGATGCTCTAAAACTTTGTAAATCACTGTTTCCCCTATCTCTTTCCATTTTCGACATACGAATTCTAACTCCGCAGTTATCCACAAGGTGGCGGCGTAGGCGGTTTAATTCAGTATCGCATGACTACTTTACTATACCTACACCACTTTTATGAATATAGCAGCAGCCGTTTCGAAGTTAAGAGGGTGGCAACGGACTTTAGTGTGTATACTGTATATATATATACAAGCATATATAACTTTGATAAGAAGTCAGACAAAAGTTTTTGATATCATTGAAAGAATTAAACGGCTAAAATGGAAATGGCCTGGGCACATTGCAAGAAGACAAGACAATAGATGGAGCACCCTACAGTGGTATACCAGATGTGTAAAACGACCTAGAAGACGACCCCAAGTAAGACGGAGTGACGAAATCAGAAAAGTTACCTGTGTTAATTGGATTACTAAAGCACTAGACAGAAAACATTGGAAAAATCTGTGGGAGACCTTCATTCAGCAGTGGATTGAAAACGGTTGATGATGATGATATATATATATATTTACTGTCTTCTATCTTTACAAGAAAAAAGTATTGGATTCGCAAAAAAATTCGATTTCCGATTTTCTACGGATTTAAACGTTTTAGAGGGTTCTGAACACAATTTGATTGTTTTTAGAAAATATCTGTCTATCTGTATGTGACAAAAATTTTGAGGGAGCTCTATCTTAAGAACTAATGTACGGTATTTAATAAAATTTCATATTCAGTTAGTTATTGATATAGATTGGTGCTGATTTGTTCTTGGTGTAAATCGCCCAACATGTGCCGCTGCTGTGCTGCATTTTTCTCGATCTAATGAAATCATGTACGTATTTTCTTCAAACTTCAGATTCAGTTACACGTTCACACATATTTGCTGATTATCTTTCGCATATTATTATTTTTCATTTTTATTGTATACATTTTATATTTATATTTTATATTTATATTTGACATAGTCAAAGATCAAAGACGATTGTTTCTTGAATGCCTACGTGGGGCGTAGTGTCCACGTTTACATCACATCTATATGGGAACAGTCTATGAAGGAAGCATGAGGATTTTCTGTAAAATAGAAAGTTCCATGTCGCAGCAGGCTGCGGTGGAATGAAGCTGATGGTGATAGGAGCTTTCTGTAGATGAGCTTTGATCATTGTCAGATAGTCAAAAAAGGTGAGCAATCATAGGGAAGGGGGTGGGGGAAAAGGCCAAAATGTTGCTGATTAGGTTTACACGGAAATCTCCCAACAGATTGAGCTGCTATGCTGCACTGTTTACCTTTTCCGAAATAGTTCTATCTCAAGCAGTAATGCACGGATTTTCATCAAACTTGTGATTTAGTTAGACATTGATATAAATTGTTGTTGATTAGGTTTTTGTGTAAATCGCCAAACAGATGGTCATATCTTAAGAACCAATGCAAACATCATATTGTGTTACACCTTGAAATAAATTGGTGCTGATTAGTTTTTCGTGAAAATCATATAATATATGGTGCTGCAATGCTGCATTTTCATGATTTTTGCGATAGCTATAGGAGAAAGTAGGGGAATGGCGCTCACTTAAGGGAAAACATGAATAGCTAGTCAAATTTCGACAAAAAAAAATCAATATTTTATTAACGAAGTATAACTCCAAAACATAAGGAACAGTTTGCAATCAACTAATTTGCATAAAAGTTGAAGGAATTTTTTTTATCGTTTTATTTAAATAACCATCGATTGAGCGGTAATGCCCAACATGGTAGGGTAATTGCGCTTAGAGTTTGAATACTACATTTAAGTAAGAAAAAAGTCACATATGTAGTTTTGTGGGCCGTTCACACCACTGCAGACTTTTTGCGACCACTTTACACATATTGTGCACACCTATTGTGTTACACATATAGTGGGCTACTTTTTTTAAATTTAGTTTTTTTGATTTTCACCACTTTTTTTAAATCGTAAAATTCTCCTTGTTTAATGACATATTAATTAAGGCGAAAACAGGGGAATTTTACCATTTCAAAAAAGTGGTGTTAATCAATAAATTTGAATTTTAAAAAGTTGCCCACTGGCAACACTTCTTCTGGAATTACAGGCGAGCGCCATTACCAGTTATCGCCATGTTGGATTTTAATGCATTATAATTGGCGTAACAACGCACTACAAAAATAAATAAAATCGTGAAAGTACAGCAAAATGTATATATTTTGTAGACATAATGAGTAAATTAATATTTGAAAATAAGAGTGTACACTTACCTTCAAGTTAGATGTTGTAGAATTTTATAATAAAACAACTGCAAACTAATAACGTGAGGACACAAAAATACTTTCTTTCCGACGGTCACTATATCCTTACTGGGAACTTACGATGAAGTTCGCTAGGTGCCGGTACCGATCGCACGTTTTCAATTCTATTCTGCTTAGAGATATTGGGTGAGCGGGATTGCCCCTCTGAGCGCCATTACCCTACTTTCCCCTACATCAAAGACTAATGCACGGAAAATAACACGTTCACGAAGGCGCCGATATTCATGTTTTTCTCTCTAAGACGACGCTCGAATTCCTGCTTTACTTCATCTAGCGGCGCAGTGCTGTCGCTTATTCAGACACTGTATGTGATGACACTCCCCTCATATTTATTGAACTGAACTCAAATATAACTGGCACAGTTGATTAGGAAAGCTTGAAAGTTCATAAGGAGTAAGCAAATTACTTGGAGACATGATTTTGTCGAGGACACACTTAGACTAACGTTGATAATTAAAGAATGATCTACCTCAAGAAAGAGCGCAACCACCAGAAATTAGATTATATGGTCTAAAATGGGCATGTATGCGAACGCGAGCATAAAGAATGTCATGAAACGTGATCGCTTTTTTTTTTATCGAAACTTAAATTTATCCGACATTTTTCCGACAATATCACAGCCAAATCGGAAGATATGTCGCACAAAATTCGAAATGTTGTAGAAGTAATTGTTGATACTTTTAAAAATGCTGTTAAACTTGGCAAAAACATTGTAATCGACGAAAGTATGGTTCTATGGATAGAACGTCTTGGTTTCCTCCAATATATTCCAAGCAAGCGCCATAAGTATGTAATAAAATTTAAAAATGTGTCCTTCTAAATGTTACACATAAGATTGATATTTATGCCGGAAAAAATAAAACTGCAATTGTCAAAACACATTCAGGGCCCTCGCTAAGGAGGGGACGGTAGGGAGAACCCCCCCCCCCCCCAAAAAAAAAAAAAAAAAATCGCGAACGCTGTTACACTTGGCAAATTTGTTTAAAACTTTAAAAAAAACTATAATGCACTTTCTATTTCTGATAGACTTGGCAAAAGTTACAAATGTTATTGGGAGTATTTTTAATTTTTATACAAATAAGACCTATATTACATTTTCTAAACGACAAATTGTGGTAACTTGGTAAAATTATAAAACTAATTGGCAAATACTGAAGTTTGGCTTGGTAATTTAAGGTCCCCCCCCCCCCCCCCCCTCAGTAAAAAGTTTTAGCTATGGCCCTGAACACATTCACATGATGTCGTAATGAGACTGATTAAGTGGATTATTTTTTGAGGGCAACATACTATATAGATATTATGCGAGTGTTCCTCTGGCTGAAGAACTTTTATTTGTGGTTACTATAAAACTGAACAAAACGTTTCTTCCGCCACTGATAAAACAAAAACAACAACGGAGTGGCATTATGAATTTTGAAAATCGTAGCGAAGTTACATTTTTGGAATCGACTTGAAAAAGACCAGTATGCATGGTAACTTCTTCCAGGAATCATACATGCATACTTACTCAAGGAAAAAATAATAAATTAAAACCCGATACTGTTTTAATTTTTATAATGATGCAAGCAAGGTCATCAATTATAGTTGTTTACGTTTACGGTAAACCGTTAAATGGTACAGAAAAATTATAATACGATTAATATGCGGGACATGTCTCTTAAATTTGTGATGCATACATAAAAATGGGCTAATAAATATATTAATGTTTTAAAATTCACAGAACAAATTATTGAAAACCTTTTGATCAATAGTCATCACAGTGAAGAAATGGCAATTGGAAGGCAAATAGTGTCACAAAAAGGTTCATATTTTCTTCTTTCGCACAAAGGGTCTGAATAAAAAAAAAGATGTAAAGAATATTACAAATGTTTATCTAAAAGAAAAGGTTTAACAGTATGCCGCGATGAAAACTAAAAAAGTAACGACATATTGTAACCGTTGTAAAGGCCAACCAGCACTCTGCTTACAATGCTTTAAAAAATTGCATCGAAATAAATAAAAAAAAGATGTTAAGTTTATAATACTGAATTGTTGCCACTAAAAATTTTTCGAATATTCAAGCGTGACCCTCTTGTGATGCACGCCGCCTCATGTGACAGTTGAGCGGGACACATCGGTGATGCATACCGCCTGATGGGACAGTCGAGCGTGACCCACCTGTGATCCACGCAAGCGTGAACGTGTTAATCAATCTTCATATTCTGCTACACTTTCACATATATTGGTCCTTATCAGGCTTGGGTGTATCCTGGCCAACAGGTGTCACTTTTATGATATTTCAGTTGGGAATTTTGGTTACAGATATCCAAGAGGTTGAGTGCCGAAATTCAACGATTTGTTTGAAAAATGCGATGCTTACATATCCTTTTTAAATATACACAATTCGACGACCCTATACCTTTAGAATTCTCATGATGGGCAGAGATTGTCTTTTAATTTTGGCACTGTGATAGAGAATTTTGGAGGATTAACATATATGATATAGAAGAAAGGTTTGGGTTTGGCAACGTAAATAAATTATTTTACTGTGATAACCTTACTACTGTAAGAACCTACTACTACTAATAATAAAAGAATCTAATAAGAAAAATCGTATTTTTTGGATTGTTTATGTTTGATAATGTAGTATCTCAACGCATGTTATCTTTGTTACATATAAATTTAGATTGCTAAATATAGCACAAAAATTAACGCGCATTGATATGCTGAAAAAATAAAGGGTGTAACAGATCATGTCATTATTAATTAACTGGTTAGTATGCATGTATGCGTTATCATGTTAATAAAGTAATTTTTACCAAATACTATTGACTAATATCAGCCATTGAACCTAAAATTCATTTGGAGCACTATTCTCATACAGTCTCAAAAAATTAAAGCCTTTCTATGATTTAAAATTTACATATGAAATAGAAATACATTCAGTAAAACCTCTCAATAGCGAGCATCTTGGAACTGAGGAATTTGTTCTTTATTCGGAGGCATCCACTTTTCAGAGGTCAAATTATACAAATATATGCCCATGTGTAGCGTATTGAAAAAGTGTTCGCTAAATACAGGAGTTCACTCTTCGGGAATGTCAGTTTTAGAGGTGTTATTGTAAATATATACAGTTAAACATCCATAACTAACACTCCCGAATTTAGACACCTCTATTTAGTGAATAAAAACAGGGTTGTGTTGCTTCCAGAAACTGGACCTGGCTAAAGTAAGGTCAAACTAGGATAAGAGTCTACCACCCCCTCTGATTTTAGGAGACCTCCAAATTTGATTATAAATTTTCGTAAAACTTATATTTTGAATATCTTTCAACATTGTGATTATTATAATCAATACTTTTAACTTTTAGAGATGGACAATATTAATATTACGGTTCTGTACTTAAAAAGTAAAAACGAAACCCAGGGCTCGTAGCGTTTCTAAAATTTTCGCACTTTCCTACCACTAAATTAAAACGATAATCTTTGTTGTATAATTAAATTATAAATTTTAAAGGAATATACCACAAAGAATTCTTATTTAACATACTGGTAGAAAAATGCGAAAATTTTAGGAACGGTGCGAGCCTTGGGAACCATTATAAGATCACTCCTGTGTCTGTCTGTCACAGCCATTTTACTCTTAAACTATGGAACGTGGAAAGTTCAAATTGGGGGAAGAAATAAAGACTATTGATCCACATATTTACAGATTATTAAACATTTACAAATATTTTTAGGAAAAATGTAGAGGGACTAATTAAGTTATTTGAAAAATAAAGTATTTTCTTTTTATATCGTGTGGGGAATTGTGTGACAGCTTTCGTAATGCTGAACTCAAAAATACATTTAATTTAATTTTAGGTATTATATTTTCAGAGATATCATCGAAAATGTAGAGCTAAAATATGTTTCCCCTCTTTTCCGAATCTACTGAAACTAAAATTATGCAAAACTTAGAGGTAGTAGAGGTTAATTTAAATCTTGGAGAAAAATTATAGCGATTACCCCAGGTCTTTGTTAAAGTTTTTGAGAAAAGCGCATTTTTCCGTTACACACATATTTCGATTTACGGGCATTCAGCAAAAGTGTTGAGGAGTGCTGGGGGCACCTATCGTAACAGAAGTATAAAAGCATTGTTGATATTGATTTTCGAAAAAAATAGTCGGTAATTAGCCGAGATATTAACCCTTAAAGACACGGAAGGTTTGGACATACATAATGACAGGGGTAGCCTACTACATGTACCATTCGCTTTTAAAGCGTAGATAACAACTTTTAATGATAAATTTGTGCAATACAATGTCCAGTAGCAGTGTAAAAGCAATAAACGTCAAATTGTTAAAAGCAGACTAATCACACAATCACAGACACTAATCACAGACTAATCACACAATCACAGACACTAATCACAGACTAATGGCATAAATACTATAGGATTCGCGACTAGTTTACACTGAGTAGATCTCTCAATACGCCTCCCGTGTCTTTAAAAGTTAATTAGAAACTTATTTGGCAAAACGCGACACGGACCAAGGCGGCGTTGCTACTTTCGAAGCGGGCTGAGTAAAATACCCAGTTTAAACATTGAACAAGGGTTTTGTTTCAGCTACAATGTAAAAAGAGAAAATTATTACGACTCTGAATTTAGTTTTATGAAATGCCAAATGAAGTTTAAATATGCACTACTTTTATTGTCAGTGTCGAATTAAGTTCATCATAAACAGATAAGGATAAGATTTAAATAAGAGTTATACAGAATAGTAATATTTGTTATCATTTAGGCTTCATATATCTTTGAACTTTTAGTGTATACCCATTCATACTACTCTAGTGTATATACAGCGATACCAAACCCTATGTTGATAGATTTTACAATGTCTTATTTTTCTTTTAGTAACGATTTTTTTAATAATGCAATTAATAATTCATATATTTATTATACGGAATCCATTGAGCGCGAGTAATACTCGCACTTGACCGTTCATATATATATATATACAGTGAAACGTCTCAGTAGTGGACACCTCAGGACCGCGGAAATTGCCCGCTATTTGGAGGTGTTCTGTTTTTAATCTTATCACTTATTAGAAAAGTTCAAAATATTAATTATAATCAATGCAATACCAAACAGATTTAAAATGTGAGCTTTAGTAAAATTATATACCAAATTTGGGGCACTAAAATCTGAGGGGGAGGGACAAGTCCAGCTTTCCATGCTTTAATTCGGTCCTGCTTCTGGAAGAAACCCATCTCTGCTTCAAATATTTTCTCATTTATCAACGAGAATGCAGTGTGGGGAAATATGACTTGTGTATGATGCTAATAGAAAAAAATTGGTCGGAAATGTCTACCTTGTGTCGGAAAATGGAATATCAAAAATGGTCAGACATCTTAATTGTCTGAAATTCAGACACAAAAAAGTGTCTGAAATTCAGACACAAAGAGTGTCTGAAAAAAGAAGAAGACATTTTAAAGTGTCTCCTTTTTAACCCTCCGTTTTGAGACACGTAAGTGTCTCAATGTCAGATATTTCAGTTAATAGTGTGGAAAATTATATGTTGATTGTAAATATAAACATAATAAATATAAACTAGGGGGCTCTGCTCTCTGCAAGCAACGCTCGCCAACCCCCGTTCAGATACCGCAGAATCTAAAAACATGCTAATCTGATCGGTTTTAAAAATATTATAGGAGATTGACTTATACTGAAAAAAGATGTGCAGATCTCCCTGTAAACGGGTTTTCATTCAAATTCCTTTGATTTCAAAAATTTAAGGCCGAATCAGTTGCTGTTAAGACATCCAATGGTTGTTTTCGTGTTTGATTAAAGAGGATCAGTTAAATATTTGAAAAGAAGCTAAAAAAATGAATTAAGTGTACAGAGTTTTTGTCTCCCGGTATTTTAAAACAATTTCTATAACAATAGCCTAAGTCATGTGACTATCATCAACAGTTCCGGGCGAACCACTTCGCTTTTTATATTCCTGGTGCCATTTTAGTACTTTAATGTTAGACAGGTACAGGTGATAAGTCGCCAAATATTATTCTATCGCCATCATTTCATCTATATTATAATAGTCCAAGTCATGTAACTGCCATAAATAAATACACTCTGATCCCTTCGCTTTTCATATGAAATTTTTTCCCAGATATCATATACGGCCCCATATTGGCGCGATTTTTTCCAACGCTAATTTTGGGAAAACATCAACAGCATAAACAACAATATCCGGCTTACTAAATCAAGCAAAATAACGATACTATGGCGCCAGTTAAGTACCCGTTGCGCATATGACATTGGCGTCAGAAAAAAATCGCGCCAATATGGGTCCGTATATGACATCTGTGCCGAAAGTTTTCCCTTTTGATTAAAAAATCAAATTTCTTTTTCGAATAAAACTACATAAAAGTTTCAATGGTCGCAAAGAATTCTTGGTACTGTTACGCTAGCCGGGTGCAAATCTCGCCAATAGCTATTTTTCAACTCGCAAGTTAGCATTTTTTTTATTTTTCGAGTGGTAAATTAAAACATTGCTTTGAAGTTGAAATTAAATGTCATCATTTGTTACATCATTTAATATTTGGCCAGATGCCATATGCGCACCGGGTTTGGCGTGATTTTTTTTTACGAAAATTTGGCGAAAACCTCGTTTTCGAATACCAGTTACGTATGTATTTTTGGTACTACTTAGTTATCACGTCGACCAAAAATCTATCACCAAACTATAAGATTAAATGACAATAATGGTTGATCGTAAATGTCACATTCACTTGACTTTAAGCAAGCTACACGTCTTTACGTCATCAAGTGATTTTTATTTCGACGTTTTATTTGTATATTTATTAATGTTATACTATTTTATTTGTTCTTTCGTTGTTTAAAATAAAAATTATGTCAATTTGCGTAATTTGGCGAGTGGTTTGGCGATTTATATAATTTGGCAAAATGGGTCGGCGGAATAACTAAGTAGTATCGTATTTTTTAACTATTTTATATTATTTTTAAAGGAAAATAACCAAAAAAATAATTGACTATAGAACAAAACAATTTATGTAATTAAAAAAAAAATAAATAAACATTTATTATTAAATAAACAACAATGGCCGGGTTACCATGTCAACCAAAATAATGCCATTTTGGCGCCAATTAGGTACCCTGGTGTGTATATGACATCTGTGCCTAATATTTTTCTTTTCATTTCGTTTAAAAAAAATAAAGAAATGAAAGCCATTTATTTTAAATGTATATATTATATGTGTATATGTTTGCATTAAATAACATGATAATGAAATACAAAATGAGTTATGAAGAAAAGTAACATGATACATTTCTTACCATACATTTAAGGGAGGCCAAACTTCTCGCCAAATTAGTTTAAAATAGTAACCTTTTCTAAAATCTGAAAACAAAATATCTGTTATGATTAAAATTTGAGTTGCCATCATTAGAAAAATGTATATAAAATTAGAAAAAAATTAATATTTCGAAAACTAATTCGAATTTAAAAATTCTAATACCAGTTTTTAGATCTGCGGATCAATATTGATTTTTGGTATTAATTTCATCGCAAAGTATTCCATATTTTAGGAGAAATCGCCGTGAAACATAATCGGTTGTTTAATCAGTCGATCCATACTTCCGTTTCATAAATTCGTTTCATTAGGATTTTATATATATAGGTTAGATATGTTTATCGTATATTATATTATAATTTATGTATTACAGATGTATTACAACATATTATGCTAAAAATAACTTTTAGCATTCTTTGAAAAAAAATTCTTTTCATTAAGGAAAAGTTAAACTGTTTTCCAAATTGTTGAAGTCACATAAGACCTATCGCTATTTCCCTTACCTACCGCAGGCAAGTTAAAGCGCATTATGAGTTGAAAGCAAAAGTACTTTTTTCGACTCCTGCTTCTTTTCTCTTGCTTTTTACAATCAAATAAAACTTACTCTCCTGAGGTATTTCCTTGATCTTGGTGAAAGCAAACATACAATGATCTTTTTTTATCATAAATAAATGATAATTGAATTTCTCAAATCAATAAGGAATAATTTCCAAATAAGGATAAAACGCAATCTTAAATTACATTTATTTATAGGCAATACAAACCAAAAATTATTAGATCAATTTATACAAACAAAACAAAACCAAAGATATTTGTTCACCAGTTTGGATAGCTGACCATATCCTGTCATTTCTCCTTTTCTGTCTTTTTTTTACAACTATGAAAAAATTTTGTTACAATCATTATTTTTTTAGAATTATAAAAACGTTAATATACCGAAAACTAATTTAAATTTCAACATTATTGAGAATTATTTTGACAGCCCCGAATCCACGGAAATATTTAACGTTAGTTTAGCTGCTCAAGGATTCGACTTCCCGGAAGTGAAGTTATAAAATACGAACATACAGTCATGTTTTAATATAATATATTTTACATTATACAGGGTGAACCAAAAGTCTTGCCCTGATTATAATAATTAATTACAAATTAACCGTTTCTATAATAATGTAACTTGTTGTATCATTGGATAGGTCAGTTTTAGTAGTTATTTTGTGCAATAGAACGAAACATTTCAAGGTCGGCGGATTGGAAGGGATGGGCCAAAACCCCGGCCTCCGCGCTCTCCAGATATTAATCCTCTGGATTTTTTGTTTGGGGGCTATATCCAGGACAGAGTCTTTGCCACAACAATTGCTAACGTTGAAGAACTGAAGATTAGGATACAAGCTGCAGTGTGTATTGTAACAGAGGACATGTTAAAAAATCTTGGCAGGAACTGGAACACCGCTTAGACATTCTCCAAGCTACTAAGGGGGTACACGTTGAATATGACTGAAGTACGTGGTCTTATAAAACTAGTTGGATGTGCCAATCCCAAAACTTTCTTCTATATCATGTCAACATTTCATTTTAATTAGTTTTATTAGTATTTTTATTAGAATTAAGCATAACTTCATACACTTTTCGATGGTACAATATTCAAAATGCGCAAAAATCACACAAAACTCGCTATTACAGTGCCCAGTACCTGCAGAATTTTTCCAAATTCAGGGAGGACTTTTTTGCTATGTCCACAAACATACACAAAAAATCTGGTTCAATTCTATGCATAACTTCATACACTTTTCGATGGTACAATATTCAAAATGCACTAAAATCGCACAAAAATCGCTATTAAAGCGCCCCCTATCGGCGGATTTTTCCAAATTAATGGAGGACCTGCTTGCCATAGCCAAAAACTTAAAATAAAAATTTGGTTTAAATCTATGCATAACTTCATACAATTTTTGATGGTACAATGGCGACATACGGACAGACAGACAGACATTTTTTATAAATATGTTTTTTGTGATCTCTGTCCCCTAAAACGTATAAATCCGTCCAAAACCGGAAGTCGAAAAAAATTTCGATTACAATACTTTCTTCTATTAAAGATAGAAGAAAGTACAAAAATTATAACAGTACTTACAATGTATCCAAACAAACATATGTCTAATTATAAAAGTTTGAGCACAATAAATATTTATAATCAGGGCAAGACTTTTGGTTCACCCTATATTATATTTATAATAAAATGTATTACATCATGTTAACAGAAAATATCTTAACTATAATAAAAAAAAATTCTCTGTCATAAGGAAAAAGTTAAACGTTTTTCCAAATCTTTCAAGTCACGTAGTATGTAGTTATTTCCGTAACCTAACGAAAGCAAGTTAAAGCGCATGTCAACTTGAGGTAAAGGTGCTTTTTCGTCTCATTTTTCATTTGTTTTGCTCTTCAGAATAAAATATTGATGCAAAGTAAAGACTTGCTTACCTACCCATTTCCTTCCTCTGGGTGAAGGCAAACACCGAAAGATTCTCTTTGTCATAAATAAATAAACTTCTCTAAATGAGAAAGAATAGTTTCCAAGTAACGAAAAAGGCAATAGATTTATTTCCCACTGAATTAATACTTATTCAGGTAGTTTTACATGAAAATGCATATTTAATGCCATATTTCATGGAATTTTAATCTAAGCCGCTTTTCTATAACACTCTCAGAATTTGGATTTTTTTTTTCGTAAAAAAATGAAGAAACATATTTTATATTTTTCTTCTATTCGGTGTTTAAATTTACAATACATTATGTATGCGCAAAGGATTGTTAAAAAAAAGTTTCATGATAGTCTACATATATTTTCTGGTGTAGTGATTAATGAGAAATAGCCAGTTATAAGAAAATTATCCAAGGAGAAGACAATTAATTGGAAAATATTATTTCGATTGTCAATACTTTGTCCGAAATTGCCATTATTGTATAAAATATTGCACCTACATTAAGTTTTTCATTTAGTGTATTAATAGCAAGAAATATTTCTCCATTTTATTGCATTGAGCCAGTTCATTACAAATTTTTCTAATATAAAAAAATATTTTTGTGTCAGGGCAATTTAATTTCCGATATAAATACAACATTTTACTGATACTGATATTTCAATATTTCCAATAAATGCAAAATTGCCGCATATTGGGTCCCAATATAACTAATATTGGTTTTCTCGACATGTTGATTTTATATAGTTATGTAATAGTTATTTTATATAGTTTTTTTTTATGTTATATTGAATTTAAAATCCCCACGATGGTGGTATGAGCGTTTCATTTTAAAAGAAAAATGATTGTTTAAAAATACATTGAAGTTTAACAAATAAGCCTAATAACAGATTTAAACAGTCTTGGAACAAAAATCAACAGAGAAGCAGTCAATATACACCTTAAATCATCTTTATACATCTTAAATCTAAACATCGTAGAAAAAAATAAAACGTTGAACCTATTGCGGGCCAAAAATCAATGCTTATATACCCATCGTCCTTTTCCAAAGGTGTTTATGCATACCATTAAAAATAATCTACTTTATTATTCTGTCTTTAACAAAAACTATTTTTTAAATGCCTTAATTTTTCATTTATTGAAAAATGAACTATTTTTATTTCTGACCGTAGAAGCATTAATCCAAACTGTTTTAAAATTAATAAACCATAACACTATTTTTAACTATCTTCAACTTGCAAAGGTTTCCCCTTTTTTAGCGAATAAAACTAAACCAAACATTATCTGTACAAATTAAATAAAGAGAGGATTGTTTTATGACTTTACTACAGAAAATGTTTTCTTTACAAATCACCTTTTAATGCGTGCTTATTTGTAAAGAGCAATTACAAATACTTTTTTTACAACGTTATCTCAAAAACCATTAGAAAATATGTTTTAAAAGAGCACATTACACATAAATAAGGCATTTATTTCTTAAAGTAAATAAAGAACATTTATAAATTCATTCGAAGAGAATTATTCGCAAATTGATCTTGCTTACTCTTTGGATATTCAACAACACATTTTTTTTTAATTCTAACTTCAAGTATTTTATCTCTATGACAAAAAACATGTACACTTTGAAAGAACAATCTAAATTTCGTAAAAAGGTTATTAATGAGGTGTGCGCACATTTATATTAACTAGTTAAGATTCCTCTTGAGATATTATAATTATTACAGTGCAAATAATGACAAACGGTTAAAATTATTCTCCTTTGATCAAAAAGAAAATCTTTTTTACTTTAAATCGATCCAGATTTAATGTTTTTCACCGGATCAGATATTTATTTTATATACATATAAAATAAAAATAAATGAACGTGTAGTCTCTATAATAAGACAAAATAAAACAATTTCGATTTAAATGTTAAATGTTTCAACTATAGTGCTCTATTATGTTAAATGGTTACGGTCTATGTCATAGAAATCATATATATGGATGTATGTTGAATTATTCTCCATTATTTCACACTTATTGATTTTTAGTCAAGCTTCCTCTACATATGAAAAATCATCTAAACTATTTTGTCTTCGACAATGGTATCAAAATATTAATGGTTCGCGTTATTCAAAAATCCATATTTCAAAATATATTATATGTTAAACGTGACAATGCCACTGATAAAAATCTGTTTGGTGTATGTTGGTGAAATACAAAAACGTTAAATTAATAGGATGTAGAGTTATAATTTAGAAAAAAAAAACAAAGTTGAAAACTCATTCAATACAAAAGGGTCGGAACGTGAATATTTGTACTCGTATTCAGTTGCGTTATTGTTATTCTATTTCAAGAAAACTCGTACTTTATCATGCAAATGCAATAGCAATCATTTTATTTGTAAAAAATAGTGCAAACGGGGGAAATTGGAGACGCGTGTTTTATTTATTTTTATAACGCTACACACTTGGTTTTGGACAAATACAATCCCTTGCCTGTGAAGCTACGTTCTTTACATATTACTCTTGTTTAGTATTGTTACTGAATCAAGAGGGTAACATTGTAAAAGAATAAATAAAACAGGCATTCCAAGTTCCATTATTTACCCTATTTACTTTGAAATTTCAAAGTAATTTTTCTTCTTACTTTACGATTCATTGCTGAAATAAACTAAAGGATATTGTAAATCTTCTGCGAAAAAAAAAAAAGGTGTAATATTAATTTATTTTAAGAAAATGGAAAGAAAAACATAAAAATGCAAATATTCCACATTTTTAAACGTTGGAATAGGGATATTTTGTTTGTGATGGCAAAACATCAAGCATTGGGTTCAACGAATGAAATTTGTCTTCCAGATAATTTAAGGTATGTGCCTACTTTCTGGGCACTCTTTTTGAAAAATATAAAATTTTTATCAAACACATGTCTTTTTAGTTAAAACAGGGAATAAAACAATGAATTCATATAAATTTTCAATGGGATTTTAAGTAACTTTTCAAATTTAGTCAATATTTAGTCAAATTTTAGTAAGAAATTACGTTTATGCCAAAACTTCTATAACGAAATCTATTCAATATATTTCACCTTTTTTTCAACACTATATTAGCAATACTTACCTGTGTTACGAAGCAAAAGATTTGCAATACCTCCCTAATTTACTTACACATACCAAATTTTGTATATAAAACATGATTTTAAAAAAATGTGTACTTTTCAATAAAAATAGCACTAAAATTAATGTATACAATGTTACAAACTATATTTTGTTTCATAACATACCAATAGATGAGTAGAACCTTATTTCAAAATTTTATTTCAATATCTTAAAATCTATTTAAGAAATGATGTTTCTCGTAAGCATACACAATGCAAAACGCAGTTTTCCAGAAAACGAAAATTAAGATTTTGATACAGCACAATGTATAAGGTTTACAACTTTTAAATCCACCCTATTTGTAGGCGTTTATATATTTTGTATATAATATTATATATCCGTGTATTAAAATGTATTGTTTACATTTCTGTGGCTCTTTAAACGGTCACTTATTGTTTCAGAAAGTTCCTTTCTGGTTTATATTTTGGGCGATAACTGTGTTTCTACTTATTGCTGAACCAAAAGTAAGGCATTTTTGGAATCCTAAATCTTTGCACTTTAATTTAACCCTTAAATGCCTGATTTTTCAAAAATTGCTGTAGTAATGTTTTTCGGCTTTCAATTTTTTAAATAAATCATGGGAAAAATACTTAAAAAAATCATATTTTGTTTTAAGTGTGGTTTACGGCTAAAAAACAGTTTGTTACTAATCGGCAATACTGGTCTTTAATTGAAAAAATAATTTTCCTTGGTAAATTTCTATAATATTAGACACACAAGAATTTTAGGTTGGGTTGGGTTGGGTTGATTGTTGACGGCCAATTATCTACTCGAGGGATATGGCCCCTGGGGGGAGTGCCTTCCGTGGAGGTCTTTCTAAGGACAAGAATTTTAGGAAATAAGAAATAAATTTTATTAGCCCACTGCAGAACAAAATAGGGAATTTTGCAAGCTTCAAAAACCAAACAAAAAGAACAAGTAGCAACAATTGAAAAAAATAAATCCATCTTTGTTCTTAACCAGCACAATTGTTGCCATCTACATGTTGAAATTCGTTTTACTAATATTTTCAGAATGTATTTTATTGGCAACATTAGGCATTATAGCTTCAATATAATTCTAATAGTATTTTAGAGCCAAAATTGTGTATGTTGCCGATCAGCAACACCCGGCATTTAAGGGTTAAAATAATAAATAAAATCGAAATGTTTCGTGAAAACAACGATTTGAGGGTAGACACATTAAAGAAAAATGCGAAAAGAAATGCTCGATTATTTTTTCGGTTGCAAAGATATGTGAACGAAAGTATTTACCCGAATCTGGGAAATTATAGGAGGCTTAGAACACGAGTCGTAGTTCTGCAAGATATGAGAGTATTAAAAAGTGTGATTACCAGAATCTCGAGTAGTGAAGGGTACCGACATATGCATGAAGTGTGGCTACAAACGCACAGGGCGCATGCTCAGACTTAACTTTTTGTCCAAAATATGGCAACTTAAATTCCCGATTTTAGCTGTACTCACCAAGATGAGTTAATTACAGAAGTGAAACCAGAAAATAAACATTAACTTGACAATGATGGAAGTCTAGCCAAGAAGCTTAGTGATTAGTTTATGTACAAACCCGTTTTCCCAGCGACACTCTTATAAAGTCAACACAAGAATCGCACTGAAAAACATACCGAATAGCAGAAAAAGATCATAGAAGAGCCTCGACAACTAATATGTTTGCTATTTAAGACTGACGGCCATCAGACACAGAAATATGAATGACAACAATGTCTTCGCTTGGCTACTGCTACAATTTAAGATTTCTGGAAGTCTAGACTTTGGAAGAGTTTTGATCTATTAAAATATCAACATTTATGTGAGAATATTCACAAACGTGCACAAAAATAGATTAAATTTAATGCCAAAAACATTTTTTGTCTATGTGCCTTGTGCATTATCGAACAAAAAATAAATTTTCGAAAGTTTCCTCAAAATCAAGCTGTATCAGCATAAGCTCCCGTCAGTTGAATAAAAAAAGAGTAATTTTCCGTTTGCAAAGTACTATACGTTTTTCGTAATAGTTATTTCATTTCTTTAAACGTTGAGAATAAATTGTAAATCAAAATCAAAATACCTATATAATGAGTCCGTAAAAGATATGCATGATATTCGAGATTATGTTTAAACGACTAAAATTTTCTAAATTATAAAACGTTTTATACCGAAAGTGTAAGATTTTTGGCTAAAATTGCATTGAATTGAAAAATTTCCTTATTACATTAGTTCCAAAATGGTTGTTTACCAAGATATTCAAAATAATGTGTATTGATATGAAAGTAAACTCATATTCCATTAACCGAATAGATTAATAACGGAAATAGATTAATAAATTATAAATGTTTACACAAGATTTAAAAAACTAATTTACGTGAAAAGTTTTGGATCACAATATCAGTGTTACTTTTCATTACTTTTAATAACCACAATTATTACACTCATTAACTCTGGGTTAACACATTAAAAATGATCCTAATCCTGAAACAAATGCCACTACTTGTCGATTCAACTCGGTTAAAAACCCGACAGGAGTTTCTGCAATCAATAAATGGAAGTCCATTCCAACCTGTTTCCGAGCGAATGTACGTAAATAAACATTTGGTGAAGTGTACCTCCCAAGAGAAAATTGCTTTTAAAAAAAACACATTAAGTTGCATTTGTGTAATGGTCCAAAAACACCGAACAGTAGCTGACTCGATGCACAATATGATCCTATGAATCACATATTTGATTTTTTAGAAATACTACTAGTGTTTCAAGTTCACCGAAGGCCAAATGAAGTATTTAAGTGGTGGAGGTTAAGTGTGTGGAGGTTGTATTTCAGCCAGAGGTTGAATCTGAGGCTCTGATCGTTTCGTGATTTTTATGGCTTGAGCCACTTATTAAGCTGAGGATTAACATATACACCAGGCTGCTAAATGCACATTCTTAGTGACCAGGTGTTATTCTTTATTCAAAATATTCTTGATGAATATGCTATGGACACTCCCCATTTTCTAAGACGACACTGGGCCTTTTTCACAGGGCTACATCCATACGTGACTAGTGTGATGAACTCTCAAAGGCTGAACAGCAACTCGACTGGCCCATAGAATCATCTTATCTTAACCGTTTGAGCTCTGGATGTGAATTTTTTCAAAATGCCCAAATGTCACATTGCCCAGCAAAGAGGAAATTGCTGACCAGCAGCAAGATAGGTGCTGGCTATGATGAAGAAGTGCTGGCTAATGGTCTACCACTGCATGACCACTGCTGGATAGCTTCAGAACTTTGCTGTTGGAAATCATCAGATAAAATTGTGATCGGCCTCTGTTTTGTCTCATGGGCTGGCCCACCACACCATGGAAATGCACGAGAAAAAATGTCTGGTTGAAGTAATGTGATGGCATACCAATGCTGGCCTTCTGTTGGCCATCACTGATGGGCCAGCTGCATTCCGCACGAATACTTTTGTATTGGTTTAAGTAATGACACACTGCACTTTACCACTGATGGCGGTGCTGGCTGCCATCTTTTTTCCAGATGATGGCCCGCTGTTTCTTTTTTTGCTGGGTGGCACCAGTATTTTCTAAACAAATGATTCAGCTTATAATATACACGAAAAAATGCATTGATCTATTTTCAATTAAATTTGGTTGAATATTCCGATGCCAATGTGACATTTGTAGATTAATATTAAGTGGGAAGAAAATCACCCATCAGAGCTGAAATAGTTTTAATCTGTGGAATTGTTTGGAATAGATATTAAAACGGCGACATTAGCATCACAAAAATTTGGTGGTCTGAGTCGACTCATGAGAGAGTAGCGTCAACTGGATATGTCATATCTGCATCAACTTGTAAATTCCCTTCCTCAACGAATTTAGGCGGTTATGAAGCCCAGAAGTACAGTCGTGGAAAAAAAAAAAGTAAACACCCCCTACTAACTTCTCAACAAATTATCGTAGAAGAAAGTTACTGGTACCGAACGATTGGAAATAAAATCTACTTTTAAATGATGTATATAAAATTTGTTTAAGGGGCCATCTACATATTAAAACGAACCATAACTTTGTTTTTTTCAATAGCAGTCACAATTCTGACAGCATAAATGAACTCTACACCTTTCAATTAGCCTATAAACAAATTTTTATGCAATTACTGCCATAAGTTTCTGAGCAATTAATTATTTTAAAACGAGCGTATTTTAAGGGCTGTATCCAAATTGAAGTTCCGAACTCCGAGAGAGCCGCCTTCTTGATCAAGGCACGTTTAAGCGTCAATGAAACCTGCTTGATTACAGGATAGCAGAATAAATTTCAAAAATTTACTCACTTCTATCATAGACGGCCCCTTAAACCATCATTTTGCCGTTTTTTAAGCATAATTTGAAAACTACTTGGAGGAAAAAATGTGAAATTTTGGATTTCCATAAAGCAGGACTTAATGAATCTAAATCCATCAAAAAAATTGTATGTTGCAATTCATAATTTTTTCGAATATTAATTTCAAAATTCATAATTCATATCATAAAATTATAAAAATTGCAAATTCAGCGTATTTATGTTTGGGTATATTAGTATTATTGCTACACAAAAATTAGCTCATTAGGAGAATAATTTCAGAAGGTATAAATAAAAATATGAAAATGTAATTTAACATTACAAGTACTAAATTTTGAATGTCTATAATTCAAAAACTTATCATTCGAATGACTTGAAATTTGGTTTCTAGGCATATTTTGAACCGAAGATTTGAAATATCTCGTTAAATTTGGGTACTGCCATTGAAAAAAATGAAGTTTTGATTCGTTTCAATATGTATATGGCCCCCTAAGCAAATTGTATACACACCATTTAAAAGTAGACTTTATTTCCAATCGTCCGGTACCAGTAACTTACGTCTACGATAATTTGTTGAGGAGTTAGTAGGGGTGTTTACTTTTTTTTTTCTCCACGACTGTACATTGTATTTTACAGACATTTTTAGTGTGTGATTAATTTTTTGCGCGATGCGCTTATTAAGACTCAACATATTGTTTTGTCAATCAAGAGTTAGTCTATATAAGTATGTGTAAAACATGATCTGTAATAAAAATTTTAAAAAATTCTGCTAATAAATGCATGGTAAGAAAAAAGAAAAAATCTTACGCAGTAAATATCAACCAGTAAAAAAATTATATTCAAATTCCAGCCTGAAAAAATGCAATAAATTTTCATTTATTGAATATTTAAAAGAAAAAAAAAACATTTTAATGTTTAAAATGAAACATTTTATGAATAAATCGAATAATTAATTATCTATCAAAAATATTTTCAATTAAAGTAAAAACCAATTTTATTAAGAATTTTACATTGCACCAAGATTCTCGTAAATATCATATCAATTAATTAGTTTAGAATATTACTAAATGTAAAGTATCTTTATTTTAGCGAATTGATTAAAGTTATATTTAGCAGACTTTGCGTTTTATACGCTTAACATATCAAAGAATTATTAATTATTTTCCTTATTAATTTCTTTGAACGAATTTCATATTTATTATCAAACCACTTTATTTATTTCGAAATTTTCAAAATAAAAATAATTATTCTCAGCCATAAAAGCGTTTAAAGAAATTTTAATACGATAAAATTTTAAAAATGGGTTTCAAGAAGAAAAAAATATTAAAAGTATAAAGAAACCGTGCAGTTTTACTTGTTTTAACGGTCATGTTCACATTTCTGTTGAATTACCACATCCTTTTCATTTTGCTTGTGTGTGCGTATTTTTTTTTATATGAAAACCGATCTTATTTTGTTTGTTTCTAAACTAAAACCACACGCTCATTTAAATTTAATAAAAATGCATTTCATTACTCAATTTTTAAATACAATTCTTGACTTTTGAGTATAAAATTATAAACCGGTAAAATTTTTACAAGAAATATTTATTCTCACAAAATTGTAAATGAATGAATTGAAGGACGTAAATAGCCATTTAAGGATAAGACCCAGTATAGATTGGAAAATAATAAGCCAGTTTTTAAATAAAAATCTAAAGACAATCGCCATCTAGCATTTTTTAATTTTATGTACACATTAATGAAAAATATTATATAAATATTTAATATTTTTGCAACAACAGCTATATTTTAGAGCACTCATAAAACAATTCCACTAGGTCGGTGGGACGTCTAGTTCCTCATAAATTATTCTATAAATAAATATATAAATAAATATATAGTTGAACTGTATTAAATTGTTGACACAGTGAATCTAAAACATTTTTTGAAAAGATAAAGTTTTTCTGACATTTTAAAATCAAAATTACCATTTAGGTATATTTTTCAATTATACATACATAAAAATTAGTAAATTTGCATAAATTAATATATTAAAGGTTTACTGTCTGGGGAAAAATACTATCTTCAATTTAAAAATATGTTAAAATAGTTCCATTAGAGATACTTGTCTGACCAAATCGAAAATAATGCTTTGAGAAAAGTGCATTTAAAGGGAATGAATTGTCTTCAAAACAGTCCGAAAAGTTCTTAATTGTAGTCTTATATGACTAATGCATTTGTTCAATTGTTTTATTTTATTTTGAAAATATATTTCCATTGCTCCTTTTTATTTTTAAACGCTACGGTAGTGTCAGTTATAAAACTCATCCGGTATAAATTCTGCAAACTTTGTAATTCTAGAATTGTAAAAACTTTTTTTAAATACTGTTTTTGACACATCCTAGAAATGAAAGATGCCAAAATCGATTTTTAAAAATTTCTGGACTTGAAGGTCCCATTAAACGTTTTCTAAAAGAAAAGTTTAGTGATTGCTTTAGTCATTATTTTTATTCATATCTACTAGTAGGTAGTGTTTTTATTTGTTCATTATTTTATAGACTTTGATTATCATTAAAAAGTGTTAAATATATTATAGTGGATATAATTTCATTAGAGTGTACGGTTTACATTTGGTGTTCAAATTAACGCTCGCCTTTTGCATATCACTAGCGTGTATAGTCTATGCGATGATCTGAGATTAAATTCATGCAGGTTAATATAGTGTACTACATAGGACTTATCTAATGATTTTTTTTTTCGTTTATAAAGTTCAACGGATTGTGCAGTTGACGGGTATATAAATGAACTTTAATAATCTAATTCTTAAAATCTTAATGAACATTTTTGTCGTTCATTGTTATTACTTATAAATATATATAAAAATACAAATATTGTTTTCATAATGCACATTCATTCAACGCAGTTTTCATACCACCATTGCACAGTTATTTTTTAAATGTTTGTTTTGGAGTTTTGAAAAATCTATGAATTTTGAAATCATTTAATCCATTTTCAATAAAGTAACAAACGCAATTTTGAACGTAATTATATATATATATATATATATATATATATATGCACACACACATATATACATTTGATGAGCTTGCATGAAACGTAGTTATTGTTTATACACATTTTTCAATTGTTTCCTAAGTATTTGTATTGCATTGAAAATCTTAATTAAGTCAAAGTCATGGCTTATCGTAAACTTCTGACATTAAGTCGTTAGATTTGCACTACAGGCGCTGATGTATTATAGCAAGTGAAACTCTTGAGCAAATTCATTTCATTATCTTCGATGTAACTTTCATATTTCGTCATATAATAATTCAAGTTAGTTATTTTAATGATATTCATACTCTATGAAATATTTTTTTCCTTTTAATGTAAGAAATGATTACTTAACATAAACAAAACAATATTTTTGTACTAAAAAAATTATGTACAATATTTAATCTTTTTATCTACTACAAAAAATCTCAAAGAATATTGCCTATTTCCTTATTTTCATATTATTATAATTATTTTATATTCATATCTGTCATATTTTATGAGATAATATATCAAATTAAACATTTTAAGCGTTTTTTATACAGTTTTATTATGAATCACTAAAGTATAAAGATCTAATATAAAAGTGTTTCATATAGAAAATTGCTTTTAGATTATTTGAAGATTGGATTTTAATTAATAATAACTTAATTTTACAAAAAAATCAGAAAGTCACGCCTCCGAAAATTAACAGCAAAACAAAGTTAAGCTATTACAACTCCCACGAGCCTGAGAAATCTACTGATTTCCAAGAAACTTTTTGTAACATCATTTGTTTCTTAGAAATTTCCATTCAACTTATTTAATTATTCATTCCTAAGAAAATTCCTTTGTAACATAATTTTCTTTAGAAAATTTTATTCAACCAGTTTATTTACAGCTCCAGATATTGTGAAGAAGAAAAGAAGACTTGAAAAAAATGTTTTCAACCATACGAAAATGTTTGTAACTTTATTGGTTTCTTATAAAATTTTATTCAAATTATCTAATTATAATCATACTTAAGAAAACTTTATATGACCACATTAATTTTTAGAAATTTCATGCAATTTATTTATGACACTTTCCAGAGAAATTTTAAAATACAAAAGCGCTTGTTTCTTTAAAAAATAATCATGCAGCATTTAATTATAACTCATTTCCGAGAAATATTTATCTAAGCTTATTCTTTTTAAAAAACTTTTTACTTATGACTCATTCATGAGAAAATTTAATGTAACCTCATTTATTTCATGCAACATATTTAACTATAACTCATTCATAAGAAACTTAGTATAGCGTCATTGTCTTTTTAAAAATTTGCATGCAACTTTTTTATTTATAAATCATTCTTGAGAAAATTATAACCTGATTGATTTCTTCGAAAATTTCACTTTTTGATTAAAATACATTCATTATAACTCATTTCATATTTAAATTTTTAAAATAAAAAGATTTCATATAAACTTATTTCTTTGAAAAAATTGTTTTTAGACGGTTTGAAGAGTAATGTTAAATTCATAATAGATTAATTTTACTAATAAATCAGAAAGTAAAAATTCCAAAAATTGTAATCAGAAAAAGACCTTTTTATTGCAGAAACTACTTCCAAAGATCTCAAAGACCTACTGATTTCAAAGAAATGCTTTAAAATTTCCCTTGTTTCTGAAACATTTTCATGCAACCTATCTAATTATAACTCATTCCTCGGAATTTTTTTTTTTTTGTAACCTGATTGCTTTCTTTCCAAATCCCATGCAGCTTGTTTATTTATAAACAATTCCTAAGACATTTTATGCAACCTCATTGGTTTCATAGAGAATTTTATGCAAATGATATATTTAGAAATTATTCCTGAGAAGCAATAATGCAATTTTATTGGTTTCTTACAATAATAATACAATTTATTAATTTTAAAGCCATGCCTGAGAAAAAATAATGCAACTTATTTGGTTTCTTAAAATATTTTATGCAACTTATTTTTTACAACTGATTCTTAAGAAAATTTAATGTATTCTCATTGGTTTCTTAGAATACAACTTATATATTTATAACTCATTCCTGGGACAATTTAGTGCAACATCACTGGTTGCTTAGAAATTTTCATGCAACTGGTTAATTTATAAAAACGTTCGTGAATATTTCGTGTAACCTTATTGGTTTCTTAAAAAATTCATGCAACTCATTCATTTATAAATCATTTCATGACATGAAAATCTATTTCATTAAATGTTTCTGTTTTATTATTTTTTCCTATTTGGTAGTCTTTTTTAATCCACTCATACCATCCATACTCATCCATTGATTTCATACACGAAATAAAATGTCTGGTTCAATCTAAAAAAAAAAAATAATCTGTTCAAAGTTTTAATCTAAAAAAAAGCGAGGTTTGCAAGTATGTTTTCAAAACTTTTAAAAGTCAAATAAACATAATTTAAACGAGAAGAAAAAATTAATAAAAAGTTTTTTGGTTATATATGGTTCTTAATTAACTTCTTTCATTTAATTAAATGCATACTTTTATTTGACTCAGGAAAAAAACGGTTGGTAGCCATGTTATGCATATGATGTTTGTTATGTTTTAATTTAGTTTAATTTATTCTGAAAATTCTATGTTATTTATTTTGGTTTACTCATAAATAGCATCAGAAATATTATAAACGGTGACGTTTTCATTCATTATAATCAGATTCCCAGTTTTTTATTTTTTTGTCAATGTTATTAACAGGGTCTCGTAAAAAAGGATAGATATTTAAAGTGCCTAAGCAGATACTTTTTTCTGTAGCTTCCATAACAAAAAATAAAAAGTACCGCAGCCGTCCGGAGGAAATCAATTCCGAAACATACTCAGATATTTTGATCTATAATGCCCCGCCACCAGACTCCGAAATCATCTCCGTTGAAACACTGAAATATACAAGGGGGATGAAAAAGTTTCCGTTCGAAAGGTAAACAGTCCAGATTTTGTATGCCAGTCATGCAAAAGACCTTTTAGCATTTAGGCAAGCATTCCATTGCTTCGCCAGGTTGAATACACCCCTTTGGTAGAATTCCTCTATCTGCTGCTTGAATTAGTCCGAAACTGCCTGATGCAATTCTCCGTCTGAGAGGAATCGTCGCACAGTGGAGTATTTGGTGGATTTAGCCGGCCAAAAATATTTCTTATTGAAAAATTGGAGTAAAGTTTCTCATTGATTAAATTATCAGATTATTAAGAATAAGATTTAAAAATATATATATACAGGGTATATGGAAAATATTGTAACATGTAACATGAACTTGAATTGCAATAAAATATTAATGAATACTCAATATTAATCTTTTCATATAGAGATAATCATATATAGTAATCATATAGTTTCATAGAGAGACTCATCTTTTCATATAGAGTAAGTTAAAAAGTAAAATTTGTAACACAATATTGCGATTCCTTTTAAAACTCGAATATAAATAGTACTTTTAGTTAGTTTTGTTATCATGAGTCTGTGGATGTTTTAAAATCTATATCAAATTACACTATATTTCAATAAAAATATGTTCAAAATTTACAAATTTACTTTTTAAATATTATGTCTACCGGAAAATCCTGTCACATAATGTTCTTTCACGCCTACCTTTTTAAAATTCAAATTTCATCATTGGCATCATTTTTTAAAAATGTAAAATTTCATATTGTTTTCACCTTAATGTGAAATGTGAAAACAATTAGCTACATTTTTCTCTCCTCAACTGCGTTTCGAAAAAATTGACTTTTGGCTGGGTAAATTGGAAAAATACTCCACTGTGCGTCGACCCTTCAAGGACTTTGAATCTTTTGAAAGCGCACGAATCGATATGCGACGTTCCGCCCCAATCACATCATCAACTGCATGCTTATTGTTGTCGGTATTGGATGTCGATAACTTCCCAGATCGACTTGCATCTTGAGCTGAACCGTGACCAGCTCTGAACTTTAACCCCTTGGGGACGAGCGACACGTATACGTGCCGCATGAAGCACTCAAAATCCTTGTTTTTCCTCACCAGTAAAATTTTACTGTAAAATTTGCCTTATTTAATCAGCGCATTTTTTCGATTCAAGAATACACAAATTTCTGTTTTTAAAAAACGGTGACAAAAGATTAAAAATTCCGTAAAAGGCTCCCGTCCCGAAGGTGTTAAGCACCTTTCCACTACGGTGGTTTCCAACAGATATGGGAGATTCTCAAAAGGTGGGATCATTAAAAGTTAACTATATGTAATTTTTAAAATTTTCAAATTTAAGGCCAATTTTTTTTAATAGTATAGTATTTTGTCTATAAATATAATATATAAATATTTTTAATAGTATGTCTACAAAATTATACACAAACATTAAAAGACAGCAACTATTCTGGAAAAATAATTATCAAAGCATTTAATTAGCAGTTGTGTACGTTACAAATTTTGGACATTTTTTCGCACGTACGTTACAGATTTTGGACGTTGCGCTTAGTATTTAAAAAATTTTTAAGACTAAGAATGTAGTAAATGTGTCCTGTAATTGTATGTGTATACATATATATATGTATAATTAACTTTTTGTTATCCAGTAATAATAATAATAAAATCAAATGTTAATAAAATCAAATGCTTTGTCGCGTACGTTACTTTCGGACATAACAAAATACAAAAAAATTCTTTATAGAAAAGTCCTTCTATCTTCAAAAAAGCAATAAATCAGCCTGCCATCTCTTAACGAAATTATCAAAAAATCATCCGTTTCCTTTCTGCATTCGTTGTTTACCATTAGAACCACCTGGAAGCAAGTTAAAACTCTTTTTCTTGGTGGTACATTGGAACAGTTAACGTTATGAATGTCCAAAATTGGCCTCTTTAGCATAAAATAATAAAATTTTAAGATATTTATACAAAGCTTTTACAATAAATTATGTCATTTTCTGTCTCTGAATAGAATTAAAAACTCTGTAAGAAAAAAAATATAAAGTCAATGATAATTAAAGTTATGTTTTAAAGGCTTAAAGTTATGACGTGTGTCCAGTGCCCACCTTTTGAGAATCGCCCATACGCTTCTCCTTACACATTCTTCATTCTTCGATGAATTTCTACCTGTGTTTGTTATTCGGCCGCCAAAAAAAGAATAACAGCACGTTGGTCCTGTTTCAACGCATATGGTACTAACTTCGCCATTTTTCACGCTTCAGCATTTTCTGCACACATATCGGAAATAAACGATTGCCACAATAATCCCTTGCCTCGATGTCGGTAATTATATATCCGCTTAGGCGACGGGCTAATTTGCATATACGCTGCAGCAGCGATCTCAAACGGAAACTTTTTGATCGCCTCTTATATATATGTGTGTGTGTGTGTTACGATACTTGTAACATTCAGACGAAAACTGACCTCATAACAATAAATCGCTCTCTGTAACTCTGCTCAATTAAAAAACTCTTCGAAAGCCATTCACAAAATTCCATATTCAGGAACTGTAATCAACACTTTCCTACATCACTTTCCTTATTTAGTAGATCAATACTAAAGTAAATATACTAGAACAGCATTTTTGCACTCGTCAACCGTTTTGCAAGGGATCGAATGTAATGTAGTATATAGGGTTTCTCCATTAATAAGAGGGCGAGATTATCAGTTCGATAACACATTTATTATAGATCAGTATGTATTAGCAATTATATGTATTAGCCAATAACAGCCCGAATACCTTCAAAACTATACCTTAAGTGCAGATAAAAAATGGAGCAAGTCGGAGAGGCTGAAAAAACGCGCAAACGATTTTTGGCATAATTAAAAAAAGAAAATAAACAAAACAGATCATTTTAACAGAATTCCTATCGGCATTAAGATTGAAAAATGAAAGACCTTGAAACAATTTATAATTACGGGAAATGTTTTTTAGAATAGATTTTGAAAATAAAAAATATCAATATACGCATTTTAAATAGAAATAAAATTAAGTAAACGGAATGATTTAAATATTTTTAAAGATAGAAAATACATTTAAAAAACTAGGATTGTAGAAATATGTTAGATAGGAAATTTTTTGTGGAATAATTTTAATAAAGCGCAGAAATTTAATTTTCTTAATATTATGTATACATATTCATATATATATATATATATATATATATATATATATATATACATATATATGACTTTCATCATGCTGTAAAATGGTAGGACTTTATTATTCATTATCTTGCTAAAAATAGACAATAGACAATAGACAATAGACTGTCTAGACAATAATATATTAGTAAGCAATAAGCCTGAAAAATTCCTTGAAATGTAAAAGCAGTTTATAATTTATTTAATTAATTATTCTCAGCATATTTTTCGAATAATTACTTTCCTTTCTGTCCCCATTCTATTTCAGAAAAACTCTTTAAGAATCCTTTAGTAGTATATTTTCATTATTCTTAACGACATGTAAAAGAAATATAAAAAAATGTAAATTCATTAAATGAAATTCGTTTCGTAATTAGAACAAAAGTATTAAAAAGATTTATTTTAAAATAAATATATATATTCCATTTATATTTATAAATGCTGTATTTCAAAAAACAAGGAAAATCATTATTTTTATCATTGCCAAATGAAACTTAATAGTTACATGATTTTAAAGAAATTCCTTATGCGAGTCAAATATATTACATTTTATTTTTAAAATAATTATTAAATTATTTTTGAAAGAAATTCCTTGTGCGAGTAGAATATATTACATTTTCTTTTTATTATAATTATTAAATTATTTTTGATGCGTCAAACCGGATGAATAGAAAATTTATTGGATTTTTTAATTTTAAATAAAAAAAATCGTCTATATTTATTTTATGTCTCTTATATCAAGTTTATTTCGAACGCCAAATAAAAAGTATTTTAAATCTTTATTATAAAAAATAAAAAGATTCCAAGATATGAGCTTATTTAAAGAGTAATTCCTACCGTTGTTATTTCTTTTGCTCGTTATTTATTTATTTCAAGCATTGAAGCATCTAGGAGGCACTTTGATTTCGACAAGTAGAAGATTAAAGAATAAAAAGAGAAGTATTTTTCCGAGAAAAAAAAATGCGTAAAAGAAAGGATAAATTCTGAAATATAATACATACTCTTACACACTTACGGATTCAGTTATTTTGGGGGATTATGCGAGATAGTAATTTATAATTGTTACATTTTATTAATATTTGATGTTATAAAAAGGTTGGATTATGCCCTTTTATGTTGATAAGAGAAAGCTGTCAACAAAGAAATTGAAAATAACGTAGAATGACAGTGGAATTTTCAAATTATTGAAGTATTATTCAATTTAAATATTTCTAAAATTACTGAATAAACCTTCAAGGATTTGAATCAATTTTTAAAATCCTTCTGTTTAGAACTATACAAACTATGTACGATGACAAAAATGTTATTTGCGTACACGTATTGCTCAGTTTCATATATCAAGAATAGACAGAAGAGAGGGATCAAATTATTTTTCAAAATCTTGATGAAATTTAATTTAAAATTTAATTAATTTAATTTTCATTCTATTATTTTACTTAACTATTAAATTTTGTTAATGATTTGTTCAAAGCAATTTTTATTTATTATGTCTTATTTTAGAAGCTATTATAAATTGTCGTAGCCAAAATGATGTTCTCAATTTTCTTTAGGCCTCCCTTGAGATGGGTGCCTATTCTTCAATTTCAATATCAGCACTGTTCTTGACATGCTAGAGTAATCTGGCGGTATAGCTCTTTGCATATAGTTATAATTTTATTTTTATTTATGTCTTTCCATTTTGATTCATGTTGCTCATTGTTACGCTTTTGACGTCACTGGTGCCTGTCTATCGCATGGAACATCTTCATTGCTAAATAAAAATTTGGTATGGACATGTCTGGTTGGGGATTCCGTATTCCCTTTTTTCTGGAGGAGAGGTTAGGCGTCAAATAACGAACTTGTGTTTGTCAAGTAAAGTTCGGGAGAGACGTTTAAAGTCTACAATCTCATATTGATGGTAGTGCCTTTAAAGCTTCCTTGTTACCATAAGAGATGCCACAGGCATCATATAAAAACTATTTAGTATTTTCACTGCAAGGTGGCGTATGGAGGAGAGGTACAAAAACTCAATCTTTACTTCACAGGAACTACACAGTAGTTGTGTATCGGTCCTTTTGCTGCGTTATCAGTTACCTACCCTAACCCATCTTCGCTTAAAAATACAATGAAAAATTCCAAGTAGTTGGATCATTGGAAGAAAAATTCCAACTCAATGGTTGGAAACACTTTCGTGAAAGCAACTTAGCTAAGTCATTGATGAAGTTATGCTAATATTTTGCCATAATAGTTCATGTATATTTCCAGTAGGAAATATGTTCATGTAAATTTCCAGTAGACTCTTTCACCCAGGAAAGTGTTGATGATGAAAAGCTGTTGTGCTATATTTAAATAGAAAATTTTGCTGAGCCAAACATTTTTCCGTTGGATGAATAATATATTTTTCCATCACCAAAGAAATATTACTTTGGATCTACAAAATTTTCTGTTTAAATATAGCAAAATTGCATTTTTTATTGATCTGACAGTATTTTGTATTGAATCAACAAGACTTTTCCTCTGTATACAGAAATCCCAGTAATATTGTTTCCGAACATGCTCGGCGCACTTTTTCTCACGATTTGTAGTATTTTTCTCGTAAATATAGCCCAAAAGTATGTCATCTGTTGCAGATTCCAAGTGTAAAAGTAGATGTGCTCACAAAATGACAGAGAGAATTTCTGAAGTCAAGTGCCGTTTAGAAAAAAGTGATTACATCAGTAACAGATTAATTATAATCCCAGTTCAATGCTTTTTTTCCACATTTTTATTATTTTATGAGAGTAACGTATTGAGGTGTTTTACATGTTAAGTAAACGTACCTATTCTCTTAAACCTTAATAGCTATATTGGTTATGTTTGTCTCTGTTAGTTTAGAATTTCAAATGAACGTTTTTTCCTTTTTCTTAACACTTTTCAACAAAGTTGAAAAGTGATTTTGAATTCGATTTGTCTGTCTGTCTGTCCGCCCGTGCTCTAACTCGCATAAATATAGTTCGATTGCCATGAAATACTAATATGTTATTGGGTATCATTATGGCATGTTTGATATTGAAAATGAAGTGCATAGCATTTACGGTTCATTTACAGAGACACTCAAAAAAATTCCGTTACATCACGGTCTATGGTGAAAAATCGTTTGCGGTGTATTTAAATGATATCCTGCTATTTTAACCGTTTGAGTACGGAGGAGCGCGATAACATTCTTCTTGTTATGTGACAAAATTGCGGGAAGCGCGATAGCGTTCCTCTTCTTTTATGCTAAAATTCCGGAGAGAGTGATAGCACTCCTATTTGTAGTCTCAGTTTGGTGCGCATTTAAGCTGGTTGAACTAGCGAAGCGTGCGATTTCTGTGTATATCGTCGGCTTACAAGTAATTTATATATATATACACCTAACACATTCGCATTTTTGGCATATATTCACAAGATTTCTTCGGCACTCAAACGGTTAAACATACTGTATTTTATATATATATCACTGAGGTGTATTACGGCGCTTACAGTAGATTATGATGTGCATAGAATATATTGTTCATTTGCAGGGACACATAAAAGTATTTGGCTACAGAAGAAATTTAACTGTTGAGGTCTATGAACAATAATTGCTAAAAGCGCGTTTCAGTTGGGGTACGTGTTTTTAAATTAAACTGTTTTTTTTTTTATATTAGTCGGTGTGAATCAATTCTATAGATCATATAGAGGGCTGCACAAAAATTCTCACGTGCATTTTCGTTTATTGACGGAAAATGATGAATGGAAATTTTGAACTGTGCTATTCGTTTCGCCAAACTAACTTTTCGCATATTATGTAGTATACATAAAAAAACTAAACCTGTGGCTGTTCGATCCATGAAGGGTCAGGGCCTACAGTGCCCAACTCTGTTTATTTGACCCTGGGCCGCGAGGTGCTCTGCAGCATGTGCCCCGGCCAGGTGATCAACCCAACGCGAGACCCTCGGTGTTTAGTTCTCCAAGCAAGCGTAGTACTCATTTTATCGACTCCGAAGGGATGAAAGGTTGAATGAACCTTGCCAACCGGGAGCAGAACTCGCGACCTGTAGCGTGGCAGACAGGCGTGCTGCCCTCTATGCTACTGGGCTTCATGTAGTATACATACAGATCCATAAATCATATGCAGGGCGGTGCAAAATAAAATAAAAACTGATATTTTTCCGACTTGATAAAAATAGCAGAAATTGGGTTTCCAAATGCGGTTGTGATGATGTTTTTTCAAATTGTTTATTTAGACATCCTATTTCACATTTAAAACTTACGAAATTTTGTTACAGCATACTGAATGCGTTGGAAAGTGTTACATAATCTATGTTGGACGCATGATTTTTTGTTCTTTTTTAAAACTAAAAACAGCACAAAAGTGCTTTTTTCAAAACCGCAATAAAATATAAGTATCTATAAGTCATACAAAAAAATTTCTGGTGACCGGTTGAGTGGTTTAGGAGACGTTTTACATTTAGTTAACTTGTAAAACACCTCAGTAGGTTACTTCCTTAAGGTACATGAAAAAAGCAGGCAGGGAATCCTCGTGTGAAAATTATTCATTAATCAAATAAAAATAGTAATTATTTGCATTAATATGTCAAGTAATACTTTTAAGTTTTCTCCTAATCTTTCTCAATATGATTCTGAGAATATAAAATTTTAAACTGCTTAATATCCTGAGTTAAAGAAAATTTTATACAATAGCTTAAAACTTCTAATGCCAAAAAAAAAAAAAAAAAAAAAAAAATGTAAAAGTGACTAAGGCGGATACCGCTCCCTCTTACAAGGAGAGGGCCAACCTTGTTAATCACAGATTTTGATTATTTTAATATATGTTGTAGGGTAGAGACCCCTTAGTCTCAGGTTCAACGGATTTTATCCAACGCTCCTTAGTTCTTGAGAAACCGGGGGGTCTACTAATAGTACACAACTTAAATACTTGCTTTGTAACTAAAAGGATAGGTTGGTCGTAGCTGAATTGGTAATGCGTTTGCCGGCTGATCCGCGTGCCCGAGTTCAATACCGGCGCGCTACACTTGTTTTTCTCATTTTTTGTTTTATAAATATAATTGTAAGTAATACTTAATAATCTCATTGTCAATTAAAATTTATAATATTCTATATCAATTATAATTTTAACCTATTTAATTTTTTACTTTTAACTAAATAGTTGTATAAAACATCATAAAACTGTTAATTTTTTTAAATCACTTTTAAAATGTATTTCATATATTCTTTATCGATGCAATGATATTGAGCAATTGTGTCAATTCGTGATTTTAAAGAAACATCATTTACGCATTGCTTTAATAAAGGAAGTTAATGCGATAATACTATTATTCTGTATTTAAAGTAACAAGCATAATTATATTAAAAATTAGCATCAGAGTTAAATTACAACCAATTTTTTGCATATTAAAGATTTTTAACTTTGTAATACGTATGCTTGCACTTTCAATTATTTTGCTTTCCCCTTTATCTTCTTTCTGCTTTTATTTTTATTTTATTTGAATATTCTTTTATTTTATCATAACTTATCATAACAACATATTTTGTCACGATTTTGGAATTTTCATCATTCAATAATCGATCTAATTTCTTTTTAAACCTCTTTAATGGATGAGAAATAATAGTTTAAAATTAAAAAAATGATAAATTTAAGTTTGTTAACATTATAATTAATGTATGATATTAAAATTTTTAATTGAAATTATTTAATTATAATTACAAGTACAATATTTATAAAAAAAAAAAAAAGTAACGCGTTCTGGTACCGAACCTGGGCCCGCAGATCAGCCAGCAAACGCAGTAGCAAATGAGCTACGACCAACCTGTCCATTTTGTTACAAAGTAAGTATTGAAGTTGTGTACTACTATTAGACCCCCCCCCCCCGGTTTCTCAAGAACTAAGGAGCGTTGGATAAAATCCGTTGAACCTGAGACTAAGGGGTCTCTACCCTACAACATATGTTAAAATAATCAAAATCTGTGATTAACAAGGTTGGCCCTCTCCTTGTTAGCCAAACGGATGTAGTTAAGCAATGACCGTCACTCCTCTGCCCCAGTTACTCTCGTTGAGGAAGGATACATTATAGTATTTTTGAGATCCGACCAGATCTGGCGTTAACCGGTTACTGAAATTCCCTACTCATGAACGTGAATCTTTCTGACACATACAGAACACTTAAAGGATTACTGAAATGCATTTCGATTTAGATTCTTATTATTAATATTAAAATTAGACAAGATTCTTCTAAATCAGTAATTGTGAACTGCAGTAGCTCACAAAGCGACACATTTCTTTTCGATAAAGTAATGTAAATGCACCTGTAGTAGTTCACTCATTTTGAAAGCATAATAAGAAGCCTAAAATGCATTTTTGAAAAACGACTGAAAGAAATCAGATTTAGTGATTCAGATTTAAGAAATCAGATTAAATGTTAACTTCCTTAAACTGTTTGTAATGATTGTTTTTTTTTCCTGCTGGTACAGTCGTGGAAAAAAAAAAGTAAACACCCCCTACTAACTCCTCAACAAATTATCGTAGACGAAAGTTACTGGTACCGAACGATAGGAAATAAAGTCTACTTTTAAATGACGTATATACAATTTGCTTAGGGGGGCATCTACATATTAAAACGAAACCAAACTTCAGTTTTTAAAATGGCAATACCCAATTTTAACGAGATATTTCAAAATCTTTGGTTCAAACTATGCCTAGACACGAAATTTCAAAAAAAGTCTAAAAAATATAGTTCTTTTTTTTCGAATTCACTAACACTTTAAGAATTAGATAAATATCCTTAGCCCACTGCTGGAGCGTTTAGCTTAATAGATATAATTATTTTGTGCAAAATCAATTTTTTAGGATATATGTTTTTAAAATGTTGATATAGAGTATAAATTTTATTTGTTGAATAAAGCTGCATTTATTAAATGAAAATATCTATTCAATTCTAAAACAATATGCTTTGAATATATAACTCTTCAATCCTAAGGCTTGAGTGTGAATGATAGTGTGATTGTTTAATGAATTAAAAAAAGACGTATAAGAATAGATATCACTGAAAAATTAAACAGTTTAATTTTAAAATGAAAAATTATTTTAAAAATACAAATACAAATTAATATAACTTTTTAAAATGATACACCTAATTTTTACTACCTAAAAAATCGTCATATTATTTTAAATTTGTTTCTCTAATTCTAAAAAATTGCCACTGTAGTTACATATGGTGTTTTTGGGGCGGATTTTTCCCTTTTCTTTTTTTCTTTTTCTTTTTTTTTCTTTTTAACCCGACTGCCAGAAAGGGTTATGTGTTTCACGTGTATCTGGGTATTTGGATTTCTTTATATCCTCGAAACATTCCAACAGTTGGATGGATTTTAATGAATGAGGTCTCTATCGATTCGTCTGAACCGTCCGATGGTTATAGCCTAGATTTGTTTTTTTTTAATTCGAAATAAAATTACGCAGCCTATTGAGTCGCATATCATTGGATATTTCTTTCAAAATAAAGACGATGTTTCATTGACTATTTTACAGTCAGAAGCTCCGTTGAAATATTTCACAACCTGGAAGTTGTGTAGGTAGGATCTCTAGCTTTACTGCAACTCTAACCTTCATAGACATCTATAGGCCTCATCAAAACTGTGTTTATAGATAGGAACTAACAATTAAACACAACTTAAAAGTCATCAATAAAAGTAAATAAAAAATAGATAAGTAATATAAAAAAATTGTTTCACACTGTTGAGAAATAATTAATTCGCGTTTTACGCAGTCGGATTTTTGATTTTTTAAATGTAATTTTTACTTATTAATAGTAATATTTAACCAAGTTGTCTGCAATAAAAATTTTAATGATATGTGATTTATACAAATCAGACTAGATTTTACCAAACTATTCATAGAATTATTTTGGAAACTATTGTGCGAAAAAGAGACGTTATCACATTTTAAGCAAAATACATTTTTTTTTTTTTTTAACCACAGAACTTTGAATGTTGCACATGCTTAGAAATTAAAAAAATACAAAATGGTCCATAAAATATCCTATTTAGTTTTTAAAAAACGAAAAGTATAATATAATATTATATATTGATTATATGACTGGACTTTTTAGACTTTCATTAGAAATGAAAAAAAGGAGAAATACAATACTTTTACCATGTGTATGATATGATATATTTTACGTATTCATTTAAAACCAATATTTTAGTAGTCAAATAAAAAAAAATTCTTCACTATTCTTTTCGTTAATTGTTTATTTCTTTTCAGTTCAGAAGTTTCATTTTTTAACAGTTCCCCAAATCAGACACGTTTACAGATAATTTAAAATCCTTAATTTTCTAAAAGACTATATCCGCTAATAACATATCCAGAGATTAAAAAAGAGTTAGAACATACGTCTACGTGTAGAAAATTCAAATATTTCTTTACGGTTAACTTAAAATTAACGTTAAAAATTACGGACGAATTCATTTCAGAGATCATAAAAAAGACGCATTCAAGTTTTTCTTTCCTAATAAAAACTTCAGGTTTATAATATATATACTTTGAAATACTACAGTGAACCTAAAAAACACATAGATATTAAATAAAGAAAATAAATTCAAAAGCAAACAAACAATGCTGTTAATAATAGTTATTTTGTAGAAATTTGGCAAACGGACACAAACGGAATTGTACAGTTAGAAATTAAGAAATGAAAAGGAAAAATTAAAATACAATCCCGAAAATAGTTTAATGCAACCTATCTTTTAAACAATTTAACTTATAATTACACTGTAAATAGGATGCATGCTGGTCCTGTATTTTTCCAGACCAGGAAATTTTCCGGTACTAGTATTTTCTCATAGAAAATCTCTCCTTAAAATAAGGTGAAATTTCACGCGTTTAGCCTAGGTTTAATTTAATATAAAAAAAATACTCATATTTCTCTTGGAAAATACCCTGACTCGTACTAACCCCGTGTAAAAAAATAAAAATAGTTCTTAATTTACGAAAATTATGTAATCACCTAAGAAAATATGCAATAAACTCAACCGAGTTACCCACGATTCCGAAAATAATTCTGTATAATTAGAAACCACAAAAACCAATATATTTTCGAGATTTACAGAATCCTAAAAAACAGCTTTTTTTTTTTTTTTTTTTTTTTTTTTTTTTTTTTTTTTTTGTTACTGACGAAAATTTTCGGAATAGTTTTAAATCGTATCAGTCAGTTTTACAAAACCGAAATATCAGTTTTTAGGACGCAATCACTTCTCAAATACTTTTATATTCTTTAATATTCTTTATATTTCTTTTATATTCTTTACTATTCTTACATTCAAGGAGTAACAAAATAATTTTAATTTTAATGCTCCTCATTTTTCCTGTTTGTTCGTAAAATACGTTTTTCGAACATGAAAAAATTTATTTGTAAATGGTTAACATCCTAAAAATCTATATACTAGATTGAGAAAACTCATTAACCCTCGGAGTACCAAAACACAGCGTATAAAAATTACAATAATGCACCCAATCACAGTTAAAATTCATTAGCTTTTATTCGAGATATTTTAAAAATGTTTCTAGATTATTACGAATTTAGATCTACGTAGTGAACTTTAGATTTATACGTATTTAGAATACTAGTTGATGAAACAGTTTCTTCATTTTATCACATTTCAGCTGGATTTTACTGTATTTGAAGTCATTCCGTTTTCCTGTACGGACCCGTTGGACCCGTCTGGTAGGCGGAGGATTAATATGCTATAAAAACTACACGAAAACGTTTTCGAAAATCAGTGGCAGCAAAAAAAGCTTTTCAATGCCCCTTTAAATCTCGAAAATATATTAGTTTCTCGTGTTTCTGAAGATACCAAGATGCTTTTATTAATCGTGGGTAACTCGAAAGAAATTATTGTGAATTTCCGTTTGTAGTTATATTTATTTTCCTTATATTTATATAAGTAGTTATATATATATATATATATATTCATTGAATTTCATATTCAACATCAAATGGAAATCAATCATTTTGTTGTAGTTTAGAGCGAAAAGGCATTATCTAATTTACCTTATTTTATCGAAATTTTGTAGTGAACATCGTTCAGTTGAAACATATTTAAAAATATCATGCTTAAAAATTACATAAAAGTCATTAGATTAAAGAACAGTTTTAAATGAATTTCATTCAAAAGTACACCTTTTCCCATATTCGACGATATAAAAATAGAAAATATGCGATATTTACTTGTGTTGCATGATCAATAAAAAGTCCTTCCGGCCACTGCCGGGAGGAACAGGTAGCTTTCACATTCCTTATTTTTAAAAAGCCAGCTTATATTATTCAAACACACAAAGCTCAATTTAGTGGAAACCAATTATAGGAGATTCAATATTAATTTTTATTAATACTAAATCATTATGAATGAGAATTTCGCGAAATTAGTCAGCTTTATCCAAGCTGCTTTTATTTAAAGTAACTTATGTTTGGTTGCCAAATTCGGCGTTAGCTTGAAGTGCCTGCCATATTAACACTAGAACGCCCGGAAGGAGTCGATCCAACTCCAATCATACGATTAAATGTCAGCTGGAACCAGAAATTCTTTCATAAAATAAGTTAAATTTAAATCAGTCAAGTAATTCTAAATAAAAATTCTGGTGTCAAATATTTTTATGAAACTTGAGAAAAATTTCCGGGCGTTCTAGTGTTAAGACAACTTAGTGGATGAGGCTAACCAGTGAACTTGGTCGAGACCTTAGTAATTCCTGTGCACATGCTCACTCACATCGGAATCCGTTGTTATGTACGAGTGCTGTCGCAGGCAAAAAAATCAGATTTTTCAAAATGTCACCCACGTTAGAAATTCAAACTGAGCCATTTTTTAAGATAAAGACAAAACAAAAAATGCTCCGGAATCCTTATATCAAGGTAAAATACTTAAAAAAGAAACCTTTTTCAATTTCTAATTTTTTTGCACCTTGCTTTAAATATATTTTTTTCTTTATTAACTGGCCGCCATTTTGAAACAAGATGGCTGATAAAGCTGGCCAGCGAACTTGGGTAAGACATTGCTATACAGGGTGTCCGGTCTCAACGGTGTCCAATGGCTAAATCCTAAACCGTTAGTCGTAGACATATAGTTCCAATTACAAAAATGTTTTAAATAAGGTAAAGAAAATTTTAAAAGCGATTTGGGTCAATAAAAACATTTCTTAAAAAATTACGAAATTTAAATTTTTATACGGTCCCCCGGTCCTATAAGTTATATTTAGTAATTTTTTCCTATTAAACTGACAAGTAAGACAAAAAAAGTCCCATTTATATAACGCTAAAATTGAGAGAGTTATGAAACTTTAAAAATGCATGACTTATGCCACTTTTCTACTCTGAAAACAAATGAGTTCGGCTTGGCTTTGAGGGATCATATACCAAGTGTTTAAAGTATTCGAAGATCTTACTTCATGTGTATCTGCGCTTTGAAAAAAAATCCTACAAGTATTATGATTAAGTCTCAGATTGGCTAAAATAACATATGTTTTATTTTGTCAGGATTTGAGACTGTTTCTCTTATGATTTCTTTTAACAAAGTTATGTTTTTTTATAAGTTTTTATATTACTTCAACAATCGTATGTATGTTTTTCCAGTTCAAAATTTGTACTCGAACTTTAACCCACTTTTAAATATCCGATCGAGATTGCATTTTACATACTGGCGCAAATCTGATAACAATCTAATATTATTAAGATTTTTGGTGGTTACCATTTATACTTATTTTACAGGATAACACAAAACATTTCGGATAGATTTCTGCCAAGGAGTTTAAGAAAAAGTTTTAGATTAGATAATACAAGACTGCGATTGTTGGGTTTTTTAACTTTTATGTATTTTTTAGCACCGAATCCGAAAATTACCTTAATTTTTAACCATCATGTCAGGATATTTCGGAAATCATAAATTTTCAAATTTAAAGAATAACAAAAATCGAATACTATAAAGTAGAGGAGATGGTTGTGTTTTCTAACTTTTGATAATTGATTTTTACGCACTTTTTAGCACTGAATCTGAAAATGACCTTCATTTTTAACCATCACGTTAGAATTTTTTTGCAAATCGCAAATGTGTAAGTTAAAATATAGCGAAAATCTCATACTATAAAACTTATGTAAAACATTTTTAATTTAATTTAATTTTATTTGGTTAAAAAAAATTATTCGATATTTTTGCTTATCCTGGGAACCTTACAGCTAAACAGCTGAGTGGTCCGATTAGATGGGGGTGGAAATTCAATTTTAACATTGAACTTCTTAACTTTGAAATTTGCAATTTTGCGAAAAATCCTGATATGATAGTTAAAAATGAAGGTCAATTTCGGATTCAGCGGTACAGAATATATAAGAATCAATTATCAAAAGCTAAAAAACATGACATAACCCAACTTTTTCAGGCTTGTGCAATCTGATAATATTTTTAAATACGTACCATTTTGTAAAGAATTGAGGCTGTTAATTTAGAATCATTTTATTTAACAAAAATTGTGTTTTTTTCTTTCTTCTTAAATGTTTATTACAAATTGTATATTTTCCATTAATATGCCAGAATGATTAAAGATTTCAAATTTATATTGCAATATTAATTTTACTCCCAAACAATTTTTATATCTGACGAAATTATATTTCGACTAAATTTGTGAATGACCCCCAATTTGCAGCAAAAAATATGCTCCAACTTTAAACATCTATTACTCGGTCAATTTTAATCGTAGAATAACGGGACGTTTTTTGTATTACTTGTCAGTGTAAAAGGAAATTTTCACTAAATATAACTTATAGGACCGGGGAACCGTATAAAAATTTAAATTTCGTAATTTTTTAAAAAATGTTTTTATTGACCCAAATCGCTTTTAAAATGTTTCTTTACCTGATTAAAAACATTTTTGTAACTGGAACTATATGTCTACGACTAACGGTTTAGGAATTAGCCATTGGACACCGTTGAGACCGGACACCCTGTATACTATCCACATGCCTTCTTACATCGAAATAGGTTAATAAATACACGTGTTATCGCGTGACAAATATCAGATCGTTTCAAAATGTCAGCTATGCTAAAATTAATAGTGCATAATTCAACCATTTTTTAAGATATAGACGAAACAAAAACTTCTCCGGAATCTTTGTATTAAGGTCAAACACATACAAAAAAAATCTTTTTCATTTTCCAATTTCTTGGTACCTCATTTTAAATTTTTAATAAAAAAAATTAAATGGCAGCCCTTTTGAAACAAGACGGCGAATGAAGCTAGCCAACTAACTCGGTCTAGACATTGGTATGTACTATGTACACACCAAGTTACATCCAAATCGGTTCATAAATACGGCTTTTATTGCGTGACAAAAATCAGGTCGTTTCAAAATGTCAGCCACAATAGAAATTCAAAATGCTATAACTCAGCCATTTTTTTAGATATAGACGAAACAAAAACTGTTCCGGAACCTCTGTATTACGGTCAAACACATACAAAATGATCTTTTTCATTTTCCAATTTCTCGGTACTTCATTTTAAATTTTAAATGTTTTAATTTTTTTTAAATGGCCTCCATTTTGAAACAAGATGGCGGATAAAGCTGGCGAACGAACTCGGTGGAGACATTGGTATGTACTACGTATACGCCAAGGTACATCCAAAAAGGTTCATAAATGCGCCTGTTATCGCGTGACAAAAATCAGGTCATTTCAAAATGTCAGCCATGCTAGAAATTCAAAAGTGCTATAACTCAGCCATTTTTTAAGATATAAACGAAACGAAAACTGCTCCGGAATCTTTCTATCAAGGTCAAACACATAAGAAAAAAATATTTTTTAATTTTTAATTTTTTGGTACCACATTTCAAATTTTAATTTTTTTTTTACATTTAAATGGCCACCATTTTGAAACAAGATGGCGGATGAAGCTGGCCAACGAGCTCGGTCGAGACATTGGTATGTACTATGTATACACGAAGTTTCATCCAAATAGGTTCATAAATACGAGAGTTACAGTGTGACAAATATCAGATATATATATATATATATATATATATATATATATATATATATATATATATATATATATATATATATATATATATATATATATATATATATATATCAACATTTGAACGGAGGGTGGTTTCGGGGTCTGGGGGTCATGATCAATGAAAATATACCAAAATTTTTTGAAATCGCTTTCATCCGAACGGCTGCAATAGGTAGCTTTTTGTAATGAAAACTACTTAAAATAGCAATTTAAGATGTACAGAACTGGCCTATGCATTCAATGCATTTCCAACGGCGATAAAAGTAGTCTGTACTGAAAGAAGTAGGACATTGTAGCTGGGCAATTCCATATGTGACGGAATGACATTTTGAGTTGTAGAATTACAGCTGAAGCAATTCCCTTGAAGCTATTTTCACACAAAAATTAATTTTTCAGTTTGCACATGACTGTTATTGACTAAAAGATTAAAACATATCTGAAACAATTTTTTTTACAGATTTTCTTCTTTCATATTTGAGTAATTTCTTATTGTGTGACGGAAAGACATTTTTGCAACCAAAAATGTACATTGTATTGCGTATTGGACATTGTATTGCGTGAATTATTTCTATTAAAACTGGAAACATTTGTGAATTAAGAAAACATTCAGTTTTTAAACTAATACGTATCTTAAATATGATGTATAAGCAGTACAAAATTATAATTTAGAGCAACCTATCTGTACTAGGATTGCAGTTATTAACTGTCATTTGACGTGACGGAATGACAGAAAGTTTCTTAAACGTTTATTTAAAAAAAAATGATTAAACTAGTAAATTTCAGAATGAACGTACATTACATAACTATGTATTCTGTATTGATAGTATTTTCAAAAACATATCGAGCACGATTCCTACTATTTTAAATAAAAAATGCACAAAAACATGTGGCAGAATGACGCAACACAAGACTTTATTTTGCATGCATTATTATCAAGAATATTGCTTTAAGACTATTGTAAACTATTAAATATTATACTACATGCATTCATTTATTGAAAAAATGTAAAACAAATAACAATTACCTTCTGTTTCCAAGTGTTCTTCAAGAATACTATTTGCACACAACTGCAAGCATTTTACTTTTCAGCCATTTTGTTTATTTGGACAATTGCCAGTTGCAAATAAAATAAAAGTTTTGAGTCTAAAACATTATTTTGAAAACTTGGAATATATTTCAATATATTTTTTAACTTAATTTACAAAAATTATTAAAAAATATTTTTGATCAAAGTTGATACTTGTACGGAATTGCCCTGCTAATAAGGTTAACCAATTAATTTATTGAACCAAAGTACTTTCTTTCACTCATTATAACTATAATAGTGTTTTTCAGATCATTGCTTGCGGGTCAATCGAGATCAATGAAGAAAAAATAAGTTTTATGTTTGAAATATTTATTATGAAATTTATATCTTTCATTCATTCTTCTCATTACCATAAATCGAACAAAATAAGACCATTATTTTAAAATAGGATGTCTAAAGAATGAAAAAATTAAACAAAACATCGAAAACTTTGCCAAATGAGAGAGAATGATCAATCTTCTTTTCCTTGGCAAGCTTCTTTTTGATCAAGAGATAAAGATTTTAACAGTTCCATTACTCTTAAAAAGGTTTGACGTCTTTTATCACCACTCTACCTAGAAACGTTCCAATATTTAAAAAATATGTGAAAATGAAAATATTTATTGTAGTAGACAAAAACATGATTATGATTATGAAGAGAATTTTACCATTGCAACTCGCTTATACACTCGAATACGGGTGTCCTATACACAATTTTTAAATTTTTACCGCCAGTAATTTCAAATAAAATTCTTCCTTATTTAATTTTAAAACTTCTATGATAAAATAAGGTAAAAAAAATTGAGAATTGCATGCACCTTATACATTACGTATAAGCGACACTGTTCGCGAAGTTATAGAGAATCACCTCCGTATTATAATAGGGAAATTACGCGACTGTCCTAAACAGATTTGGGCCTACTGTTTCTCGTTACATATGCCAGTGGGTCATTTTTTCTGAAAATTATTTTTTCGAATAAAACTGCATAAAAGTTACAATTTTAGAAAGATAGTAAACAAGATACAATTTTTGAGATGAATCTAATTCTAAAATATATATATATTTGTAATTATCGACATTCAAAATTAGATTTCTAACATAAACTATCCGCTTCAAAAAAAATTGATTGAAGAAAGTCATTTTTACTATTCTGGAAATCACGGTGAACAATACGTACTTCATTCGCCTGCAGAGAATAAAACCAAAAATTAACTTTGGCACCATTCTCCTAAGAACCAAGGAAACTAGTTTTATACGAACTAATTTTTTGCAACCGGGTGAAAAAAAGCTCAGCCTGAGAGTCAATGCTCTGTCAATTGTCAGTGTTATACCTAGTGAGCTACCTGGATCGACGACAGCACTGGGATCACCTTATTAGCAATAACATCTGTCCTGTTATGTACTATAAACAGATCAACATAATATACCGCAGATAATGTAAGGCCACTTAACAATGGAAACGTAGATGCAATGTTATTTTTAAGTCAATCATACTGATTGGTAAAGATATAATATGAACTAAATTTTTCCAACAAAGTGTCTAATAGTTTTTACAAAGTTGGAATTTGTAGACGGCGGTAAGAATATAGTACGCAAGTATAGAGCACGCAAGTAAGAATATAGTAGCGAATATATTACTCACTCCCTCTCAGTGATTAAAAAAATTTTAAGAACTGTACATTTGAATCTTTATTATAAAAATGTTTTTGTTTTCCTAGAAAATTTTAGTATATTAATAGAGAAAGTACTTTGTAAAATCATTTTATTTGTTGATAGTTTTGTAAACAATTAGTTTGATTCTTTGCTTTCAAACAAGTAATTGCCCCATTTAAAAATGTTACTAAACATCTTGAATTATGAAATAATATAATAATTTCACACAGTGTTTTATATTTTTGCGTATTTTAAACGTTCTTGAAATAGTTTTTTAGGACTTCAAAAACAGTTGTTTATTTTATGTTCACAAACAAACACAAAAGCGCTTGCACATAGTGTATATATATATGTATATGTTAACGAAATAGGTGATGTCGACGAATACAAGATGTGGTATTATTTTTGAACAGATTGGAAACGAATTGTGAATACCAAATAGAGATTTCAAAATTTTTATTTCATAATTTGGTAGTCAGTATTTTGGGGCAACTTAAAAAAGAGTTCAATCAAATATTGTGAAAACTTAGAAAGATATAGCGAGCTGATTGAAAAGTTGTGGAAAATCCCTTATAATAAAGCTATTTTTAGGAAGCAACTCACTATATAGACCCCATCTTTGTGAATTTTCTCGATATTTGACTGGACTTTTTATATAAGTTGACCTAAATAGCTTACTACCAAATTATGAAATAAAAATTTTGAAATCTTCCGCGCATGCGCAGTTAAAAATTATCTCATAAAAATACCCATATCTCATCAAATATTCAATATATTCATGTTTTAATTGCAGTATAATGTTTCTACTACTCTTTGTCAGGTTTTTGGAAAGTTGCGTTAAATTTGGTTGAAAACTCTGTATGCTATAAACAAAAAACCTTTTGAATTTTCACAAAAACGTTAACATCTTCACGAATATGAGTGCTATGCTTACACAAATGCATACAAACATTAAACAGGACCCAATTAGTCATTTACCACAGAGACAAACCATTTCCAGCCTTTCCTGTTACCTAGGTGATCGCAAATATTATTTTATTATTAAATTTATTATTAGCCCACTAATTGTACCCCCGACTAAATCTTCACCGATAAATATAAAATCAAACATGTTCTTTTCAACCCAGAAGTTCAAGAACAATTCGCCAATAATGTTTGTAGATATTCGACAAAACGTGTGCAATCGAAAACATCCAGTCCCTGTACCTTAACTTTTGGAGACCAGTGTAATTAGAATAATTGGGCGATTCGTTCTCAAATAACGATCTTCGTTTTTGCCCTTTTGTGGCCTTGACCAGGTCGGCGGACCACTGTTCTTGTGTCAATGAACTGTTTCCACAGAGTGGACACCACATTTCTCGAAAGACCGAGGTCATTACAACAGGTAGCCTGTGATTGACCGGCCTCGAGTCTTCCAACAATTCACCACCTTGTGGCATCATCTAGACGATGACAACTAGCCATACTAACAATGGGTAAACAAAGAAATTCAAAAAACAAGGATTGGGTTATGCTACGATGTTTCAAAACGTCCTTACGCTACAAGCTTCGGCGGTCAAATGAGGTACCTCTGCACAAACGCGATCACAGCGCCACTGCCTTATGACGACACAGACCACTGCGTGGCAGGTGTGTCCGCGAGGAGCTTACCTAACATCTGATACCTTATTTGGGTATGGGGATAACTTATTTATTATTTTTTTTTTTAAATCCGTTTGTCCCTTTAATTGTTTTCACCAGTGTAGAAAAAGTAATTAGAGAGTTTTGGGAAATAGAAAACATAGAGAGAGAGTCTAAGATTTCTAAAACTAAGGAAGTAGAAATTTGTGAAGTGTATTTTCTGAAAAGAACTGAAAATGGACAATACATGGTGAAAATGCCACTAAATGAAGATCCGTCTTTTCTTGGTGAATCAAAACAAAAGGCAATGAATATTTTAAATTCATTATGGAAGCGCTTAGTTAGAGAACTTAAAATTAATGATCTTTATAAAGCATTTATGGAAGAATATCTAAGTATGGGTCACATGGAAGAAGTGATAGAATCTGAAGAGACAGAAGTCATTATATTCCACATCATTGCGTGTTCCGTACAGAATCAAGTAGCACACCATTACGAGTCGTGTACAATGCTTCTTTCTTAACTTCTGCAGGAAAAGCATTAAACAGTTTGCAGTTTAACGGAGGAACAATCCAAGATGAGTTATTTTGTATAATGTTGCGATTTCGAAAGCACCAATTTGTTTTCGTAGCAGATATAAAAAAGATGTATCGTATGATACTAATACATCCGAGTTAAAGAAAGTTATTACGAATAGTATTTAAATCTGAAGTGAATGAGCCAGTAAAAGTGTACAGGTTATGTACTGTGACTTATGGCATAACTAGTGCTCCTTTTTTAGCTACAAGAACCTTAAAGCAATTAGCCAGAGACGAAGGAAATGAATTTCCTTTAGCTGCGAATGTATTGTTGCAATATGTCTATATGGGTGACGTCCTAACAGGGGCAGATGATTTAGACACAGCTAAAGAAATTCAACAACAGCTGATATCTTTGTTAAGTAGAGGAGGCATGGATATCCATAAATGGGCAGTAAATAATTTTGCTCTTTTATGTAATAATGCAGAATCTGAATATTCTTTTTCTAATGAGACAAAAAGTGGAAGCCTCAACCAGATTGTTTTGGGTTTAACTTAATTATCGAGAAAAGTGAATTATACACTAAACGATCAGTCTTGTCACAAATTGCTAAAATATTTGACCCTTTGGGTTTGATAGGTCCAATAATTACAAGGGCTAAGGTGTTTCTGCAAAAATTATGGTTGCTGAAAATAGATTGATGTTATTATCTCCCAATGAAAGAAAATAAGGAGTGGAATGACTTTCTTACTTCCTTAAAGAGTGTAAATCTGATCAGTATCCCTAGATGTATTCTTATAGCTCAGTCTATTTGTGTTGAACTACATGGATTTTCCAATGCATCTGAAATTGCTTATGGAGCGGTCATTTACGTGGAATCTACTAATTCTTGTGGTGATTCTGCTGTTAAACTACTCACTAGTAAGTCCAGAGTAGCTCCTCTAAAGCATGTCACTATCTCGCGTCTTGAACTTTATGCTGAAGTCCTGCTATCTAAGTTAATGAAGAAGGTGTTAACACTTTCTGATTTAAAACTAGAAGTTTCTAAAAACTTATTTTGGGACAGATAGCACTATTGTACTTGCATGGTTAAAAAAGGAATTCAATGATCTTAAGACATTTGTAGCCAACAGGATATCGATTATACAAAGTTTAACTTCGGTTGAACAGTGAAATTACGTACCTTCAAAGGAAAATCCTGCAGACCTTATTTCTAGAGGTATAGATCCCATCAAGATTCAACAGTGTGAACTGTGGTGGTTCGGTCCAGCATTCCTACAACAGCCTGAGGTGGTCGAGTGTCCTGATAGTAATTCTGCTGAAACCAATGAGCTGTTTTTGCGTGAAACCACCATCAGTGACTCAAGTATGTGCCTTAGTTAACACTCTTGAACTTTTAGACATCATTAATAACTGTTCTTCGTTGATAAAACTACAAAGAGTAGTATCATGGTGTTCATATATAACTGTAGAAACCCTTTATATCCTACAGCTGGTACTTTATCTAGCAGTGAATTCTCTAAGTCCTTATTGTGCATTGTAAAGAACATTCAAAGGACTTCATTCGTGAAACAAATCCAGTGTTTAGAAAGGGGTACTGCTATCCCTAACAATAGTAAACTGACAAACTTGTGTCCATTTTTAGATAGTGATGGCTGCATTCGTGTTGGTGGTAGACTGCAAAACAGTAACTTATCCGATAACCAAAAATATCCTATGATTATTCGTGCTAACCACAATTATACAATTTGTGTTATTAATTATTTTCATGTTTTATATTTCCATACAGGGTCAGAAACAACGATGTCCCTCATCAGAACTAAATTCTGGATTTTAGCTGGCAGAAATGTAGTTCGAAAAATCATTTTTAATTGTATTATTTGTAAAAAAATTAATTCAAAAAATTCGCAGCAACAGATGGCTGATTTGCCAACAGCAAGAGTATCGGTATCCAGAGTATTTATGCGTACTGGATTAGACTACTGCGGTCCTTTTGAGGTAAAACAATTCGACAGGTAGAAAAGGTTTTTATTTGTATTTTTGTGTGTTTTACTACAAAGGCCTTGCACTTTGAAATTGTCAATGATTTAACAAGTGCAGCGTTTTTAGCAGCGCTTAAACGCTTTATTGCGAGACGAGGCAAACCTTCTGATATCTTTAGTGATAATGGCCGAAATTTTGTTGGTGCAAATAAAGAATTAAGAGCAATTCTCAGATATTTATTTAAGGATAAAAGTGAGGAGGAAATTTAAAATTATTTAGCTAATGAAGGAATTAATTGTCACTTTAATCCCCCGTCAACCCCTCACATTGGAGGTTTATGGGAGGCAAGTGTTAAATCACTTAAATATCATTTAAAGCGTGTTGTAGGTAAAACTATTTTAAGTTATGAGGAACTCTTGACTCTTATTATTCAAATCGAAGCTGTTCTTAATTCTCGTCCACTCTGCCCTCTTTCAAATGATCCAAATGATGTTGAAGCTTTGACACCTGCTCATTTTCGTATTGACTCATCTTTAATGGCCTTACCTGAACCGAATTATACTGAAATCTCTATGAATAGGTTGAGCAGGTGGCAATTAGTTCAGAAATTGACACAACATCTTTGGAAAAAATGGTCATCAGAATATTTAAATAAGCTCTTAAATAGACCCGAATGGCATAAAGGAAGGGTAGAGATAAAAGAGGGAGATTTAGTCTTAGTAAAAAATTCTGATAATTATTGCCCTTTAAAAGGGCATTTGGCACGAATTATTAAAATCCATCCAGGACAAGATGGTATAATTAGAGTTGTAACTTTAAAGGATAAAAATGGCACATATAAAAGGCCAGTAACAAAAATTGTTGTTTTGCTTCATGTGAATGAAACCACATTAACTACTTAAATTCATACATTTTATTTAATTAAGCAAACATTTTTGTAGTGTAGTGTATTATTACATTCTTGTGTTTATATTTGTAAAGTTAATATTTCATTTAGTCAATGTGCTTAGAAAAGATTTTGTATTATTAAGATTGTACTCTAAATTGATATCGTATTTATAGTATTGAATGTTTGAAACATTCAAGGCCCGGCGGTATGTTGCCGCTAGAAGCGCCATCTATATGGTTGGTTTTGAAACTTGTGAGTTGAGTTCGAGACGCCGATCACAGAAGTAATGTAAACATCGGCTCTCGATAATTTTTATAGTGTTTTGAGAATTAAAAATAGTGATACAGTCCGCAAGTTTATTTTTATTGTGAGTTGTGTGTAGTAATTATTTGAGATTGAGCCATCAGCGGGAACACTAGGAACAAAAGTGCCATTAATTCTTTCATTATATAAAATATAAATATAATTAAATGGCTGAATATTTATTTAAGTATGTTTAATGGATTGAGAAAAAATTATTATAAACATACGCGCTACAATGGTAGAGAAAGCATTTTCTTTCCTACATATGTGAATGGGGATATAGTGAGCGAAAGATATTTGCATTAAAAAATACATTTAATTTATCATATTTCAATTTCAATAAGCAAATAATTACAGTTTATATGTATAACTGATTAATATTGATAGTTTAAATCACTTTTTCTTTTTGTAATTTTAAGAATATGTCTTCAAGACCCTGGGACATAAAATTGCCACTTTTCAGAGAATTACTCTCATATGGATAAAGCAAACGAATGGAATTTCTCCTTAGAAAACAGTCAAATTGGTCCTCATCATATTCTTTTTAAGCAAAAAAATCGAAACAACTGATGGAAAATGTCTTTACTCCTTACTACTTAAATTTAAATTACTAACATCTTCGTACTTTAACATGAAAAAATAAATAAATAAAACGAGCTAAGAAAGCAAACTAGCAAAAGGTAAGCTAGCTACGTTACGACGCGGCGTAACAAATTTCCACTACACTGAAATGCGGTAAGTTCTGATGGCATACAGAAAAAAAAAATGTGAGCTCCTAAACCACCTAAGGCCTTTTTATTGTCAATGCGTAAAGGTAAAGAAGTCTAAAAAGAATGCCGTGTGCAAAGAGTTCTACACCAATGAAAAGGCGCGCCGGGGAACTTAATTGGCATGATGAGAAAACTGGCGAAATTCCGTCATGCTTTTGGCGAAAAGGATATTCGAAAGGATCCCAGAAGCAGACAAATATTCTTACTGGTAAAATTTAAAATCAAATGAATTGAGACTGGAAAACAAAGTGCAATTGGAATTTGGAAAGGGGTAATGAAAGAAAGGGGTATTTTAAGGCGAAAATAGTAAATAAAAGAAATTAGAATTATAAGAGTTTTTTTGTGGGGGCGGGAATTTAGAATATTAAAATATGTTAAATAAATAATTAAATATACATATATCTTAAGTAATTTCACAAAACAAGAGCAATTTTGCAATCTTTGTCTTTAATGTTTTTAATTTATCCGCATGTAAGATTATAATTTAATTTTTCACCAGAATAGCTAGATTTCTCAAAATAAAACAAGCTATATAGAATGTTACTTTATATTAATTAAATTTAGATAACATCGTTAAAAATAGTCTACTTACTTTTTAATAACATTAAAATGAAAACTCTTACACTTGAAGTCACTTGAAATGAAGTCTAACACTTTCAAAAATGTAATTGCCATTAAAATTGTAAATTAATTTTAGTAAATTTTAAAATATGAATTAATTAGTATGCATTATAGCTTGTTTTAATGAGATTTTATGGAAAGTAATTGGGATGAACTTATAATGCACAATTTTAGAACTCGCAGTTTTGAATAGTAATCTTATAGGCTATTCGACAGAATTGTGAGGAGCAGTAATTTTATTACAAACTGTAATTATGGACATTTTATTTCTTCGTATTTGTTACTTACCTGTAATTTAGAGGCACAGTGTTTTTTAGATGAAATTTGAAAAATTTATGTAGAAATAGAAACATCAATTCTTTAAAAATATTTATCCTTAAAAGAGTTTCACTAAAATTTATTCAAGTAGTTTGATATAGTCCTACAGTTATTTGTGGCCCAAAATACAGTAAAAATTATTTATTCTTATGAATACGTTGTATTGTAAAAGAAACAAAATTCGAGTGTATTGTCGTTATTAAGAAATAAATTTTTATTTAAAATAACTTTTAGCAAGACATTTTGAAAAGTTTATTCCTTTTCGCATTATTGACCTATTTCACCGATTTTATTCCAGAGAGATTTGATAAATGGAACAAACGACGTGAAAAGTAAATGATTTCTTTTGTGGACTGAAGGTGAATTTGATTTAGACGTAGAAGAATCGTGAGATTCAGTTAAGAAAAACTTTATTGATTTGGGAATAGAAATTATTTTATATGCGGCAACAAAACTTTGTTATATTGAAATGCTTATTCTCGTGACATTCATAATAAAATAGTACAGTAAAAAGGGTTTATTCAGTTAAATGAAAATATTAAAAAACTAGAAAACAGGAATTCTGCTTTTTTAGAATTGAGTGTCGACCCCAATGAAAAAAATATATATGTATATATAAATAGTACAAAACATATTTCAGTTTTAAGACTTAAAGCTCAAGCTTTTATTTTATGTAAAATGACGTCATTCGCATCAGCTTAAGAATTCCACATTTACGATCCACACTTAAACATCTATAGTAAAGCATGCATAGGACGTCACTATAGCAAAATAATACACAAATGCAGCAAAAAGATGCCGTCATTAAAGAAACTCGACAAAAAAAGGCTATCTAATTATTCATAGGCCTTCATTTGTTTGTAACATTAATATAGATACTTAAAATTAAATATAGTTTATAATAGCTCCATGTTTTAACAGAAATCATTCGTTTATATTTTTTTCAAAATAGCACGTATTTTAATTACATTTTGTTTCGTTTGTTATGAGAAAATGGCAACAAAAATATATAATGACTATTTTAGAACTATTCCCCCTTTACTTTCTACAGAAATGGAGTACTTCCGTTACCAATATTAAGAAAATGCCTCTAAAAACTACAAAAAAATTAATATTTCAAAAATAAATGGAGGTACAGTTTTCAAACATTCCATTTAAAAGTACTTTTTCCCAATACGGCGGTGTAAAAATTGAAAATGTGCGCTGCTTAGAAGTTAAAAAAATTGTTATAGAGTATTTAATCGTACAATGATACATCTGCTTTGTTTTACGGCTGGCTTATGCAACGTAACGTTATTTTTTGGAGACGACACAAAATAAGCTGGGAGAAAGAAGTAGCATACCGGGGGCTAAAAAAAACAATGAAAAGCAAAATAAATTATATGTATAGCTTTATTTAAGAGTTACAATGACTGTATTTGAATAAATTTCTTTTTACAATAAAAATAGCCAAAATATATCTTAGAGGACAATACATTCTTTAAACTTCTGTATTTGTAAGACTTGCATGTCACTTTTTGGGTATTTAAAGGTGTTATGATTCTAAGGTAAAATGTTCCTTATTTTCATGTACATAGAAAGTTTGATAAGGGATTATCCATCACTGTCAATGGGTGTTTACACTTTTTCACTGTAATCTTAATTCTAAATATTTCAGCTTCTGATCCATCGTGTTTTATGAAACATTATAAAACGTGCACTACTTTATAGAAGTAAACTACTAATCCAGCTTATATCCTCCTGAGACCCAAGCAAAATATAATGCATATTTTTTTTTTTAATATGAGTTTTTTTCAACAAATAGGCATAAAAAATGTTGTTTTTAAGGAAATTAATAAATTTCGATTTTTTAATTTTGTTTTACAGCACATCCATCTAAATGGATGTTCAGGCCATAACTCGCTTTAAAATAATTTAAAAAATGCTAAAAGTATGAGAAATAATAGAATTTATTATAAAGAACATAAGGCGAGTATTAACATCTGTTATTGCCAAAAAAAAATCAAAAGAAAAAAAATGCAAAAAAAAAATTGCAAAAAAAAAAAAAAAGTTTAAACAAATTAAAATAACATAAAAACGAAACCTACCAGCAGAACGTAGAATTCAAACTTGACTCATTTATTACGCTATTTTGTAAACAAAGTAGTTGATTGAAAAAGTTGACCAAAAGTTGACCAAAAGTTGACCAAAAGTTGAATGTTGATTTTTGATTCATACATTACCATGCCAAACTGGTTTTAGATTGCTACAATGAAATTTAACGCAATAGAAGACGAAAGCAAAACATTCATTTAAATGGATGCCAGGTCTCAGGAGGATACATATTTTTTTCTATTTAAACTAAAATATTGTTACTGCTAGCAGAATTTAAAAAAAAAATAAGTATTAATTGCTTTAATGTTTTTACTACTCGTGTCACATGTTAAAAACTGTTATTCTTTTATCTGAGACAAGTGTCACAAATATGCAACACTTTATGATTTTATCATAACTGGTTGCTGTAAACAAATTTGTTGAATTATAAAACAATAAAATCCGTGTATGATATTTTTAGTCTAAACAACGTATTTTCCAGTTTTTGGATACGGCTGAACTCTTCAGTTTGGTGCCGCAATTTTTGAAATAATTTAATACAGTTAATAAAAAAATTTAGATAGTTTTAAGTATTTTATGTTCTTATAAGATATTAATTTGAATAGATTTGAATATATAATGTCTCTTGTGCGTCATTAATTCGGTCACAGATGTGTAACGTAAAGACTACAAAAGAAATCTTTTGTCTATAGGAGCCAGCGTCACACAATGTTGACAGTTTATAAAGTTCATTGTTTCAATTTGAATGTTCTGATTACATTTTATAAATATTAATTATAATTGTTATTCTAGTAAACGGACAAATCATCTAGCCTCGGGTGATCGAAATTTCCTCGTTGCATTCTGACAGCAGTAGTATTAACTCCTTGCGCTTTGGTGCTGTTAGCGGATGTATGTTACTAGCATCTGTTTTTTTTTTTTTTTTTTTTTTTTTTTTTTTTTAACCACAAAAATTTAATTTGTAATTTTCTTTTACTTTATTTATGGAAAATGACTCATCTTGTAAAGCAAAAATAAGAGTTAAAACTATCTGGTGAGAATTCGGAATGTCTAATTAAAAAATCAGACAGATATCATGACGTACGCTGCTTACGTCATTGTCGGAAATTACCAAAATATCATGACGTACTCTACGTATGTCACAGAGCGCAAGAGGTTAAACAAGTTCATATTAGTATTAAAAAAGAGTTATGTTAAAAAGAGTAAAGTTCAATTAACCCTTAGATTACGGCCAAGACTGTCGACTATTTTTATATTAAATTGTGACACAATTTACAAAATAATTTTCTTTGGCAGTTTCCGCTTGAAAATAATATAAGTGCAGGGCAGAGAGTATTTTTCAAAAAGCGGTACAAATACAATAAGCAAATAGCCCACTGGAATATATATGTCCCGAAACGTAGTCAAAAGTTTAATGGTACGGTATGATTTGTGAATATTTATGTTTGGTTAATTCAAAATTCAATTTTAGAATAGTAATGTAATTGTCGCGTAAGCAACCGAACTCAATGGTTTTCAGCAACTTCATCCCATTTTATTTATTTTTTTATACTATTTTGACGTTGTTGTCAACAACAGTTTTATGTTTCTATAATTGTTTTGTATTCCAAAGATGTAGCTAGTAAATAAATATATTGAAAAGAAAAGCCAAGCGATTTGTTATATTATAGCTATAGGTCTCTATATAGAATAAGTTAAATAGTATTTTTCAACGAAAAGTGTAAACGTTATAGTTTTCAAGTTGAACAGAGACATCTATTTTATGTTCATTATTTTCGCACTTTTATTGAAATCTCAATCAAGTAAAGAACTTTGAATGCCGGTGTGCATATTAATAATCTGACATTTAGTGGCGTCCGCAAACAGGACTTGTATTGAGAAAGTGGTGGCTTTAAGTTTAAGTGATAATGTGAAATTAAGAGGAACTGTTAGAAGTGGTTTTACAAAACAAGTGAATTCCATAAAAGAAGAAATGAAAGAAGATACGCCGGATAAGAAGAAATTACAGATTTCTTTGTCGATGTTAGAAGATAAACACAAACAATTGATCGAGCTTAACTATAAAATTCTTCTTCAGAAAATAGAAAACAACGCAGACGATTTGGATGAAGAAAAGGTAGCTGATGGTTACGTGCGACAATTTCTAAAAACACAGGTTAGTGTTTATGAATTAATTAATGTATCTTCTAATGATATAGATAACAGTTCAAGTATTAGTGAAGCTGATATTAAAAGGAAGTTTAAACTTCCGAAGCTTTAACTTTATAAATTTGATGGTGAAATAAAAAACTGGTTACAATTCTGGTGCCAGTTCGAAAAAATACACGAAGACTCAGATATAATTCCCTCTGATAAATTTCAATATCTTATTCAGGCTACAGTAAAAGGCTCTAGGGCCAAAGAAATCGTAGAATCGTTCCCGCCAACCGGCGATAATTACGCCACGGCAACTTACAGTTTGAGATCAAGATTTGGTAGGAAAAATCTATTAGTAGAAGTATATTTCCGAGAGTTATTAAAACTAGTTTTGAAGAATTCTTCTTCACGAAATAACTCTAGTTCCATATGTGCACTCTATGATTGTTTAGAATCCCATACTTGAGCTCTTGAAACTCTTAATGTCACTATAGAAACGTGAGCCGCTATGTTACACCCCTTAGTAGAATCATGCATGCCAGAAGAATTTTTAAGGGCATGGCAAAGAAGTTCTAATTTTATAATTGGCGCGGAACCTAAAAATAAGTTAGATAATTTAATGGAATTCTTAAAATCTGAAGTAGAGTCGGAAGAAACAATTAATTTAGCCTTATCTGAACTGAAACCTAAGATTAAAAAACTGGGTATTTTAGTAGAAGAACGAATATCTACCGCCGCTGGTTTGTTATCCACCAGTCCGGCGTTCGTTAAAAGATGTGTGTTTTGTAATGGACAGCACGAAAGTTTTAACTGCTTTAACGCGCAGAAAATAAATTTGGTTAATAAACAGAAGATTTTAAAACTAAAAAGCTTTTGCTTTAAATGTTTTAAACGAAGACGCTGCTCAAATAAGTGTAATGCATTCATAAGATATCTAGTTTGTAATAAAGAACAGGCCGCACTGATGTGTCCAGAAATATTCTCAAATAAAAACGTTTTGAGAAGTCATATTGATAAAAGGGATAAAAAAAAAGAAGAGAAAAGAGAACCATCTTCAGAGAAAACACCTGAACAGAATGCTATTAATTTATATAGTTTATCCCACAATCGAAAAGTAATTTTATAAAGTTTGGTAGTGAAATTAAAAGGACCTCATTCATGTTTATATGTTCGAGCGTTGATCTATACAGGTTCAGAGAAGTCTTACATTTTAAAACGCACTGCTGAAAATATGGATTACGAACCATTGAGAGAAGAACTAGTTACCCATTCTTTGTTTTGGGGAAAGAAAATTAGTAGAACTAAGAATATGTTTTACAAAATACATTTAGAAAGTATAGATGGAAAATGTCTTTGTAATTTTGATGTTCTGGATGAACCTGCTATTTGTGAAAATATTCGTTCGGTACAGAAAGGTACTTGGATAGATGAATTAAAAGATATGAAAATTTCCATAAGTGATATAGACGAAAAAACAGGACCAATCGAAATTTTAATCGGTGCCGATGTTACCGGAAGACTATTAACTGGGTGCAAAAGAATATTATCCTGAAATTTAGTTGCAATTGAAACATATCTAGGCTGGACACTGATGGGTAAAGTTCCGATTAATGACGTCCATGAAAAGTCTGATTCAATGGCGGCTTTAACATCTTTATTTGAGAAAGAATTTACTATCACAGACCTGTGGAGTCCTGATGTAATCGATATAACTGATCCTATAATTCAGAAGTTCCGGGAAGAGAAGGAACTTGAATCAAAAATCAGTTTCTTGGACTCAGTTACTGTAAATAACGAAGGACGTTATGAAGTCTCTCTCCCATGGGCTGAAGAGCGACTTCCTATTTCTAGTAATGAAAAGATAGCGTTAAAAAGATTATAAACCATGACTAAAAGACTCGATTCCGATAATTTGTTTACATCCTATAACGAAGTTTTCAATGACTGGTCGGCTTTGGGCATAATAGAAGAAGTTTCTGTGAATTCAAAGGTCTGTGCTCAGCCAGTCTTGTGTAAGCTAATTGCTCAGCCTTGCTTTTTCTAGCACGCTGTTCCTTTTTCCCTACCTTGCACTGAAGAAGAATCTCGGCAGTAGATTCGAAACAGCTGTTTGCTGCTTTTCATGTATTCTTTGTGCATTTTTAAACGTTGTTTTTTCTGCTTTTTAATATTGTTGCACAAAGGTTTTATTTGCTATTTTTACGTTGACTAATAGTCCAGGCAATAGAGGCCGTATAGGGGTTCTACCTAGCAAAATTCATGGTAGTTCTGGAAAAAGGCTTACTATATGTTTTTTGGGTAGCTGAAACCGAATTTGTAACTTTCCACCAAAATTTCCCACGGCAACCCCCCCAAATTTTGATAAAATGGCCCCCAAAAAGGTTTTTATTAAAAAATCAATTTTTTATTGCTTTAGGGGAAAAGTATCTAGAAATTCAGAAAGTAAACAAAATTTGCAACAAATAAGATATATGACATTATGACGTAGGTTAAATGGAGAGAGGGCACGTTGGGGGATACACCCGGCTACGCCCCCAAAAAATTGATTTTTTGAAAAAAATTGGTTTTTGAGAAGAGCGCGCGGGGAATGTTCCGAGACAGCCCCCCCCCCTCTTTCCGTTTATCCTACGTGATAATGTCATATATCTTATTTGTTGCAAATTTTGTCTACTTTCTGAATTTTTACATAATTTCGCCCTAAAACAATAAAAAATTGATTTTTTCAATAAAAACCTTTTTTTTGGGGGGGGGGCATTTTACGAAAATTTGGGGGGTTGCCGGGGGAAATTTTGGTGGGAAGTTACAAATTCGGATTCAGCGACCCAAAAAACATAAAGTAAGCCGATTTGCAGAACTAACATTAATTTTGCCAGGTAAAATCCCCTATTGCCTGGACTATAAATATAGACTAAAATATTTTATTACTTTTAGCGAAAACTGTTCTTTTTAACTTCCTTTCTTAATATATGAATTTTGTTGCTCGTAAAAATTACTGATCTTGGAAGATACTTTTTTTATTTCAGGAATCACAAAGTTAGTCACATTTTGATCGATTTTTTTTTTCATATGGGCTAATAGAAGAAATACTTTATACGACTTCCATAACCTTTTTTTAATGACAATCTAGAACGCACCTCAGAATATTTAAATTTTGTTCTAAAATTTTAATCTTTAAATCTACTGTTCTGAGAAAATTTCACGAAAAAAGAACGGCGCATCAAACTTGGAAAATGGTACCTTCATGCGGATGTTTATAATAAACTGTGTTAATTTTTATGAGGATAACATAAGGTATACTCGTAGATAAATTAAAGATTTTATAAAAAGAGTTCTGAATTTTGCAAAGTTTTTTTTTTAAATTTGTAGAGTTCTTAATATAGAAAAAAGTTCTTTTCAGACAATATGACAAACAACATCGTACATAATACCCTGCAATCAAAATTAAAAAATAATAAAAATCGTAAGAAAAAATGACCACTTTTACAAAATAATGATTCATTGTGCTTGCCTGAATGTAATCAAAGTATAATTTGCATAATGCGTTAGCTAAATGCATAGAGCAACTTTTGTGAAGCTCTCAAAAACATACTTTTTAAAGCCTGAATATTATAGTTGATAGAATAAGCTCAAAATCCGTTATTCTCAAAAAGAAGCAAAATGTTGAGAGGTTGTATCCAAATATAGTAGTGCGTGCAATATTCTGTACGCTATATTGGCACTAATCAGTATCAATGGATATATGGATACAGCCCTTCATCTTTTTGCTTCATTTGTATTTTTCTAGATATTAAAACAAAACGTCTAGAATCGCAAGTGGCCGGTCACCTTTGGCAATATAATGCATAATAAATGAGGATAAAAAATATTCTCTAGATAGAATTATCAAATCAGGCAGAATTCTGGTGAAGACAAATGCTATATATATTACAACTTTGATATATAACGATTTCTTTTGATCTTGGATTCATTTCAATAACGTTTACTATTACACGAATTGAACATTTCCATATGAGCGAAAAAATGCGTTTAAGCTACCTGGGATGACCGCCGACGAGCATAATTCGCTCAGATAACCTTATTGGTAATATGGAGCGCCAACTTCTTAAAAATATTGGGTGGGCTGAAAAATTTGAGTAAAATAACTCATATAATTATTTTTTCCCTTAGTGTGTCTGTGTGTGGAGCGAATGACTAAAGATGATGATTCGATATTAATTTACGTTTTTTCTAAGCAAATTTTTAATTTTTATAATTTAATTAGAATTCTATAAATAATTTTATTGAATTATATTCTTGTAAGTTCTTCTTTATATTAATATTTATTTTAAATAACATTGGAATTGTTATTTATTGAAAGTGGGGAAAACTAAATGTCAAGAAAAGTATATGGGGCATTCTCACAATCTTTTGACTTTCGGGAATAAAAATCTGGTGAAATCTGGTATAAAGGAAAAATGGTCAGCAGCGAACAATTTTTTTATTTAACTGAGGTTTAAGTTAAACTTGCGGGTTTAATTTTCCTTACCATTTTACCGCTATAACTTTCTATTTTATTCTAAATTTTTACTTATAATGAATTTGCATGTTACCCACAGGACATTCAAATAAGAAATAATAAAAATGTAGTATTTTTAGTACAAAATTTTGGTATACCATTGTCTTAAAGGTGTGTTAAAGAAGGGACGGCAGGATCATAAAAGGGGTCGGTATATTAAAAAAGGGACGAAATGGGAAAAAAAGGGACGGTAAGGGAAATTACCACCTATTTTAGGAAAATCATGTTAAGACTAAGTGGTAGCCACAATGTTCATTGATTTTAGAAACAATTATTTACATTGGATTAAATTAAAAAAAAAAATTACCTCGAAAAGTGCAGGAATAAACCTTGGGGACAGTAAGACTACCCACGATGCTTGAAATTGATATTTAAATGCTTATTTAAATTCTGCAGTCAATTTCCTGTCAAAGAATTTTAGACATTCTTTTTCTAGCATATTTCTGCATGAGAAAAAAGTTGAAAAAATTTCTGCGGCTGCATCTGAAGTGATTTTCTGTATAAGTTTAGCAAGAGGGGCGGTAAGGATAAAAAACCCAGTGACAGTGTTCAAAAAATAATATCAACCGTAAAAATGTGTGCAGGTTAATTTTTTGCTGTTGTCCCATTTTCGGAAAAAAATGACATCTAATTACTTTTATTGAAACAATTTTATACGGACATCTCCAAACTTAAAAATCAGCATCAGGGACACGGGACGGTATAGGAGTTTTCCTGATATTTGGACCTCCAACATCGTCCAAAACTTATTTATCTCGTTAATATTGTTATGCAATCATGCAATGGGATGTTCCCCAGTATATGAAATAAAAGAAACGCAAGAAAATATACTAAAATAAAGATTATTATTCAGGGACATAAAAGTCAAAAGATTGTGAGAACGCCCCATATATTTTAGTCACCTAAGTGCTTTATCTATTCAAGACATCAAAACAGATGCAAAATATACAGGGAATTTGTTTTCGTGAGAAATTCAACTATAAATTCGCTGAAGGGGTTTTTAATGCTCCTGTAAGTCTAATGAATTTCCTGACCATTTTTCAAACAAAACTATTTTGAGAACGTTAATAAAAGCAAATTTCATTTCAGCGATTAAATAAAAATATATATATATATTAATTAAATCAATTGAAATTAGATGGGCGGAGAGATTAAATTATTGGGTGGACCCCGTGGGCTCATATAAGTTTGCGCCACTGTTGCTAATAACATCTGGTATGTCATGTAGACAGCTCAACAGAATAAATTGTAGGTAAAGGAACACCATATACCGGGTGTCCCAAAAATGACTGATGGATTTAAAAATTCAATAACTTGCAAACGGTGACAGACATTAAAAAATTCTTGCAGGAGTGTTATGTAAGATATCAGGAGTTTTTATGCTGCGATTCTCAGTTTTAGTTACAAATAGCAATGGCGCTGCAAGCAATAATCCAGGCTCGATTTTTCGGCCTCTGTCTTCTTCCATGCGTAAAAAGGAGATTAAAATGTATTGAATGGATCCCGAAGTTCCAAAAATCGGGTCTGGACTGAGCTCCTATTGCTCTCAGAGCCATCTATTGTTTGAAAATTTGAACTAAAATCAAGAATCACAGTACAAAAACTCCTGACTTCATACATAACCCTCCTGCAATAATTTTTTAAATATGTGTCATCGTTTCGAAGTTACTAAATTTTAAAATGCATCAGTCATTTTTGGGACACCTGGTAAACGGTACGTCGATATACTCTTATTTTTAACACAATCATACTGATTGGTAAAGTTTTGAAGTTAAACGAATTGAATATTTCCAACTGAGCGATTTTCTTTCCGCTCAGTTAGAAATATTCAATTTACCAATCAGTATGATTGTGTTAAAAATTATAGTTTGCTATTACGCTGAATTTTTAAGTTTCGAAAATATTTATTAGTTCACTTCCCTTATGAAACAAAATTTACATTTATTTTTTGTTAATTAAATTAAACGTTCATGTGATGAATGTATGACGTTTTGTACTTATGATATTTTTTCTAACGGATATTCTTTTAAATCATCGAGTATGTCAAATGTTAAATTTAAGCGTTATGAATTCTCTGATACAAGTCACCATACCCTTCTTGTCAACAATAAGAATTTCTAAGCCTTCAGATTAACTTATTTTTTTGAAGTCTTGTTTTAATATTTCAAGATTTGTATAGTGAAGTATAAAGCCTTTTTAGTCATTTGGTGCAGTAATTTAATCCTTTAAGCACGGAAATAGTTAAATTATGTAAATTAACCTATTATTTGAATAGTCTTTACGACAACAGTCGCATGTCTTTCACTTCGGATTATGATTTTCTGAAAAATTAGTGGTATTCCAACAGTATATTAATACAGACAATAGCATAATTATCTTTTTAAAACGGCTGTTATTCTGTTCTAAATTGGTAAGGAATAAAATTCAAAGAAAACATCTCAACTTTATCAATAATACAATTAAATTTAAAAAATCAGAAAACCCGACTGCGTAAAAAGCGAACTAATTAAATTATTTCTCATCAATGTGAATCTATTTTTTATATTACTTACTTATTTTCTTTTTATTTACTTGTATTGGTGACTTTTAAGTTAGTTCCTATCTATAAACACTGTTTTGATGAGGCCTACAGATGTGTATGAAGGTTAGAGTTGCAGTAAAGCTAGAGATCCTACCTACACAACTTCCAGGTTGTGTAATATTCAAACGGAGCTTCTGACTGTAAAACAGTCAATGAAACATTGTCTTCATTTTGAAAGACCTATCCAATAATAGGCCGTTCAATAGGATACGTAAAAAAATTTTTTTCGTCTCTACCGCCATTTTGTATTTTACGGCCGTCATTTTGAATTTAAAAAAAACAAATCTAGCCTATAACCATCGGAAGGTAAAGACAAATTGATAGAGACCTCATTCATTAAAATCCATCCAGCTGTTGGGATGTTTAGAGAGTATAAAGAAATCCACATACCCAGATACGCGTGAAACACATAACCCTTCTTGGCAGTCGGGTAATAAAACAACTTCCTGTTCAGTCGTGGATAAAAAGTAAACACCTACTAACTCTGCAACTAATTATAATAGAAAAAAAGTGACTGATACCAAACGATTGGAAATAAAGTCTACTTTTAAATGCTGTATATAAATTTGTTTAGGGGGCTGTCTACAAATCAAACCCAGACCAACCTTTGCTTTTTTCAATGCAACACCCAATTTTGACACTATACTTTAAATCTTCTGTTCAAACTATGCCTAGAAACGAAGTTTCAAGTCATTTGGATGATAAGTTTTTGAATTATAAACATTCAAAATTGAGAGCTTCGAACGTTAAATTACATTTTCATTATTTTTATTAATATATCCTGAAATTATAATCCTAATGTGATGATTTTTTTGTGTGGTTATAATACTAAAAAGCCGAAACATAAATACATTGAATGTGTAATTTTAAAAATTTTATAATATGAATTATGAAATTAATATTCGAAAAAAAATATGAATTGCAACCTACAATTTTTCTGATAGATTTATATTTATTATGTCCTGCTTGATGCAAATTCTCAATTTCAAAGTTTTCTTTCAAGTAGTTTTCGAATTATCATTAAAAGAACTTCAAAATGATGGTTTAAGGGGCCGTCTATGATGTGCAAAAAAGCATAAGTTGGAAAAATATATTTTATTCATTGTATTGAAATATTTAGGCTGTCAATAGTCGAAACATATTAAGCGAGTGAAATGTTCATATTGGACATATGTCACATTCACATATTCGAAAACTATTTTAATTACAGATATTTTTTAAATCGGATAATTCAGCACTTGTCTACATTATAAAATTAATATTGAGGAGGATTTTACCGTAGATAACAATACCCTAAGCCTATTAAGTGAGTACAATCGACATATTGGCAAAAAATCATACATTAATAGAAGTAACATAGTCATTCTGTTGCATTTCAGGAATCGAGTACTGAAATTCAATTTGAATACAGCCCCTAAAATAGGCTCATTTAAAAATAATTTCTTTGAAACTAATCCTACGAATTTCATGAAAATTTGGATTTAGGCTAATTGAAGGGTGTAGAATTTATTTATAGTGTCAAACTTGGGTATTACTATTGAAAAAAACAAACTTTGTGCTCATTTTGATATATAGGCGGCCCCCTAAGATAATTTTATATGATCATATAAAAGTAGACTTTATTTCCATCGTGTAGTACCTGTCACTTTCTTCTACGATAATTTGTTACGGAGTTAGTAGAGCGTGTTTACTTTTTTTATACGACTGACATATGAAATCAACATCTCAACCTTAAAAAATACGATAGCGTACTGAGTGAGACACTCAACGAAAAAATAGCAGTTAATTACAAAATAAGTACGTTATTAAAATCTGTGTTTCATTTACTCTATTCATAAAGACCCTTCAATGGTTAACAAATATTCAAAGTTGAAGTTCACAATTTTGTATGCTCTCTTTCATTATTTTTATTGGTAAATCACGACTGGCATATGAAATATTTCTGATATGGTATATTTATGATCACACGTTCTCGTCTACATTATATTATTTAAGATGCAAGAATTACCCTCTTCGCTAGAAAGGCTTGCAGTCTGAAATGTCGACGAGAGCCTGGTGGGGTTAGTTAGGTCTTTTGTGTATTTGAAATCAATCTTAGGGTGAAAGGAGAAGCTAAACTATACGTCCTCATTTTAATTAATATCTCTAACTTGACAGTGAAACAGATATTTTTCTCTGTGATTTAATTGGATGCAAAATTCCCACAGTGTACCGCGTTTATTCTTGCCCACACTCTCAAAAATTTTGCCTGAAAAAAACATTAAAAGTACCAGTGATTTGAAGAAATTTTTCCTTAATCTGACAAAATTACCATCTTTTGATTGGAGGATTTCAGGGTATTTTGATCTTAATTTCGCGAGGTTTTGGTGATTTGAGGAGAAAAGGACATACACAAAAATTCCGTTTCTAAAACGATAAAGTGCTGGCAGCACAATTGCCTTGCGATTCGTTGAAAATGTAGTTAAAATTGTAGGATTTTTATTAATTTTTAACTTTGATCGAGGAAATTTCAGTGGGTCAATCCATATGAAAAATTTTGTGTTTTAACGAAAAAGAGCTACGTAAAAAATATTCACGGATTTTTTTGAGAGTGCAGAAACAGAAAGAAAATTTCTTTAAGACCTCCTGTTTTTGGGATTCGGCCAGCTGATTATGATTTTCTACTTCAAGAATATTCTGGATATTCTCCCTCATTTTCTTACTGGAGTTTCTGATTTAAAAAATGTCCTAACAAGTATTTGTCAACATAAAAGGTCGGCCAGTGTCCCAAAAAGTTGTGATATGCGTCGCCAACGTTACAATTTATATTAGAAAACCAAACCACGTCCATTAGTCTTGCCCACGTCCTTGACGATGTTAATCCTAGATTCGCATATTTCGTTTATACTGCAATTTTTGTAAATTGTAAACATTGCACAATGTAAATTTTTACACCGTCCAATAGTTGAAACTATGTTCTTTCAAATGCAATTTATTTTAAATCTGTATCTCTATTGATTAAATTTTTGTGGTTTATAAAATGTTTCAGGCATGGTGTTTAGGCTAAAAATACGCGTAGCACTTAGAGTCGTCGTCTGGTCCGTCCGTCTGTCTGTCCGTATGTAACAGCGCAAAAACCACAAAACGAAATGGTTTTAAGTTTAATATATACGTACGTTGCAGTGTTCAGTCGACACGTTTCAAATTTGATGAAAATCAAATCAAAACTTAAAAGATATTAATAAAATTTTCTTCATTGTCTTAAATCCTATCATACGTCATTAACTCAGTTATATCCCATGATATGTAATGATTCTAGGTTGTCATGGTTACGACGTCCTATTTAAGATGGTGTTCTATTATTTACGTATCACTGAATTTAATATATAGAATCTTAATAAATTTAGTATTCATGCAGTTTTGCATAAGAGTGAAACAGCTATTGCACCCAGATCTTAATATTTATAAATCTAGTTCTAGTACAAATGCACCTCATTTGCCATGTTTGACGTACAATTTCTGACTTGTCCAAAATCTATCTCAGTCGCATGCACCTCTATTACGACAGGCTAACTGATTTCTACTTAAAACAACATAACTTGTTGAGCACTTACTTCCAGCTAATATTCTGCAAAGAAATTTAAACTTCCTCAGCAAATAAGTGAAAAAATATATAAATAAAACACAAATTTAACAGTCATGTAATCGAACTACGGGCTGAATTTATGAGAATGAAAATATTACAATAAAAAAAGGCTACTACAACTAGCGAAACATATTAACTCCTGACATACAGTTAATACTGAAGTATCGCTTTTAGAAATTTTCAAAATTTTATTTGAATACATTATTGTTCTTTTTTTTTCATATAATAATGCTTTTGGTGTTGTTACTAGACAAACTAAAAAACATGTATTAAATATAAAAAATATATTTTTGAAACTATGTAAAAAATTCATTTTGGAAAAAAGAAGCGCTATTTTGAACTTTTTGAAAAACTAATTATTAGAACATAAACTGCCAGAATATTTTTCATTTCGATTGAATTAAACAAATATAACTATATACTCTTTGAAAGATAATTAAAAAGTTATCTCTAAGAATTAATGAATATATTTTTTTTCTTTCCAAATAGATTTTCTCGAAAGTTAAACACTTAATAATTCATGAAGCTGAGTTACTTCTAGCGGGTGATATAATTGCATTAAAATTATGAGGTTCATAAAATATTTACTATGCTTTTTAAAAAGTTCCATTTCAGTTTTTAAATTTCAATTAATTTTATTTATTTTTGTATCAACTTATTCCATGAAATGTATTCCAGTTTAGCTAATAAGAATGAATAGCAATGGGTAGTGTCATTATATAGTATTTATGATTACTTAAAAACATTAGTTGGGTAAAGTACTCCTGTTTTTCATGTTTCAGATTATAGAATGAATTAAAAGTTTCATCGCAATAAAAAATTCGCAGTAAAAAAAAAAATATATATATATATATATTAGATACATTGCTTTATGCTTTGTCAAAAAATATTGATCACGGATTTAAAAACACGCTAAAATGAATGAATCAATAAGCTGGATTAATTTTTAATAATGATATGCACACTTTTGTCGAGATACACTTGAGATATTAATAGCATGTCATTTAATTTTTATCATCGAACTTGAATTGAATTTTTATTGTAGAATAATGTATGAAAGATTTAATTTCACATTTTTTAATTAGTTCTTTTTTTTTTCTTCTTAAATGTCAAATGAAAGAGGTTAATTTATTGCATATACTAAAAATAAATGTCGTAATAATGGATTATTTTCTGTTTTCATGTGAATTATAGCTACTAACATTTTATTTTGTTTCACAAAGTTCGAATGATTGTATATCTCATAAATAATGAGCGATTCATCCTAATAGCAAACAAGTATTACCCCATATTGTAGAAATATCGGCTTTAGAATAGACATATTGAGGATGAAATGGTCATATATTTCCTGCCAACATTGGCAATATTTAATCCCCTAATTTCGAGGCAATATTTCAGGCCAATATCGTCAGTATCGCCAATGGAGTATTGTTTTGCTTCTAGGTAAATTTCTTATTGCCGGCAAAATATTTAAACAAGGTTTTATTTAAGATTTATGGGATGGACTAACCTTTCTCTCATTGAAAGATATTTTCAATCATCCCTTAAAGTGCCTGATGTTAAAAATTATCAGTTATTTATTTCTATCGTCCTGTAATTAACGAGAAAATCATGAGGAATGCATAAATCATCTTGTAGGAATTAATTGCTTTTCTGTGCACAATGATCTTGACTCCAAACACTCTTTCATTAAAATGAATTTTAAACTCTTTCAAAGTTTTACTCAAATTCCACAGTAGTATGTATTAATGTTTATAGATTATTTTTTTTTCTTTTCGAAATTTCTAGAGCCAGTACTAATACTAAATGGAATTTTAATAATTTCTGTATAATATATTCAGTAGAGGAATTTTCATCTCACCATCGCTCGTAAATTAAGATTGCTAAATTATCCACGACAAATACTATTGTTTTCTAGATTCATACTTCATACATAACATTTGTAAGGATGCTTAAAATTTATGTAATTTCGTTTGTAAGAAGTAAGACTAATATATCAAAAGCGTAAGGTTAAAAGATTCATTATAAGAAATCTGAATAAAAAATTTAAAAACTCCATGAATTAATACCATGAGCTTAAAATTTTACAGTTCATAAAATTCCTAAATTTTATTCCTAAAAAAATTTAAATTGTATCTGAAGCAGAAATGACACGAGAAAGGATATTATGTGTCAAATTTAAGAATTACAATGGAAAAAAATAAAGTTTTGTTTATGTATAAATATAGAAATGGGTTCCTATGTTTACTTTATTCATAAAAATATAAGAGATACCATCTAAACAAAATGGTGCTTTTTGTTATTCTCTACGATAATCTGGTGATAAAAATGAAAAAAAAAAGCTTCGTCAGCCAATAACGTCAGCCAATTTTTAAAATAAAAATATAAAAAAATTCTTACATTTTTATCTGAAAAACAAATGAAATATATTTTTGCAGTCTGCTGCAAAAGAAAATAAGAGAGGAAGAGATAACCTCCGTACATTCTAAACACCAAAATATCACACAGAGGCACTAAAAATATCATTTGATTGGGAATTGTGTCTTCTATAACTATTTATGAATAAGATAAATTTAGGTGGTAGTCTCTGTATTGAAGAAGCAACAGAGTTTAAAATTTTCAATAGTAATATCCAAATTACAATTCTACAATAAGTTGAAGTTATTCAGTTAATGCATTTAGGAATTACATAGAAGTCAAACGTTGAGCTCTTCTTTTTAAATTAGTTTTAACTATTTCTATAAATATTTTCTCTCATTATTAATTTGATTATTTTTAAATCTTTCTATTACGTACCCCAAACATAATTATTGTTTTCATACATTTTTATCATTTTATAATAAAATAGGATTAATAAAATTAATATTTTAAAAAGATTATGAATTGCACCCTAATACAAAAACTTTAACAGAAATGGATTTCTAGTCTTCTAATAGATCACAGGAAATTTCTTCGAATTTGTATAAGTACCTTTTTAATATATTTTTAAAAGTCTATTAGCCCTACTGTTTGAGGAACCGTACAGTCAATAAAACTGATTCATTTAATAATATCGTTATTAAACAGAGCGGCTGTTTAAATTAATTGTGAAAGGTTTTAGTTATTTGGATATTTGACCTCTTCGGTCCCTGGGTCCCCATACGGGGATCTCTGTTCTTTTCCGTATATAAAAAGCTAACTACTTTAACTAAAAACTTTTTACATTTTTACATCACTTCTTAAAAACTGAATGCTTTTTGCGCTCAAAACAAACGAATAAATGGTAGAATGTAAGCTGATTCCCACAAAAAATAAATGTTATTTTCATCTGAGTTTGCAAAATGCCTAAAAATCTTCAAAAGACGGTATGACCAGGAAAGTGAGAAATTTTCATAAGTATTTAACTTAAACCTTTTTCAATAAAAAATTTTGAGGATTAGTAGATTACTTACTTGTATAAAGCTCTTAAATTTGTGATTGAGTTCATTTAGGTTAATAGTTATTAAATTGATGTTTTTAAGTGGCTTTGTAGTTTTATAACCATATTTTTTAACCTAAATTACTAAGTGCCTAAGGGATCCACTTCAGAAAATATATTTTTTCTGTCATTTACGATGTGATTTTGTTTGAAAAAAAAAAACAATGAATAAGCATTTGTATTATTATTTTAGCTTCGGAATTGAAGAGGTTAATCTTTTCTTTTTGTCTAATAAGATTCCCTATTGAAAAGTATTAAATTTTTTTATTTTTCAATTTCATTTTTGTGACTGAGCAAGACACAAACAATGTCTTTAACTAGTTAATTGTATGACTCTTTCTCACCTTGAAAGTGCATTATTTTGAATCGTTTAGGACATAAGATTTTTACTAAAAACTTGCGATTGCATAGAAAAAACTCCTAGATTTTGCAAAACAGAATACAAAATACTAGGTGGCATGCGTGACGACGAAGACTGTTAAGGGGTTTTTGACGTCAAATATCTTCAGAAAATAGATTTTTCAAATTGTGCCTTAGAAAATAGAGCAGATTTTGTAGTTTATGTACCAATTTATTTTAACTCTCTAACACTGACCAACTTAAGAATGTAAACAAACACAGAAACCCCACCTAAAATTACAAGTGTTTTTCATTTTTCTTAAAATGTGATTTTTTCCATGTCATGGTACAGTTTGTGCAAAATGTGCTCCAAGTATATCTCTGTCATTTAACGAGTATAATAGGATAGAATCAGTCTCATTTCATCTTGTGAATCTGTTTTTCTATTTTTAGGTGCGTTCGTAATTATATAAATACGTAGCACCTATAGTCGTCGTTCAGTCCGTATGTCTCTCCGTCCGCATATAACAGAGCAAAAATTACCCAACCGAATGGTCTGAAATTTTAAATATATTATTGTTGCAAAATTTTGTCAAGTCATTTCAAATTTCATGGAAATCGGACGTATAGTTTAATGACAGGGACAGTCAAAAGTTTTCCGTTACATGACGGCCAATGGGAAAAAATTATTGCAAGTGCATTTTAATGATGTTACAGCCTTCCGAATGGTCTGAAATTTTTAATATATAATTGTTGCAACATTTTGTCAACTCATTTCAAATTTTATGAAAATCGGATGTATAGTTTAATGACAGGGACGGTTAAAAGTTTTCCGTTACATTAAGGCGGTTACAATAAGGAAAAAAATATTTCAAGTGCATTTTAAAGATTTTACAGCCTTTCGAACAGAATGAAATGTATATACACTTATGAAGTGCACTAAATATACATTAAGTACACTATGCGGTGCAAAAAATTATTATAAAACTAGTTATAGTACGAACGCACCTCATTTGCCACGTTTGACGAGCAATTTCCAACTTGTTAAACCTTAGGATATTTTTATAAATAGGGAATACGTATGATAAAATTTGGCAAATTCCAGATAAATGAAATGGATTATTAAAAAAAAAAAAAGGAATATGTAGTAAAGATTAAAATAGGTTCAGTCTATAAAATCAATTACATTTGATCATCACACAACAATCTCAAGGTAAGAGTTGCATTAGTTTTTTTTTTTTTTTTTTTTTTTTTTTTTAATGTACTAAAGTGAATACCTCAAAATTTTCACGAGGAAATAATAGTTTTGTCAACTTTGTTTTGTTAAATTTATCTTTAAACTCAAATAGTCATTTTTATTTTAAAATAGTTATAAAGCTCTTACTGAACTAGGATAAAAAAACATAATGATGCATGCCTATTTGATCGAGGTAGGAGTTTTAAAAGAATAGCCTAAATTTCCAACTTCTTAGCTATCTCAGACGTTGCAGTCCCCTTAAGGGGTTAAATCTTAATCTTAACGTATGGATTTCACTTTTGAGGCCTCCTTCAAAATTAATTTAATTTTCATGCTAATAGTGTCTTAACTATTCACAGAAACCTTATGAAAATTTATATTTAGAGTAATTTGAGGGAATTGTTTCGTATTCTATTGCTAAAACTATATTCATAAATGTTAAGTATATTCGTCTCTGAATGCACTGTAAAACAAGTAAGAAAAAAACATGCGTCAAGCATAGATTATGAAACACTTTCCATGACATTCAGAATAAAGTAACAAAACTGCACCGTTTAAAAAATTAAAATATTACGTCTAATTCAACCCTATGAACACGCATAATACATTTCAAAACCCAATTTCAGCTGTTCCCATCCACAATCGGAAATTATGCGAATTTGGTCAGCAGTCCTGTATAGAATATATAGATTTGAATCTATTAACTACATGCTTGCAAAAATTGAGTTCACTTATGAAATACATACTTCTGTTGAAAATTTACCTTCAGCAATTTCCTCTAATAAGGAGAACGGGATGTGAATCCTTTTGTGCAGCCCTGCATTTGAGGTATAGAATTTATACATAACGAGTAAGATGCAAAAAATTAATTAAATTTAATAGCGCATGCCAAATTTTTAACCGTACACTCCAGAAATTATTACTCAAAGACAGTACCCTCATAGCATGCATGGTCACGGTGACGTCGTTGTGACGTCACTATAAGTCACTGTGATCACGTCACATCTGTGACCAAAATGCCACCACTCAGCGATGTCACATTGTGACTGAGATGTGAACTTCTTAGAAAACTTTAAAAAATTACGAAAATTCTTTAAAACATATTATTTACTGTAAAATTATATTTTTCTGGCAATAAAAAAAATTGTGACGTCACTGTTATGTCACTGCTATGTCACGTCACATATGTGACAAAAAACCACCATATTGTAAGTCACAGTGTGACAAAAATATGAACTTCAAAAATCTTTGAAAATGAAGAGAAATATTTTAAACAGTCACGAGTTACAGCGGCATAAGGAATGAAAATATATTAGTGGATAGCAAATGGTAAATTCTGTCCTAAAGGGGAGGGGGGGGGGCATAATAAATAAAGTGCACGATACAAGCATTAATAAACTAAATTTTCAGGCTATATTTTATCAATTTGATATCTAAGACAGTGAATGTATACTTTTTCATGATTTCAATTTTATCAAGCATTTGGATAATATATTTAGAATTAGGAATATTAAATTTATACACTTTACATATTTAGTTTGCTGGGAGGAAATTTATTTATTTCTTTCTTTTTTTACCGACCATGATTATTCAAAACACTTCTTTGGTTTCAAACTAAAAATTTTCTATTACAGTTAAATCTGCACCTTTTAATGAGCACGTAGAAAGAATCTTCAGAGTTTAGTCATCTATGCATTTCTTGCTTTAGAATATTTTTATAATTTGTATTCAAGTCATAAATTCTACTTCTTTAGACTTTTTAAATAAAATTAGCATTTTCCGAAAATAAAAGAAATATACAAAATTTGTGCAAAAGAAACTTTACTTTAAAAAAAAAAGAAAAAAAAGAGGGGGCGGGGTCGTCATTACCATTAAATTTATTTTTAAAGCTTTTCAAAATTTAAACATCTAATAAACTCTGTTTTATCTAATAAACTCTAATTATGAATATTATTATTATAATTATTTAGAAAAAAGGAACTTTACAATACATTTTAACTTGAATTATTTGGTACGGATAAAAAGAAAAGGTTAAATACATTGGACATTTCTTCAAATACAAAATTTTAATTAACGATACTTTCAGAAAAATACTGCGCGTTCATGTTCCAAATCTCTTGTATAGAAAAACAAATAATCTGTAACAGACCACCTGCATGAAAATCGTCTGCCCACAGAAAAATAAATATGAGAATACACGGGAAATAGTTCACTGTTTTTAGAACATCCCCACGTCTACAACACTTTAAGATAAGGAAATGACCATTTTAGGATACACGGATATTAATGGAACGTATATGTAATTGTTATTTAATTTAAATATTTTATTCTTGATTTGTATATTAGGAGTTAAATAGTTTTATGTTATATTTGTAAGAGACTGATCTTTAACTGTCAGAAGCGATATTTTCCAATTCGATAAATGTAAAGAAAAATATCTTAATCTGCCATCGCTTGAAAAAACTGCGCAGAGACTGATTCATGCCTACATTCATACTGGAATTAATATAAACATTAATTTACTCTTACTTGAGATTGAAAATGTATGGAACGACAATGCTTTGGAATTATTTTATCGGCTTCTTACTATTTTTTGATTACTAACACTTATAGTTATTATTATTTTGGGGTTAAATATGATGTTCGATTATCATGAGATTACGAAACTGTTTCAGATTAGAAATTAACATTATACTGGGAAAATGTATTTTTACATATTACAGTAGTGAAACATCTGAAAGAATTTTCTTTTAGTGCTAATAATATTTTAAATTATCTTTTAAAATCCTAAATCTTCAAACCAATGTTTTCAGATTTAACATTTGCCAAAACTTTAAAATAATAGGAATTCCTTATACCATATGGAAATATTTTTGAGATATTGTTAAATCTAATAATGCATTTAATTTATCTATTGTAGTTTAATAGTACAATTATAAATACTAATTATTATTTTTAGTGTTTTTCAAATTGGTATTTTTTTTTAATTGTATGTAAGCATTTTTTCTGTTTGTGATTTTAATTAAACATTTAATTATAGACATTCTGAATCGGTTATTAAATTTTCTTCTATTGTAAATTCATTTACTACGTTTATGACACGCGTAATTATTGGCACTAAAAAGTAAAATATGATATTTAAGCATTGAAATAAAGTGTTTTTCATGCCTGATAGGAAGTTATAGATTAAACTGCTTTAGTATATATTTTTTAAAAGTTCATATAATACAGGCTACATAATATAGGACACTAGTTGAAAAGTGCTTATGACTTCGGTTTGTCTCCCCGTCTGTCCGTCTAGCAGTCTGTTCGCGCTCTAACTCTCGTAAATATACTCGGATTGCCCTGAAATTTTTGGATGTTATTGACGTTTACCATAGCACGGTACTTATTTGTAATGAAGTTTGTAGCATGCTTTGTTCATTTACAGGGACAGCCAAAAGTTTTCCGTTACATTACGGCCTATGGGGAAAATCGTTTCAAATGATTTTTAATGATTTTACGCACGCTTTCAAACAGAATAAAATTTATATGCATTTTTGAAGTGCACTAAAATATGCATTCTGTTGACTATGCGATGCAAAGAATAGTTATTGTTCATTTACAAGGCTAAAAAAGGAATTCAAATACATAATGATATAGGGGTGGAGAGAATTGTTTGCGGCATACTTTAATTATGTTAATCTATTTCATGTATAATGAAGTTGATATATGTCGCTGAGGTTTACATACTATAAATTATTTCATGTATAATACGAATAATACGTATATCGCATTTACAGGGACACACAAAATATTTCAGATACTATATTGTATCCGAAGTACTGTTCATTAGCGATGATTGCTGGAAATGTATTTTTAATTATGATATGCGCTTTTATGATTCACTATATTTATGCATAGTATATGGTGCATATAAATTTCTATAATTCCTATACAAGACTACACAAAAGCATTCGTAAGGATTACTGGGTATGGGCGCAAATTGCTTAAAAGGAGGTTTTTAAATGAGTTATGCTTTTTTTTCACTGAACTGCATTTAATTTACCAAGAAATGTTTGTAGAATATAGATAAAATGATATACAGGGTCACGTAAAGAATTGGATACATGACCGTCTATATATTATAATATCTGGAAATGTGATTTCAGCAGTTGTAAGAGTGTCTTAGTTTGAATAAAATTTTAACGAAATAGTCGCGTGTAATAAAGATTCTAGGTAAACTACAGGGTTGTACAAAAGTATTCAAGTATGTTTCCATACATTAGTATAAATTGCTGAAAAAGAATTTCAACCTGTTAGGCTTTTTCTTACTAAACTAAATTTTCCCATTATATAGTATATATACACTTAAAAAAATGGGTACTCAATTTTAAATGCGTCACATACTCAAAATAGCTCCGATCCAAATGTACTCAAAGTTGAGAAACACAAGTACTCATTTTTTATTCCATTGTTGTGATCAAATATGAATCGTTATGTACTGCCCCCCCCCCCCCCCCCCAAAGAAAAAAAAACTAAAATTTAAAGTAAAAATGTACTGACATTTATTTCTCGTTCAAAGTTCTTAACAAGAAATGTTTAATTGATTATTTATTAAGAAAAATAGCAAAATTCTTAACAAGATACTCAAATCGAATATTTTTATGACAAGAGCATTATTTCCAAGCACTTTTAAATTATTTTTAAAATACTGTGCATAATTTAATATTTACATTAATAAACATCATTTATGCCGCCATAAATGAAATGAACCATTACAGGGTACAAAACTATTCGTTTGTTTGGATTTGATAACATGTGATGTTTCAAAATAGAGAAAGCATGGGTTCACTTTTAATCCAAAAACATTCAATTCGATATGAGTACGTCGGTTTACTCATTTTTGAGTACTTAATTTTTTTCAGTGTATCAACCTACAGATCAAATACAGGGCTGTTCAAAATAATTGGAAATCATATTTGGCTATGGACGGTAACTGCTGAAATCAGTTTTTCCAATGTTTTATGCGTTTTCTAAAATGTTTACTTAGTTATCTTATTTACGTCATTTCCCTAAATTACGATGTCTTGTTAAAGCATTCAGAAAGTGTTGGAAAGTATTTTATAATCTATGCTTAACGCATGATTTTTCTTACTCGTTTTTTTTCTATTCTCCAGATCAGTCTTTTCCTATAAAACATACCAAATCAATTTAGCTCATATTCACAAAATACAATATACACGGGAATAAAAAATTTAAATAAATATCGCTTATCATGCCGCTCTATAAATAATAGTTGTATTAATATCCGTTAGTCTCCATGTTCGTATTTAATAAAGCAATGACAAATCACAACAAATTAAAAAACTTACACATTCTAAATATCAAGCTTGAACTCAATATCAAGCATAGAACTTAATAAAAAAATATGTCAGTTGATAAAAGTTGTTTTTTAAGTGGAAAAATTTTAAATGTTTTAGAACAATGGGACTACAAAATAGCAATATTTTGCTAAAAAGTACGGTAAAAAGATAAGATTTTATATTTACAGCAAAAGTTTATTTTAAAATTCATCGCTGTACTAATACTTAGAAATTTTTCCAGAGAGAATCATTCGCCTTATATACAATATTTCAAATGAAAATCAAATATCAAATTAATTGCTTAAAAGGCGCAAAGGCCAACATAGTGAAAAAGATTCCATGCAGGGACTCGAACCCGGGCCATCAGTAGAGCACACTGACATTCTACCGAGTAAACCACATGGAACGACGCCCAGAATGTAAAATTTCTCACTATTATATGTTGGCAAGGCTACAAACGCAGCACAAGATGGAATATTTATCGTGAGCCACTGACATGGGGTAAACACGAAACTTAATTAAATCCAGCATTGATTGAAACTATATTAATAATTGGAAATTTTTTCAGGGAGAAACATTCGCCTTGCATGCAACATTTCAAATTAAAATTGCTTTTTAAGCAATTAATTTGAAATTTGATTTTCATTTGAAATATTGTATGCAAGGCGAATGGTTTTCTCTGGAAAAATTTCCAAATATTAATATAATTTCAATCGATGCTGGATTTAATTAAGTTTCGTGTTTACATCATGTTGGTGGCTCACGCTAAATATTCCATCTTGTGCTGCGTTTGTAGCCTTGCCAACATGTAATAGTGAAAAATTTTCTAGCCTGGTTATCGTTCCATGTGATTTAGTCGGTAGAGTGTCAGTGCGCTGTACTGATGGCCCGGGTTCGAGTCCCAGCATGGAATCTTTATCACTGTTTGCGTCTTTTAAGCAATTAATTTGAAATTTGATTTTCATTTGAAATCACAGTGTTTATGACAAGTTCGTCACAAATGACACATATTTCACAAATTGGTCAAAGTTCCTCAAAATGACACATATTTCACAAATTGGTCAAATTTCGTCACAAATGACACATATTTCACAAATTGGTCACAGTGTGACTTCAAAGCATTGTCGCTTTCGTCACAGGTTCGTCACAATGTCAATGCCAAAATAGTCACAAATGACACATTTTTCCCAAATTTGTCACACCGTGACTTCACAGAGTGGTCACAATATGACGTCACAAACGACCTCTAAAACGGCCATAACGACCTCGCATTCTAGTCACTATGACGTCACATCGACGTCACGTGACGTCACATCAACGGTCACCGAGGCTAACGAGAAAGACAGGCTACCGCGGTGAGTCCGATTCTTTTTTTTTTACAGACCGCTGGAGTCACGTGATGCTCTTTTCGCATACCTTCATTGGTGCATTCGAGCATCACGTGACTCCAGCGGTCTGTAAAAAAAGATGAATCGGACCCACCGCGGTAGCCTGTCTTTTTCGTTAGCCTCGGACGGTCACAAAACCACAGTGTGACTTCACAACGACGTCGCCGTGACGTCACCATGCCTAACGGGTAGTGTACTGTAACCGATTTCTTTTGTGTGTCCCTGCAAATGTATAAAAAATGCTATGTATCACCTGTTCTAACGTGATCGTAGTGAAATTCAGTGATTTATATCAGTTTCAATGCATTTGAAATAGCATAATGTCATTAAAATACTCTGCAAACGATTTCCCCCCCCCTTTACCATAACACAATGGAATACTTTTGAGTGCCCCTGTAAATGAACGATTAATTCTACTTATTTCCTATACAATACCAAACATGCTTTGGTGACCCTCAATAACCTTTATCAATTTCATGCAAATCCGAGTCTATTTAAGGGAGTTAGAGCGTGGACAGACGGACAGACAGACCGAATGCATAAATACTTTTCAACTTTGTTGAAAAGTGTTAAAAAGCTGTTTCTTGATGGAGCATCAAAGTTTATGAAAATATAATATAACCTCTTCCGTGTTAGGACAATTCTCAAAAGCGTTTCTTTGATTTCATGAACCTCAGAAACCAATATGTTCCGGATAATAACCTTTTATATCACTGCGTTGAATATCTGCAGCATACCCAAAAATCAATGTTACCTATGCAATGGGCTTTAAAAGACGATTTTATGACTTGCTATCATCTCCCAACACAGCAGTTAATACACATTTTTCATACAATTCCCAACAGATGGCGATACCGAGTTCATTTTTCATGCCAAAGTTTTACTTTTCATTTGAGCAGTTTTCCATCGTTATTGAGAAAATGTACTTCGCAAATTTTGTAAAATTAACCCTTTATCTACTGGCGGTCCTTATAAGTACCATTAAAATAACTTGTTATAAAATACATTTAACAGATCGATTAGTAGTGTTAAAACCCCCCTTTTTTTTATTTGACTTGGCGAAAATGAGTCATCGCCAAGAATTATTGCAACCCTTTTTTACTTTATTATTTTTCATTTTGTTTTGATGTAGATGTAATTAAATTCTGGAAGCGATTTATCAGCGCTATATCTGATCTGAACCAAGGCTTTTCTTGGTCCTAATAAAACTTATTCATACTCAATTTTCCGAGTTTTTAATTATTATAGTTATGATTTACTTTGAATGTATAAAAATTGTTCTGCATATTTTATTGAATTATGTGATTAATTTCTGATTAGAAGAATATATATTTTATCGTCTGTTCTTTTAAATTCCTCAAGCAGTATTACAGTTTAGAATGAGTTATAGATACATTACTTTATCGTGTTCAAGAAGCATTATGGGTTACACAAAACAAAAATATTTTTAAAAGGACGATTTCTTTTGCCTTTTCATCTTTTCAGCTTTTTTGGCGTTGGGGAGTGGGGGGGGAGGGGATTTTTCAATTCCGAAATATTTCTATATTTCTATTGTAAGAACATTATATTTGTACATTTTCTAATTCTACAATATACTAAGAAAAATATTTAAATTAAAAGATTTGAGTGGGGTTATAAATAGTGCACAAAATACCTATAAATTCAAATTTAATGAATCCTTCTAAATCCTTCAATCCTTTTAAATTTATTAAATGATTATGTAAACCTTCTAATGTAGTTTAAACAATTCACGAAAAATGATTTAGAAGATAAAATTTTCATGAATTCATAATTCAGTACATAAAGGGTTAAAAATGCTGGAGTTATCCAAAAATAGATTTTATACTGGAAATTTCCTATACTTTACAATTTTGTATTAGAAAATCGACACTATTTATGAGAAGTATTTAATTTTCTGTTTACTGCAGCGGTGAAAAAAGCACCTTTTTGTCAATCTTTTATTTTATCTTCTAATTTAGAGTTTTTTATATGATTAAAATGATGAATTCAAACATTTTATTAAATATTTTTCAAATCCAAATTCTTGAGCCACAAACAGTTAAAGTAGGTATTTCTAAAATAAAATATATTTTGCTGCTCGTTATTTTTGTAAGCATTACAAAATAGATTTTATAGCTTATAAGGGCTTAATAGCTTATAAGTAGCTTATAAGCTCTAACTGAACGCAGTATCAACACCGAATATTATTCTTTTGGAGGCTATCTTTCTCAAACAAACATTTCCATGTTTAATAAAAGTTCAACACATCAGTAGTCTAAATTAACTGCATAAAATGAACATTATTTTGTTACTCTTGTATGCATAAATTCTGTTACGCAGCGAAAAATGTTAATTGAATTTGATAGCAAAAGATATTTCGTGTTGATACCTGGTTGAAAAAAACTAATTTTACACTGCGATAACTTTCTGAAAGTTACGTGCATCAAAAGAAACTTGTTTCAGAAATGCTTCATTTAATCTAAGAAATTTTTGGCTTCTGAAAATTTCGAAGATAAAGGAACGTATTTTGGAATCACTGCATCTCGGAAGAGTTTATTTTATATTTTCGTAAACCTCCTTTATAGATTATAAAAATTTGTCTTTTATTTTCAGTGTAGATAGGTGACCTCCAGAAATGAACTTATTTTTAGTATGGGAATTTAAGGAAAAAGTTTACATAGGACAAAGTTATCTTTCGAATCTTTCTGGGATAATTTAGTGATCAAAAGAATGATTATTTTTCAGAATTGGGTGTAAATGCGCACTATCTACATGACATGAGCGTTTAAATACTATTAATTTCAAACTTTTTCTTATTTTATAATTTAAAATTTAACTTTTACACTCTACTTAAGTTTATTGTTTAACTTTATATATTAATAACTTTTCCTAATTTATTTAACCACCTGTTTTGTTTTCTCGATACCAAACTCACAATTGAAAAAATAATTTTATCTTTATTGTAAAGAAGATTTAAATTCCTGATTTAATATGCCTCAAAATTGCATCATTATCTTAAGAAATCCCATTTCAAACTGAAGCGGAACAATCTTTTAACGCCTTCAAGAGCAATTATCCAATGCAAATAACTTTTATCTAATCTTCCAGCAAAAATATTTTAAGGAACTTTATCGCAAGGAAACATTGTTTTATTTGGAAAGTAATCCTATCTAGAGATGCCTTTTACTGTGATAATTATGGGGTATAAGTTGAAATCTTATTAAAGAAGAAATGTTAATATAAAATTAAAATATAGTTATAGGAATTAGTAAAAAATTAAATTGTGAGTTACTAATGGGTAAAGTACTTTAATAAAATATAGCATTTTTATAAAATACCATTTTTTTTAGCTTACATGATCCTTCTATTTTGCATTTATAAATTAATAATTCGAATTTCGAGAATTTTGTATTTAATAACTTTATTTTTTATTTATTTTTTACAATAGTCAATTGGAACATAAATTTCGAAATTTTGTTACACTAGAATTTAAGTACATGACGTTAAATGATGGTCTTAACACTTAAAAAAACCAAGTGCGCTCGCCAATGTTGGCAACATTTTTGTAATATATCGATACTTCCATCTCGAGGGGTTGATAGAAATGCATGATGAACTCTAACTGGAATCCCGGGCACACAGACTGTGTCGGGGCCCCCCTTTCTCAGGAAAAGTGCTTTATAAACATGACTAGCAGCTTTATGTGCAGTTCAAAATTTAAACCATAATTTTATGTAAAAAAGAATACATTATAGGCACATGTAAAAGTGTATTAAAAAATTATGGGAAAGTAAAAACTGTACTAGATTTAGAAGAGTGAATAACACTGCTATTTAGAAGAGTGGATACACTGCAGATCTAAGGGGCGAGATGAAACATGTTTGACGTAATAACCGTTCTATTCTGGATTTCGAAAAATGTATATTACATTTTATTGTCACTAGTGAAGAACACGGCGAAATTTAGTTTGCATGAATGGAAAAAAAATTCTGTGAAATATAAAAGGAAATTTGCATTAATTTGTATTTTAAGAGAGTTGAAAAAATGTATTTTGGGGGCCCTTGAAAACGTGGGTCCAGGGAACATGCCCCGTGGCCCCTGTGATAATCAGGCCCTACTCACAGGTATTCACAGCTGTTTTTTTATTTCTTTCTAGGTGAGCGTAGTGAAAAGTGTGTTCGTCCAGCATTAGAAATGGAGGCAAGCAAAGAAGAACAGAGAGGTGTGGTTCGGTTTTTGGTGGCTGAGGGTGCTAGAACACGCGAAATTCATCCTCACATGTCTGCTGTCTATGTCAAACACTGCATGTCACTGATATGCGCCACTCATTTGGCCCCTTGATGAAAGACATTCGTGATCTTGGACGTCGGTTTCATTCGGACGAGGAAGTACAAGAGTGGGTGAGGTTGTGGATCCGTCAGAAATCTCTTTCTACAAGACTGGAATGGATCATCTAGTCTCTCACTTGAATAAATGTCTTAACAGTTCTGGCAATTATTTTCGAATAAAAAATTTCCGTATTCACTTTTTATTGTGTGTTCAGTTTTCATTTGATTCCCCCTTATAGCTTAACTCATTCCATGCGAGTATATCTCGCCGCGGATTTTTGCGTGTAACGGCCATTTTTTTCGTGAATTTCGAGGGAATCTAGTCATTCTGTACAAGCGCAATAAGTCGAATACTACTCGTTTTTTTTCAGCGATTTTCTTTTTATTTTACACTCAAATATAGGCTCTATGATTATTGTTAATAAAAAGAAATTTTTTGAATAGGTAGATATAGAATACACTGTAAAAAACGGAAAAAATACGGAAACTATAGTGGCAATAGAGATGTTAGTCTATTTTCGTATTTTAACGGAAATCCCCCCCCCCCCGTAAATTTTAGAAAAACGAAAAATTTCCGTTAAAATACAGAAATAGTACTGGCGTCTCGATTGCCAGTGTAATTTCCGTATTTTAGTCCATTTTTTACAGTGTAGTGAAGTGAAAATGAAAGCTCTCCAGCATAAGTCTACTAAGAACGTACTTTCACGTAACCTGCGCTCAAGACAGACGCAAAAAAAGTGTTAAGTTTTTGTAATAACGGGATTTTTTCTACCGATTCTTAGATATACACCTAGCGTTTCAAGTTTATTCGAATTACTGCGCGGTGAAAATTGTTGAAAAATAGATTTATTTTCTGTCTCTTTTTAGGAATTAAACGAACTTAAAAGAACGAAGGCTTTTTTTTGTTTGTTTGTTTCGACTGATTTTTTTTGTGAATGAAATGTGCCGAATTACGAACAATTGCTGTAAATGCTTTAATTAGTATTTATTTCCGTAAACATTTTTATTGTTATTTACATAACGTTTGTTATTTAAAAATTATTTTGACTAAAATCTTCTTACTCATTTAGTTGAATAGGCTGTCATTAACACTGCGTATGACATTGTTTCACCATAGTTGAATAACCTGTACAAGTCTTTTCTAAATTCCTGCATTATCAACGAAGTTTTAATAGAACTTACAATAGATTTTTGAACAATGAAACTTTGAACATTGTTTGTGTGACTAGATAAAAATCCCAACTCTCCGAACCTGAAAAGTGAAACGAATAGTGTTGAATGAATTCAATACCACTGTTTAAATTGAAAGATTAAATTGTCATTGTTTTATGACGTAGGATAAAACAAAACAGTAAATGATATAATAAACCTGTAAACAATAGAAAAAATACTGAAAGCCTTCAATTTCATATTGAAATTTGAAACCTCAGTTAACTAATATAACAAATGTGCATTGTTAAAATGGATCAAAAAGGTCATAAAGTATTTCTTAAGCTGGTGATATGAAATTTTGCCTTGTAACAAATCTAATTTGTACTATCTTTTGAAATTAAGTAGTTTATACTTTGAATTTATACTTTCTGCAATTTTAATTTTTAACATTTAGTCATTTCCATTTAGTCATATAAATTCAACTATATCATATGAATATCAATTGTATTAATCAAAGCCAGGAATTACTCGTAACTTAAAAAAAAGATACATTAATTTTTACTTTCTTCTATCTTCAATAGAAGAAAGTATTGTAAACGAAATTTTTTCGACTTCCGGTGTTCGACGGATTTACACATTTTAGGGGTCAGAGGTCCCCAAAAAACATGTTTTTAGAAAATGTCTGCCTGTCAGTTCGTGTGTCTTTCGCCATTGTACCATCAACAAGCGTATGCATTTATGCATGGAATTGAAAAACAAAATAAGTTTTTGGCTATAGCAAGCAGGTCCTCTCTTAATTTCGAAAAAATCCGCCGGAAGGGTGGGTTGTAATAGCGATATTTGTGCGATTTTGAATATTGTACCATCAAAAATTCTATGAAGTTGCGCATAGATTTGAACTAAAAAATTTTTTAAGTTCATGGCTATGGCAAGCAGGTCTTTCCTTAATTTGGAAAAAATCCGCTGGAAGGGTGCGTTGTAATAGCGATATTTGTGCGATTTTGAATATTGTACCATCGAAAAGTTTATGAAGTTACGCATAGAATTGAACTAAAAATTTTTGTAAGCTCTTGGCTATGGCAAGCAGGTCTTTCCTTAATTTGGAAAAAATCCGCTAGTAGGGGGCACTGTAACAGCGATTTTTTGTGCCATTTTGAATATTGCACCATCGAAAAGGGTATGAAGTTATGCATAGAATTGAACCAAATTTTTTGTGTATGTTTTTGGTCATGGCAAGAAGGTCCTCCTTGAATTTGGAAAAATTCCGCCGGAAGGGGGTGTTGTAATAGTGCTTTTTGTGCCATTTTCAATATTGTACCTTCGAAAAGCGTATGAAGTTATGCATAGAATTGAACTAAGTATTTTATGTATGTTTTTGGCCGTGGCAAGAAGTTCCTCCCTGAATGTGGAAAAATTCCGCCGGAAGGTGGCGCTGTACTAGCAATTTTTGTGTAATTTTCTTAATTTTCCGTAGTTCAATTATACACTAGTGGCTCGTGAATCGACGGGAACTTCCCATCCTCAGAAGACGACTATTACGCGACTATTCGTGATTTTAATAAATATCATGATCGATATTAACTAGTTTTTACTCCGATTAATTGACTGAAGCAGAAATTTCAGATGAAAGTCAAAGTTGATATAGTATTGAACTAATAAAAATGCAATATTGACATCTGTAACCACATGTTGAAATATTAAAATATATGAGATAGAAGAAAGTTTTGGGATTGGCAAATCCAACTAGTTTCAAATGAAATAAAAATATTTATTGGCTAAAATGAGTTATGGAATAAAAAGCAGAAAAATAAAAATTGCAAAAATTCTAACATAGCTATACCATTTTAAAACAGTTCCACAGTGTTATGTTTTGAACAATTACATATAGACTGAAAGGTGAATTTCAGATATCGAACTTATATAAGCCAACATCATTTTGTTTAATATGATGTGACCTTTATAAATATAAATACATGATTTTTTAAGTTTGTAGATATTTGTTAATTTCCATATTTTTTTTCAAATTTCTGATGCTAATATATTTATGTCGATTTTTTCTGTAATATTATTTTTAGTATTAAACTATCATTAATGAATTTTTATAATAAAAATATATTATTCGTAAATCATATATTTTTCGAGACAATTATATTTTCAAAATAAATATGAATTGCAAGTAATATATATTTCAATAGACATTAATTCATAATGTCGCCTTACATGTATGCCGAAAATTTTAGATCGCCTTTATACAGTTAGTTCATTAATTTTTATATAATCATTTAAAACGTAATTTAAAATGAACCTTGCATCTGAAAAACATTTCTATTAAATTTGATTAATTTTAATGCGATATTTATTTAATATAAAATGGATTTTCTTTTTCCATAAATAAATCTTTAAAAAAGAATAGTACTTTTGAGTGATTTGATTATTTAATCCAATTTCATATAAAGATTACTTCAATGAAGATCATGAATTTGTATCATATTTGCCTCATGCGACTGTATCATACATTTTTATTTATGATAGGAATTAAGATGAGTGTGGGTTATAGTCTGCTCTATAATGCAAAGTATTTTGCTAATCTAAGTCATCTTTCATGCTGGTTATCACAGTATGCCGGTATTTAACCCTTACAGAGCCCTTCTTTTTAAATGGTTGGTACAGTTTTGATCAAGGAAGAATTTATACTTTTGTATTATAGCAAATATGTATCTTGAAGATAATTGTTTGAAAATAATGTCAGGCAAAATAAAAAGTGGTTTCCTTGGACCATATAAAACCATATTGCCTTTATAACCATACAGTAATAACCATATTAGTACACATGTGTACCGTAGCACAGTGTAAAATTTTGCGAATCTAGCGGGTCAAAATTCAATTTATGAAAATTATCGATATTAAAGTAATAAAATTGATCTTACTGGAGATTTGATCTGCATTATGAAAAAATATATATATTTACGCATTACATTGCATAATATACGTCATTTTTATTCAGTCATCATAATCATCATAAAAAAGATGTTTTTTCAGTTTCATACGTTGGCATTTGCGTAGTGTTGTGGTATTCAGTGCAGATTTTTAAAAAAAATGTAGCAAATATTTATTTTCAACAAGAATAGTTTTCTTGCATTAAAAAAATAGTAATTAATTAATTACATACTGTTATAGTAACTAGTGTTATCATAAAGAGAACCAGTGTCATTGTTCGTTGTTTGCTATTTTTTTGTTCTTTGTATGTTCAGTGACCGTATAAATTTTAAAAGTTCAGGGTGAATTTCAGCCGCTCTATAGTTTTATTGAGATGTTAATGTCATGATTTGTAATGCCTAAAGGCAGACAAATTTATCTTGTATCCACATGTCATATAAAATCGCTCAATAAGAGCTTATAAATATCGGCTATGCTAGCGGCCGTAGCAGCATCCTTAAAAAACCTTCTTTTTCTATTTCCTACATTACTATTATTTTGTCCTTGTTTTGGAGTTTTTAATAATTATTCTCTTTTAGGTCTAAATCTTTCAATTAAATTTTTTTTTTCTTTCTGCGATACATCAATTTTCTTCAGGTTTTCGGAACTGCTATTTCTTTAGATCAAATCTATAACCAATGTGTAAGAGGTGGTCCATAAATCTTACTTGTACATGTAGTGCCTATAAGACCCAAGAAAACTTGCGAGTATTATTCGTATATTATCGAATCACTTTTAAGTTGTTCATCACCTTGGATTTTCCGTTACAGACATTGCATTTTTAAGTTCCTTTATTCGAAGATAGAATGCTGCACATTGTGCTATATACCACTGTGTCTTCAAATTTCTGCTCTATGTCATACGGCTGAACATTAAATTCCCCTGTAGTTAGTGCAATAGTTGTAAAGATTTAATTTCTGACAGTTTATAATTCTTCTGTTATTGACTGATCAGTTTCCATGATGAAGTTAAAATTTATGGATCTAGAGTAAGAAGTAGATGACGTCTGTGTATTTAGCCATTATAAAATTTTGATATTCTTCATTACAGTCCTTTTTTATATGGCAAGTATCCGGCTTTTTGAACGGTGCTTTAAAACCTTGTTGCTCTTTTAGCGCTTTCAAGTATATTTTTTACACACCCGCAGCATCCTTTCGTCGAGATTGTCTCAGTTTTAAACACGTGGCACGTGTTAATTCATTTGTGTTCCGGGAATAGAGAATGCATCTTTTGTCTTTTGATTTCGGTCCACTTAAATAAATAAAAAAAATCTTTGGTCGTCCAATCTTTTACTGGCAGTTATTATTACTTCTGCCCTGTAAATATATTTATTGTTAATATTCGAATGAGACCATCTCTCATTTTACTTCAAAATATCTTCTTTAAGCGATGGCAGTTTCTCCACCTTTGATTACTGCCAATTATAAATACATGGATCAGCCGCTTAATCTGGTCTAACATAACTGATGAGCAATATTGAAGATTATATTCTTGTTATACATAGTCTATCAGGATATTCTTTAGAATTAACAGGGAATGATTCATATCCAGTAACATAATTTTGCAAAATATCATATCTCTATGTCATACGTCTGAACATTAAATTCCCCTGTAGTTAGTGCAATAGTTGTAAAGATCTTTCAACTATTACGATCTCTCTTGTCGAAATTTACACTTCCGTACCTGAAAAAAATTACTTATATTCAAGAGTTGTAAATAGTTACAGCTGAAATTGATTTATTTTATATCTATATGCATACATAATTACAATATATATATATATATATATATATATATATTACAATGTAACGGCGTGTATAAAATTTTTGGCAGCTTTTTGAAATTTATCATATGCTATTAGATTTTCAAATAATTTTTATATTGACTTAAAAAATATATTTTTTAAATATAACACTTCTAAATAACGATCGTAACTGCAAAATACAAAGTATCTACATTTTTGTAAAGATTCCATACTATCAAAGAATATTTACAAAATAAGTACGTTTTTAGACAAAAATATCAATGGCAATTACATCTACAGCAATCGCCATTCTAAAATGGTTAAAAGAAAATTTGGTTTTTGAGCCGATTTTTGATGGTGTTGTTGTAAGGTTAGGCTGCTATAACTTTACATTTTTTTTCTCCAATGTGTTAGATGTTATTTGAAATATCTAAAAGTGAAATTACAGGAAGTCGATTTTTGGACATTTTTCCAGGTAGATTTGCAAAATCTTACACCGTGTGTCGGTAGTGAAAGTGTTAACACGTTTTGGAGATGATGTTCCATTCATATATTACCGATTATTTTGTTTATGTGCCGTACACTCAGAGAGAGATTTTTAAAAATCATTATTTAAGAGCTAAGTGTAGCCGACTGAGAATATTTTATTTATTATACTTTTATAGAAATTGGGAGCATCTTGCATTCGGAAATTAATACTAGTAGGGGAGAGTTATATAAATCCGGGTAGGCGACTAAAACCGGGTAGTGCAGATTCCTTATTGATTTGAACTTTTATCTATCGGCTAACAGGAGGAATTGCATCTCGAACATCATTACTGCATTTGTAGTTAAACGAAACTCTATGTGTACGGTTATTTTTGGTATAAAAACTTTCCTTTGAATTACTTGTAAAAATTGTTTCGTTTGATTCTAGATTTTACTTATATATTAACTGTTTGCCAGCATATTAAATATTGGTAAGAATTGTATCTAATTTTTTGCTTTTTCTGCTAGTAATTCAACATTTTTACTAATATCTTACTATAGGATTGAGAGTAGTAACGCCATGTTTTTAAATCTGTGTCATGTCGGGTAATCATGAGTGGATCAAATTCGGTTTTGCCCTACACTCATGGGATGACTTTTGAAGGATAGTTAATAATTTAACATGGAGTTTAAATTGCAATTTAATGATGTTAAGTACTGTGAACCTCTTGATGTGTCATTCATAGCCCCTCTAAACTCATACCGCAAAGAAGATGTGAAGAAGTGGTTGCTTTCCAATCCCGGGCAATATATAACAATTTATGAAATTGGAAAATTATTCAAAGCTGCATTTTTGAGAGCAGCAGTTGAAAATACTCCAATCATACGGTTTTAAAAAACAGGGATTTTTCCTTACAACAACGATATTTTCCCAGACCATCATTGCTCCTTCGAACAGAGATGACAGAGATACCCATAAAAGTCAGTGATAACACACCTAGGTCTACGCAGCTGTAAGTTGGAATAGCTGTACTAATAAACATTTCTAAAAACTCACAGAATAATGAATCACATCATTCTAAGTCTAAAAGAGTTGACATCATACATTCAACAGTTGACAACATCCAGCCTCTTCCATCGACATCTCACCTTGTGTATCCCAGCAATCTGCATTTCCAGTTTCACCTAAAATGTTATTATCCCCTCACCAGAAAGGCTTTAGTATTGAGAAATGAGCTGCAAAAGGAGAGGAAAACTGTTATTTTGACATCTTTTCCCTATAAATTAGAGCTGGAAACACATATTAAGGAGAAAGAAGGCAAACAGCTTGGAAAACGAAAAGCGAAGTTTCTTAAAAAGAAAAAAGAAGTTAAGAATCAATAGAAACACAAACCAAAAAAGGTTGAGGCAGAAGATAATGAAGCCTGCATGTTTTGAAATAAACTTTATTCCAATTCTGACTTCAAAGAAGGTTGGATGCAATGTTTGAAATGACAAAGATGGGCACACAAAGCATGTAGCATGAAGAAGCATATGAAAACAAATTCATTTGTGATTTTCGCAGTTATAAAATAAATAGGTATATACAATGTAGAAAATTTGCCACAGATTTATTTTTGACACATGAAAGCACACATGTGGAATTTCGTTTCGTTCAAGTTACCAAAAATGCATTTTTTTACTACATTAAACAAGAATTTTTTGAACCAAACTTAGTTTTCCAGGAGTTTTAAATGGATACCCGGTCATACCCAAACACACTGTTAAAAATAATCTACTTAAAAATGAGAACTTCTATGTACTCATTTTTTTTAAGTAACATTGCTTTAGATGTTTTCAAATATAAGTGAAAATACGGGGTGAAAAATAAGCTTGTGAATAAATATTAATATAATCTCTTGTTACTCTATTCCCATATTAAAGATATCAACAGAACTTATTTAGTGAACGTGTATGCTGTAATGAACGTTATAGCGCGAAGCATATTTAAGTTACGCCCTTCAAATTTAAGAACTACATCTTGAAAAAATGTGTTACGTAGCACGGAAGGATACATCAGCAAATTGAATACACAAGTACCAATTCACACTGACCAAAATATTATATTCGACTCTTCACTCAGAAAACTGTTGCACGTGTCTGTATTTTGCACTATATTTTTCTCTTGAATTATTATTTTTGTATAACAGTTTAATTTCTTGAATAACTTTTGAATTTTATTAAATCTGATGAAATCAATAACATTAAACCAGGGTTTGTACGGTCCTCAAAAGTGCTTACAGTTTTCAAAAGGAAATTTTGGTGCTTAAAAGTAATACTTATTTTCATGCAAAATCGGCAAAAAGTCCTTAAAAGTGCTTAATTTTATTGTCATATTATTTCTTAAACAAGGATGAAAATCGTCTGCATTTCTTTTAATTTCTGATAAAAAAAAAAAAAAAAAAAAAAAAAAACCTTGCCTTTCTTTTTTCTGAAATTTCACTTCCTTCTCCACAATACCAAAGTTTAAAATGTTTAAAACTTATTTTTTTCTACTCTATTTGTTACTCTATAGTGAATAAATAATCTGTCATAAAATTCAATAACAATTCATTCCATCACATTAATTTCATTAAAATTTCATCTGAATTTCACCCTCAAATTTTCGCTTTACCGTTTTCGCATGAGCCTTTTAGCTAGAGGAATTTAAGGTCTACTAATAGCACGACTTGAAAAATCGATTTTTTTACGAAAAGGACTAAGATGGTTTTAATAAAAATGATTTTTGACTAGTATACAAGCCTCTTAAGTTAAACTCAAAAAAGTTTAAAACCTTCGTAATATTTAAAAAAAGTATTATAATCTTTACTTAAAAAACTAATGTTTTAAGGTTGGCGGTATCAGTTACAAAATGACATGTAAAACAGCTGTCATTCATGTGCCTCTTTCTCGATAACTACTAAATTATAATCCTCAAAATAAAGCCCTAACATAATTACCACACATCGTGAAGGCCTAAACAACTTAAAAAAAGAAAAAAAAAAACATTTATGTAACAAATGGAGGCAGGGCGGATTGATAACTTGGTCTCTTCTGGCTTCAAGCTCTTGATTAGCGAGTAAGGCAAAGTTTTGAAATAGAATTTCAACCTCAATGTTCAACAAAAATACAAAAATATTAATATTACTACTCATTTTAATCAAATTTTAAACTATACGTCATTTGTATTGACAATGTTTTTTAGAATTAGTTGTTTTGAGATATTGTTAAGATAATTTTTTTTTTAAAAAGGGTTTTTCGACTATAAATATGTACATGCATTCTAACATTCAGCTAGTACGAGGGGGATAAGTTAGTACGTTCATTCTAGGCCTAAACTGAAGGGATTAAAACAATTTCCAATTTTCCCTTAATTAATTGTGAGTGCAACCCCCTGACCACTGGGCTAAAATTTTATACTCTTCTAAATACTCATGTCTGAGTACTAGATTTATTCAAAAATATGAGTATGTGTGTTTCTATACATACTCATGTTTGAGTCTTATATGTACTCAAAAATATGAGTATGTGTGTTTCTATACATACTCATGTTTGAGTCCTATTTGTACTCAAAAATGTGAGTATCTGTATTTCTATACATACTCATGTTTGAGTCCTATTTGTACTCAAAAACATGTGTATGTGTGTTTCTATGCATACTCATGTTTGAGTCCTATATGTACTCAAAAATATGATTATGCCTGTTTCTATACATACTTATGTTCGGATCCCAGTATATACTCAAAAGAATGAGTACATGCGTTTCTCAAATTTAAGAGTTAAGTACTCGGAGCTATTATAAGATCGGAAAATACTCAAAAATGGGTACATTTTGCTTATTTTTGCAGTTTTAGCAGTGCAGTGGAGTAGAACCGGACTTTAACATTTGTTTGAAAAAAAACCTTTTTTAATATATTAATTATATTTTTTATCAAAAGGAATATGTTTTGTTATAGCCAAAGATTAATTTAATATTAAAAACGATATTTAAAGTTTGTTTTTTCATTCGATTGCATTTGCGAACAAAAAACATTTATGGTACCAGATTTTACCCCACCTTTCCCTACATATAAATCGAAACAGAAAAAATCAATGTAAAATAACAATATTATTCGTCTGACTGTGTACTACACCCATTAATACAGCGAGGGAGTGTGAGTAGTTATGCGTTTCGCCGACACTTATCAATCTAACATAAGGCAGGGCCGTTTCTGAGCATCCACGTATCAAAGGCTGCATGAACGCTTTAAATGCCCAAAACAGTATTTCTAGGAGCAGAAGTTTTTAGCTGTTATGTGGTAGTAAGCTGAGAAAAGTACACTCTACCTATGGACGCAACAGTCTATTAAAGTTACATATAATACATAAAGAACAAAAAGAAATTTTTGTCAACACATTTAGGTACTATTTTATTGTTTACCAGCGTTACATGTCTCACCTCGTTTCATTCCACATCAGTTTGTTAAAACAAAATAGATACGCCCCTCTTCCTTTGGCTTTTTAGGTAGCTTTCATTACAAAAAGCTACCTATTGCAGCCGTTCGGAGGAAAGCGATTTCAAAAAATTTTGGTATATTTTCATCGATCATGACCCCCAGACCCCGAAACCACCCTCCGTTCAAAAGTTGATATATATATATATATATATATATATATATCTGCATTATTTAAAAAGTATTATAAAAAACTGGAATTACCATCTTATATAGATATTGCATATTTTAAATCTTTAACTAACTTCATTATCTATAATAATTATATATTGCAAGATAATACTTTATATTTACAGCATGTCGGTATACCACAAGGCGGTTGTACTTCCAGTTTACTCTCAGACTTATACTTATCTCATTATGAACGCAATTTTACTAATAATAATCTACATTTATATCGTTATATTGATGACATCATTTTAATTGAAACTGATCAATCTGCAATTACTCGATTTCCAGTTGATTATCCCACTAATTTGGAATTAACGGAAAACCTTTTATCTAACAATACAATTAACTTCTTAGATCTTAAAATTACAATAAAAGACAATAAAACAATCACAGATTTGTATGACAAACGTAAAGAATTTAAATTCACAGTTAATACATTTACAAATTTTAAATCTTGTCTACATCATTCTGTATTTCGTAATATAATACTTAATCATTTATATAGAATAAAATGTTTATGTTCTTCTCCTCTAATTAACAATAATATTAAAAAACTAATTTATGATGCATTAAATCATGGTTTTCCAAAAAAATTCATATATTCATTAATATACAATTAGTACTTTTCTTACATGATCTATAAACACAAATTAACACATGCGTAAACAAAATTACAAAAAAATTATAAAATAAAAAAAATATCTATTAAAAATTAAAAATTGTAAAAGAATATAAAAAAATATTATAGGATGGTTGGGTGGGTAGATGTTAGAGTACGGAGGAGGGTGGTGTTGTCTGGATAATACGCAATGGTTAATTATTTATTTAAAAAAAAAAAAAAGCGGGGCTCTTGTATTATTACTATTTTTTTGTTATGTATTTTATGTAGATGTTGATTTGACATTTTATATGTAAGTTGGAGATTTTCATTAATATTGTAATTAGCTTAATTATTCATTAATCTAATTTACAATTATTTGTTATTAAATTTTAATTTACTAAGGACAATATCATATTAATTACTAATAGTATGCCACTCTTAGTTTAATGTTTTTGAATGTCCCATATTCATACTTTATGGATTTTTATGGATGCTGAAAATAATCCACATTCTATATTTGTGCGTTTTAAGTAATGGGATTTTAAGTATTATTTAACCTTCTATATACTTCCACATGTTTGTTATTTCCTGTTCATTTTATAAATATCTTATATATAATTCCTTAAAAAAAATAATTTTTAGATAATTTTTAATAATTATTTATATTAATTATTACTGAATTTATTTTGTTTTATAGCATATAGATATATGCTATATATTATCAATGTTCTAACATTGTTTGAACTCTTAGTTTAGTTTAAATAATTTAGCTAATAGAACATATTGTATGCTTTTAAATTTTATTAACAATAGTTTTAAATACTTTGTGTGATTTATATTAGGTTTATAATTCTCTCTATATAAGGATTTGTTTGGTTTTGCTGTTTAAACAGTTATTTAAATTCACAAGCTTGCAAATTTTTATCTTGCGATAGATGTTTAATATAATTATTAATAGATGGCAGCACTAAAATTGTATCTTTCAGATTGCCCTAATTTTACATTTTTCTAGCTCCATTTCAGTTATAATTTATACACCAGGGTGTATTTTCAGCTAAATTTTGACGATATTGTTAAACTGTTATCTATTAATTTAATAGTGCATTTTAAATAATGTAATTAATATCTATTTATTTTATATTAGATTAAATTTGTTTTACAAGGTCTTTCAAATTTTATTTCAAAATGTATTAACTGCATCCTTTGGTATCATTTACTGTGATTTCTTAACTGTTTTATTCACCTTAATCTTTTTGATATACTGGAAGACATGTGCACATGGATTTTTGTATAATACTGAAATATTAATCGGTATGGTGTTTATTATTTCTATTTTATATCCTATAAATATTTAAATACGTTTTATTGATTCTTCCATTTCATATTATTTGTTTCTATTCTGCTTTCATTTTTAATCAATTCACTTGACTTTAGTGGTTGTCCTATAATTCTCTATGTATAAGGATTTGTTTGGTTTTGCTGTTTAAACAGTTATTTACATTCAAAAGCTTGCAAATTTTTATCTTGCGATAGATGTTTAATATAATTATTAATAGATGGCAGCACTAAAATTGTATCTTTCAGTTTGCTCTATTTTTTAATTTTTCTAGCTCCATTTCAGTTATAATTTATACACCAGGGTGTATTTTTAGCTAAATTTTGACGATATTGTTAAACTGTTATCTATTAATTTAATAGTGCATTTTAAATAATGTAATTATTATCTGTTTATTTTATATTAGATTTAATTTGTTTTACAAGGTATTTCAATTTTTTTTTTTCAAAATGTATTAACTGCATCCTTTGGTATCATTTACTGTGATTTCTTAACTGTTTTATTCACCTTAATCTTTTTGATATACTGGAAGACATGTGCACATGGATTTTTGTAAAATACTGAAATATTAATCGGTATGGTGTTTATTATTTCTATTTTATATCCTATAAATATTTAAATACGTTTTATTGATTCTTCCATTTCATATTATTTGTTTCTATTCTGCTTTCATTTTTAATCAATTCACTTGATTTTAGTGGTTGTTCGGGCACAGGGGAAAATTAATTTTAGCTTTAGCTTATTTTTCCCACAGGAAACAACCATTTTGCTTATATCATTGAATTCTGTGCCCTCGATAACGTAATTCAATGTATAAGCTTTTCAATTTTTGTCGGTGTCCACTTTTTTCTTTTTTCTTCCATAATAATTCTTATAATATTTTTTTTAATACTTACAGCTTTAATTCATAATAATTGACGGTGGCAGGTTATGTTTAATTAATGGTAATATATATATCCATATACAGTCGAACCCGGTTAAGACGCGTTTCAAGGGAGTAGACAAAAGTCGTGTATTAAGCGGGATCGCGTATTATACGTGATTTGAATAACGTTGCAGAAACTGTGCTTATTTACACATCTAATCGTCTAAATGAACTTTAGAATTTTCGGTTATATTTTTACGGTCGAAAATTGTATCTTTAGGTATATTTATATTGAAATTTAATTGTATTCAACTTTAACTCATTATTATGTTTTTAGGAACGACTAGAATAACTGCTGAAAATAAAAAAATGAATTTAAACGACTTTATTGTAGATTAATGCGTTACAACCAAAAATAAAAAAAATAATTTCAAGCTTGACAATTTTTTTTTTTTTTTTTTTTTTTTTTTTTTAACGGAGGTAAAAAATAAAAAATATTAAATTTTTGAAAGCACAATCCAGTTGTTAAAATCATATTTAGTACTTGTAATAATGAGTGCCATTATAATCTATTCTTTTCATTATAAAAGAAAATTATCCTTATTAATCTTTTTGTAAAAAATATTGTTAGCATAGCAAAAAGAAAAAAAACGTAAAAGAATTAAACAACCTCAGTCGTATTTATTTAACCTTTATGAGTTTCATTCTTTGTTTTGTTTTTTTGCCTTTAATATGCATTATAAAACATATTAGGTGTTGTATAACTTACATTTAAAACCTTACTAACAATAGGTATAATCATCTTTAATCACGATTTTATGACATATCTGAGTATCCTGAATTCGTCTTTCTCTACAGTGAAAACATACACAAAGCGAGAAATGCAGACTGTTAGGACGCGGGATCAAAGAATTCCAGTGTTGCTAACTTAGCGGGTTTTTTAAAATTCAAATATCTAGCGCTATTTCCGATTAGTAATGTTTGCCTTAATTAATCTGTTATTAAATAAAGTATATATTACTATTTGAAGTCGATGTTTTTTATTTTAATATAAAAAATCCGATTACTTGGCAATACAGGAAAGGAGACAAGGAATTCGCATCTTGATCAATGAATTCGCGTCTTAAACGTGATTTTTTGACTTAAAGGACCGGAAATCTCTCGCGTATTAAGCGGGATCGCGTATTAACCGTTCGCGTATTAAACGTGATATTTTTACATTAGCCTTATAGGCGATGTTCAAGGGATCGGAAAAAATCCGCGTATTAAGCGGGATCGCGTATTAACCGTGAGCGTCTTAACCGGGTTCCACTGTATATATATATATATATATATATATATATATATCTGATCTTTGTCATACTGTAACTCTCGTATTTATGAACCGATTTGGATGAAACTCGGTGTGTACATAGTAGACACCAATGTCTCGACCGAGTTCGTTGGCCAGCTTCATCGGCCATCTTGTTTCAAAATGGCGGCCATTTAAAATTTTTAAAAAAATTTAAAATTTGAAATGTGGTACCAAAAAATTAAAAATTGTAAAATATTTTTTTCTTATGTATTTGACCTTGATACAAAGATTCCGGAGCAGTTTTTGTTTTGTGTATATCTTAAAAAAGGGCTGAGTTATAGCATTTTGAATTTCTATTGTGGCTGTCATTTTGAAACGACCCGATATTTGTCACGCGATAACAGGCGTATTTATGAACCGATTTATATGAAACTCGGTGTGTACATAGTACATACCAAAGTCTCGACCGAGTTCGTTGGCCAGCTTCATCCGCAATCTTGTTTCAAAATGGCGGTCATTTAAATTTTTTAAAAAAAGTTAAAATTTGAAATGTGATACCAAAAAAATTGAAAATTGAAAAATATTATTTTCTTATGTGTTTAACCTTGATACAAAGATTTCGGAGCAGTTTTTGTTTCGTCTATATCTTATAATATGGCTGAATTAAAGCACTTTGAATTTCTAGCGTGGCTGACATTTTGAAACGTCCTGATTTTTGTCACCCGATAACAGGCCTATTCATGAACCGATATGGATGTACCTTGGTGTGTACAAAGAACATACCAATGTCTCGACCGAGTTCGTTGGCCAGCTTCATCTGCCATCTTGTTTCAAAATGGCGGCCATTTAAAAAAAAATTTTAATTTAAAATTTAAAATGAGGTATCAAAAAATTGAAAAAGATTTTGTAATTATGTGTTTGACCTTAATATAAAGATTCCGGAACAGTTTTTGTTTCATCTATATCTAGAAAAATGGCTGAGTTATAGTATTTTTAATTTCTATTGTGGCTGACATTTTGAAACGACCTGCTTTTTGTCACGCGATAACAGGCGTATTTATGAACCGATTTGGATGTAACTTGGTGTGTACATAGTGCATACCAATGTCTCGACCGAGTTCGTTGGCAACCTTCATTAGCGATTTTGATTCAAAAGGGAACATTTAAAAAAAATTATTTAAAATTTAGAATGAGGTATGAAAAAATTGGAAAATGAAAAAGGTTTTTTTTTATGTGTTTGACCTTGATACAAAGATTTCAGGGCAGTTTTTTTTTCGTCAACATCTTAAAAAAAGTTTGAGTTATAGCACTTTGAAATTTCTAGCATGGCTGACATTTTGAAACGATCTGATAGTTGTCACGCGATAACACACGTATTTATTAACCTATTTGGATGTAAGAAGGCATTTGGATAGTATATAGCAATGTCTCGACTAAGTTCACTGGCCAGCTTCATCCGCCATCTTGAATCAAAATGGCGGCCATTAAATTAAAAATATATATATTTAAAGTGAAGTGCTAAAAATTTAGAAATCGAAAAAGGTTTCTTTCTTAAGTATTTGACTTTGATATAAGGATTCCGGAGCATTTTTTGTTTTGTCTTTATCTTAAAAAATGGCTCAGATAGAGTAGTTTGAATTTCATTAAGTGGGTGACATTTTGAAAAATCTGATTTTTGCCTGCGACAGCACTCATATATATCACCCGATTCCGACGTGAGCGAGCGTGTGCACAGGAATTACTAAGGTCTCGACCAAGTTCACTGGTTAGCCTCATCCACCATGTTCTCTTAAAATGGCAGGCACTTCACATATTGCCGAATTTGGAAACCAAATATAACTTTAAACAAAATCAGCTTGGATAAAGCTGACTAATTTCGCGAAATTCTCATTCATAAGGATTTAGTATTGATAAAAATTAGTATTGAATCTTCTATAATCGGTTTCCACTAAATTGAGCTTCGCGTGTTTGAATAACATCAGCTAGCTTTTTAAAAATTAGGAATTTGAAAGCTACCTCTTCCTCCCGGCACTGGCCGGAAGGACTTTTTATAGTTAATTGCGGAAATAGTGCAGAATATCTATGATATTTGAACAGAAATGCAACATAAAATTATTTTGAAGATATATAGCCTTTAACAGTGTTAGATGAGTCATTTTTAGATACAAAAAATAATTTCTTATCATAACTGAAACATCCAACTGAAACAAGTTACACGCTTGAAATGTTGTCAGCAATACCTTAAACAAAGCATCATTAATAAGGCAAACATCTTAAAAGCACAAGATTCTTTTTAAAATTTTTCTGTTTCAGTGTGAAAGACTCTCCCCATATTATAAATGAATATATATCCTAACAGTGAAAGGTCTGTTGATGTAAAAATAATACTAAAAGTAATAATTTTTCGTTTAAAATGCGTCAGTATTAAAGAATGAAATATCATAATCTAAAATTCTTATATTTCGTACAATCACAAAACATGTTTTATCTGGAAAAATGCAACGATTTCTCGATATTAAAGGAGTACTGCTTTAACATAAACGAACTATACAGAGTAGAAAAATTAGAAGCAAAGAATATTTGCTTAAAAGCATTTAGAATATTTTAGAATGGTATTAATCAATAAGTTTATTTTAAAAGAAAGCATAACCGATAACAAGGTAAACAAAAATATAGTATTTCGAGGAAACCTCTGAAGATTAAATAAATAAATGGTTCCCCAGTATCCATTATAATATTTAACATATTATTTTTTATACTGATAAGCATTGATTTTGCAAGGTAAGTTGTATTTTACATGTTTAATTATTTATCGCGAATTTTATCGAATTTATACAACGTGAAATGCGAGAAAACTAATCTATTTTTACGTTTTACATTCATAAAGCCTTTTATGCTATTTTTGAAGTTTTGTATTTTATCTCGCTGATGCATAGTGGGTCAAAATCCCGAAAAGCTGACCAAATAAGTAGAAATGTCACTTTTTTAGTCGCTTAAAAAACTGAAAACTTTTTCACATTAATTTAACTGTGACACATTTTGATAATTTTTTGATTATTCCGTTTTGTAATAGATTATTACTTATTATATTACAAACAAGTATTATAATAATAAGCATAAACTAATTTGATAAGCACCTTTAGTAGCAAAAAAAAAAAAAAAAAAAAAAAAAAAACTAGCTGGATGTGCCAATCGCAAAACTTTCTTCTCTCGAAGCTGGTAGACGGGAGATGTTGTATTCGAACCCAATCGCGCCCGGTGGCCTAACCGTTCGGAGTTTTTGTGGTTTTCTTCGAACCTTGGGAAACCACACGTAAATACGGGTTAGGTTCCCTTAGAAAGACCCCACGGAGGGCACTCCCCCAAGGTCCTATATCCCTCGAGTAGATAATCGGCCGTCAAAAATCAATCCAACCCCACCCAAAACTTTCTTCTATCTCATATATTTTAATCCTTCAAAATATTGCTACAAATGTCAATATTCCATTTTTATTAGTTCAATACTATATCAACTTTGACTTTCATTTTATATTTCTGATCCAGTCAATGAATCGGAGTAAAAACAAGATAATCTCGACCATTTTTACTAAAATCAATAGTTTTCCGTTATTCTGTTGTATATCAGCTGTTGACAAACAATCGGCTTTTGAGGATAGGAAGTTCCCGTCGATTCAGGATCCGCCGGAGTACAATAGAACTACGAAAAATTGAGAAAATTACCGAAAAATCGCTATTATAATGCCCCCTTTCGGCGGAATATTTCCAAATTGCAGGAGAACCTTTTTGCCATGGCCAAAAACATACACAAAAATTTTGGTTCAATTCGATGCGTAATTTCATACACTTTTCGATGGTACAATGGTGACACACGGGCCGACAGGCATTTTCTATAAACATGTTTTGGGGGATCTCTAACCCCTAAAACGTGTCAATCTGTCAAAATCCGGAAGTAAAAGAAAATTCGATTACAATACTTTCTTCTATTGAAGACAGAAGAAAGTAAAACTGAAAATTATTCACGACAATTGGTTTGATAGAATTACATTTTCTTATCTTTATAAGTAATAATTTTGTTTCTTAGATATAATAATTAAAGGGAATATGTTGACAATTGGGTAAATGTCCGAAGAAGTATAAGAATCGAGCAAGAAATTGAATAAAAGGTATCCCGAAGATTTATCACGAAAATATAATAAGATGAAAACGATGGAAGAGGTGTTTTTATGGCTTTTAATCTCACCAGAACCTTTCATTTCTAACGTACTTAAATAACGTAAATTACAATTGTGTTTTTTGTAATTTAAAATTTTGAATCATAATTAGCATCCTCAAAAGCACCTGAATACAAAGTTTCATACAAATTGAATAACTTTAGAATTTTTTAATTTTTAGTCCGCCATTTTGTTTTTGACATTTTTACTTTTGAATCGTATTCAGCATCCTAAAGAAGCTTACTACATTACCTGCTTACGAAGTTTAATGAAATTTTGATAATGTTTCCATATTTTGGCCACCTTTCCGAGATTTGGCCAAACTGTGTGGTGGTCTCATTATTTTGTACAAAATTTGAACGATGAAACATTAGAAGAAAAGCCGACAAATTTCGTTGCTTTTTAAACTTTTTATGGCATGCAGTAGAACTGAAACTAAGCTAAACCTGTGGCGAAACGATCTACACTGGTTATCAAAAATTAAGGAAAAGTCACAAAATGCTAATTTTCAAATATGCGAACTCTCAAAAGGAAATAATATAATTTAAGTAATTACTATCTCTACAACACATCTAGCTCATAAAACATCTCATTCATGTCACACATGGTCACAAGTGTCACAGTCACTACGGTGAAGCAAAAAAAATAGGAAATTCCATACATCTCATTATGAGTCTCAAATGATCACCATATGTGACTCTACTGAGAAGTCAATGTGACTGATGCTTTGTGATGAGCCACCAGGTGACTCTACAATGTAGTTAAATTGTAACTTTCATGTGACTGTCATTTTTAGACTCAATTTCATAGTCATCATGAAAGTTGCATTATGATAAGTCACCAAATAATATATTATATTCACATGGAGACTTTTCCCAAAAGAGCACAATGGTGACTTCACAGTAATCTCTCTGTCGCCTGAAAGTCATCATGTGACTTTAATGTGACATTCTTTGGTAACTTATCACGATGACTTTGAAATTGAGTCTACAAATGAGAGTCACAATGTAACTACATTGTAAAGTCACATGGTGACTCGTCACAAAGCAGCAGTCACAGTGACGTCTGAGTTGAGTCACATATAGTGATCATTTGAGACTCATAATGAGATGTATGGAATTTCCTATTTTTTGCTTCACTGTAGTGACTGTGACACTTTTGACCATGTGTGGTATGAATTAGATGTTATATGGACTAGCTGTGTTGTAGAGATAGTAATTACTCGAATTATATTATTCCCTTTTGAGTGTTTGCGTATTTGAAAATTAGCATTTTGTGACTTTTCCTTTTTGATTGCACACGAGTGTACTAACAAGGAGAGGGCCAACCTTGTTCATCACAGATTTTGATTATTTTAATATATGTTGTTGGGTAGAGACCCCTTAGTCTCAGGTTCAACGGATTTTATCCAACGCTCCTTAGTTCTTGAGAAACCGGGGGGGAGGGGGTCTAATAGTAGTACACAACTTAAATAATTACTTTGTAGCAAAAAGGATAGCTTGGTCGTAGCTCAGTTGGTACGGCTCTTGCTTGCTGATCTGGGGGCCCGGGTTCGGTACTCGAGCGCGCTACATTTGTTTTTCTCATTTTTTGTTTTATAAATATATTTGTAATTATAATTTAATAATTTAAATAAATAATTTTAATATCATACATTAATTATAATGTTAACAAACATAAATTTATCATTTTTTATTTTTAAACTATTCTCATCCTTTAAAGAGGTTTAAAAAGAAATTGGATCTATTATTGAATGATAAAAATTACAAAATCGTGACAAAACTTAATGTGGCGCCATCCAGTTATGATAAAATAAAAGAATATTCAAATAAAATAAAAATAAAAGCAGAAATAAGATAAAGGGGAAAGCAAAATAATTGAAAACGCAAGCATAAGTATTACAAATTTTAAAATGTTTAATGTGCAAAAAATCGGTTGTAATTTAATTCTGATGCTAATTTTTAATATAATTATGCTTGTTATTTTAAAAACAGAATAGTATTATCGCATTGACTTTCTTTGTTAAAGCAATGCGTAAATGATGTTTCTTTAAAATCACGAATTGACACAATTGCTCAATATCATTGCATCGATAAAGAATATATGAAATACATTTTAAAAGTGATTTTAAAAAAATTAACAGTTTTAAGGTGTTTTATACAACTATTTAGTTAAAAGTAAAAAATTAAATAGGTTAAAATTATAATTGGTATACAATATTATAAATTTTAATTGACAATGTGATTATTAAGTTATACTTACGAGTATATTTATAAAACAAAAAGTGAGAAAAACAAATGTAGCGCGTTCAGGTATCGAGCCCGGGCCCGCGGATCAGCCGGCAAACGCCATACAAACTGAGCTACGACCAGCCTATCATTTTGGTTGCAAAGTAGGTATTTAAGTTGTGTACTGCTGTTAGACCCCCCAGTTTCTCAAGAACTAAGGAGCGTTGGATAAAATCCGTTGAACCTGAGACTAAGGGGTCTCTACCCTACAACATATATTAAAATAATCAAAATCTGTGATGAACAAGGTTGGCCCTCTCCTTGTAAGAAACAGAGATTACAGCGCTCAACCCTGTTTAATGACCCTGTTGTCTTGACGTGCTATACAATACACGTCCCGCTCAGGTAGTCAGCTTAACGCGGAAACTTCTGTGTTTAGTTCCCAAGCAAGCTTAGTACTCATTTTATTGACCCCGAAGGATGAAAACTGAGGGAACCTTGTTAAGTCCGAATCGGAACTAATTGACCACTATGCCACTTGGCTTCCTGAGATAGAACATTGAAATTTAGATAGAAAATATTTGAGACAGAAAATTATGTTTATTTTTATGAAATTTGAATTCAGCGTTAAAGAATTTCCACTCGAAAGCATATTTTGCTGGTATTATTTTTAGTGCAAGTGAGAAAATTGTTCCTGATAAAAATTTATTTTTTTTACAAAATCGATCTATTAACGCGAATCATAGTTTTATTTATTTAAAATGGAAAAATGCGGAAAATCATGTTGTAAATTTTCAAAGAAACACCCCAATTACTTTTAAAATAATTGAAACTATAAATTTATGCAGTTTCCAATAACTCGTTTTCATAATATTTTTATTTCCTTGAAATGAGAAATGAAGCTATTAACTACAGAGAAAAGGAATAATGGCACGTTATAAACTGAAAAGTATAGTTGTATTAAATTTATGGAGCACTAATAAAAATATTTTTTTTTCGCATTCTTTCTGTATGTAATGTAATAAAAATGTTATAATAATGGAATGTTAATTTAATTACTTGCATAAGGTCTTAAATTTCATTGTATATTTTAAATATTATCTAAAATCATTTTTGATAATCCTCTCGCTGATATAGCGTGTTTCATTCAGTTGGACGATGGACCACTGACAGCCAGTAATCCATATTCCGAACTTCAATTGTAATCTTCATATCATATAAGCTTAAACGGAATAATATTGCTGTAGGTCTGGAATTCCGTCAGTCAATAAATTAATTATGTCGAGAGTAATAATCGTGATACGCAATATATGTTATACCTGTTATGGTTCTGGCCATTTTGACGTGTATGCCGTCAAAAGTAAACCTTTAAACTAGATAAAATGTATTTTATAGTTAACATAATGAAAAAATTAATGATACATTTCATTTTACGCGGAAGATCAATGAAATTAACTGCCTAAACCTTCAATTTTTTAAAAGTCAAATAGGCATATTTCAAACCAGAAATTCTTCCAGAATTCTCTTATGTTTCTTGTTTTATGTGGTACTTGAAGTTTGAAGGAGGGGGGTATATTTGATTCAGGTTCTCAATTTTTGGTTAGGAGTATGTGTGCTTGCTTAGAAACAAAAACCGGGAAATTTGGCAGCTATAATATTACGGTTATATTTCATTGGATCGTTTATATGTTTTGCTATTTCGTGTAAATGATAGCGAATACTATTCCAAACAAAAATTTGGCATTTTTTATCTCGAAATTTAAACATGATAATACATTTTTTAAAACTTATGTGAAAGAGTATATCAATCATTGTTGCCCAATTAGCACATTTTTTTTTCTAAAAAAACTATCGTACTACAAAAAATTCTGTATAGTAATTTTTTTTAATTTAAACATGGGATGCCTCTATTAAATTAAACAAAAATTCCTATACAGATATTGGTGGTATTGTTTTTAATAAAACATAGCTAAGACAGCAGTACACTGATCTTAATACAAAGAAGAAGAAAAACACATTTCATGCGTGTATTATGAAACAGGTTCCACTATTTGTCATTACTAAATCCAGTTCTCTCTAAGCTGGTTCGTTAATAAATAACTTGATTCCCCTCAAAGAATGTGTTTTATTTAGCAAATATTCAACAATCGCCCTGATTTGTTTACATTTCGTGAAAAAAAAATACAGGCAACGCAATAAGTAAAACACAAAAAATCCCAGAAACATCCCTAAATTTTGAAAAAAATTTAACCTCTTAACTATTATCTATATCTCTGATATTTCACTTTGCAAGTTTTTTGTTTTTATTTATTGTGAAGGTACGCCATCTACTTTTCAGACGCACGCTTTTGTTTCTGGTAAACTGTCAAATTCTCTTTTGGAGGTTAAGTTTTGTAAACCATAAATAAGTCCCAATTTTGCGTTATTTTCAAGTACGAGTTCCGTCGTGGAAATATGCAATACAGACAACACGAAATGTCAATTAAGTGTTTGGAAAAGATGTGGCTAACGAACGCACAGTATATCGATAGTTTGACAAATTCCGATCTCGTCTGATCATTCAAATGAACTGCGTGAACGAACTGAGTCCAAGGTAAATGGTGCTGAGTCGAAGCTGTAGTCGGAAGCTGTAGTCGAAGCGAATACATCTCAGACTACGCGTGAATTAGCAACAAGGTTTGGCATTAACAGTCTAACCCTATTAAACCATTTGACATACAGTAGAACCTCTTTTATCCGAAACTCTTTTAACCGAAACTCTCGATTAACCGAAATCCAGTTTTGGAGCTTTGTTTTTTCTATCACATTCCTTGAGTGCAAAATCCATTTTGAAAGCTTTTTTTTTTTTTTTTTTTTTTTTTTTTTACTATCTATGCCTTGTGTGCAAGCGGTCCTTTACGAACTATGACTATATATAAATATTTTTGATCCCCTTTCTTAGATTTCCTTTGAATTTAACTTGACCTTCCGTAAGCTGCGGAGTGGTACAAAGAAAACGAACAAATTAGCAATTCTGAAGCTTTTGAATGTTCTGCAAAAGGTTTGGAATGGCTGGAGCAGCAGAAAGACTGTGATACTGGTGAACTAATAATATTAAAAAACTCCATGATAGAGCTTCAAAGCAAAGGCAATCGAAACTGTGAGAAACAAAACATTTTTTCAAACCTTTGTGATATATGTAAAAGGTACTTAATTTCAAAATTAAAATTCTGGTAATTTATTCTTTTTTTTTTTTTTGCTATTGCTCTATTTTTATTAAGTGTTTATTTATTAACTTGTTACCATAATACGAAATATTGCATACATTTCTCCTTAATCTTAAAATTAAATTCTTCTCGATTATCCGAAAATTTCAATTTTCCGAAAGAGGGCCGGTCCCAATTACTTCGGATAATCGAGGTTCTACTGTACATCAAAAGATAAAGGAGTTGGGCGGTTGCACATGAATTGAAAGAGCGTAAGAAGAGGAATAGTTTAGAAGCACGCCACCCTTTGCGATCGTGGCAAAAAGATGCGCCACTTTTACAACGGATACTTTACGACAACTGCAAGCGTTTGACACAGTGGAAAATGGTTTGATAATTTCTCAAATTCTTAAGTTAAAAAATGTTGACATATGTATCGCTTATTGCATTTTGAATACAGTTTGAAGAAATACACATGTTCAGTGCGAAAATTTCTTTAATTATTTAATTTCTAATAAAAACGTCTAAATACCCTTAATTTCAAACATACGTTCAAAACACTCTATCTTATAATGCATATTTAAAAAAAATAATAACACTTACAATTTTCCACAAAATTGTGGAATATTTTGCATTATTAAAGGTAGTTCAGATATTTTATATTACACTAAGTTTTAAAGATAGTACGAGGGTCACTCTGAAATTTTTGAGATACAACTAGGTTTTTAAAGTTATACTTACAAAACTTTAGGTGTGTTCAAAGTAGTCTCCTCCAGCATCAATGCACTTTTGTAGACGAATTTTCCACAGATTAAATGCCTCAAGCCATTCATTTCTTGGAACAGATGAAAAAAATGCATTTATAGCCACATCAATCTCTTCTTCTGAACGAAAACGACGTCCACGTAAGATCATTTTTAGATTAAAGAATAACCAAAAGTCACACATAGCTAGATCAGGTGAATACGGCGGATGTTCTATCACTTTAATTCGTTTTTGTTTAAGAAACTCAACTGTTAATCCGGCTGTATGTGAAGATGCATTGTCACGGTGAAGCATTAGTCCCCTAACATTCACTTCTTGTAGAATTTCTGGAAGACATTTAGTGGTATACCAGTTTGCTGTTACTGTCTTCTGTCCTTCCAACTTGATGGCTTTGACCAATCCCGTACTTCTGAAGAAAACGGCATACACCACTTTTTTCAGTTCACGTTGTCTTTTCACCATTGTCGGCGTGAGATCATCTTCAAAGACCCATACTTTGCTTTCTTGACGTGTTGGAACGTCAAAAAACGGTATGTACGTTTCATTACCCGTTACAATTTTAGAAATGATGCGGTGGCTACCATCATTTAGAAATTTAAGAGTTTCTTCACTGATTCTGACACGCTCCTCTTTTTGGTGCTCAATTAGATTATGGAAACCTAACGGAAAACTACTTTTTCCATATGCAATTCTTCATGAAAAATTTTGTGTATGGTTGCGGATCTAATGTTAAGTTCCTTCTGTATCATTTGATAGCTACAGCGATTATCATCCATTAAAATTTTTCGTATAGCAGACACATTATCCGGTATTACTGCCGACGGCGTCCTTCCTGTGTGTTCTTCATCCTGAAGAAAATTGCGACCTCTGCTAAATTCTTTAAACCATCTGAATACAATAGCACGAGCTGGAGATTCATCACCAAATGCTAATTTCAACCGTTGAACGCATTCTTCTTGATTTAATCCTGCTTTAAAATCGTAGAAAATCATAGCGCGAAAATGTTCTCGCGTCAACTCCATTTTCTCTTCTGTTTAATATTTATTCTACGCTAAACAAGTTGAAGTAAGTCAGTAAAAAATCGTCTGCTGGGTTAAAATACTTTGTATTTTAAAATTAAACCGTTAATTTTATTTTGTAAATTCTCGTCTGCGCGTATCTCAATAATTTCAGAGTAACCCTCGTATGTACAGCCGTAGAAAAAAAAAGTAAACACCCCCTACTAACTCCTGAACAAATTATCGTAGGAGAAAGTTACTGATACCGAACGATTAGAAATAAAGTCTACTTTTAAATGATGTATATAAAATTTGCTTAGGGGGCCATCTACATATTAAAACGAATACAAACTTCATTTTTTTCAATGGTAATACACAATTTTAACGAGATATTTCAAATCTTCGGTTCAAACTATGCCTAGACACCGAATTTCAAGTCATTGGAATGATAGGTTTTTGAATTATAAGCATTCAAAATTTAGTGCTTCTAATGTTAAATTACATTTTCATATTTTTATTTATATCTCCAGAAATTATGCTCCTAATGTGCTATTTTTTTATGTAGCAATAATACTAATATAACCAAACATAAATACGCTGAATTTGCAATTTTTATAATTTTATGATATTGAATTATGAAATTAATATTCGAAAAATTATGAATTGCACGAGACCTACAATTTTTTTGATGGATTTAGATTTATTAAGTCCTATTTTATGGAAATCCAAAATTTCACATTTTTCTTCTAAGTAGTTTTCAAATTATGCTTTAAAAACGGCAAAATGATGGATTAAGGGGCCGTCTATAATAGAAGTGACTAGATATTTTGACATTTCTTCTGCTGTCCTATAATCTAGCAGACTTCACTGACTTCTTAAGGTGCCTTGATCAAGATGGGGGCTCTCTCGGTTTACAATCCAGTTCCGAACATCAATTTGGATACAGCCCTTAAAATACGCTCATTTTAAAATAATTAATTTCTCAGAAACTTATCGTAAGAATTGCATAAAAATTTGTTTTTAAGCTAATTGAAGGGTGTAGAGTTCATTTAAGCTGTCAGAATTGTGTACTGCTATTGCAAAAAACAAAATTATGTTTCGTTTTAATATGTAGATGGTCCCCTAAGCAACTTTTATCTGTATAATTTCAAAGTAGACTTTATTTCCAATCGGTCGGTAACAGTAACTTTCTTTTACGATAATTAGTTGAGGAGTTAGTAGGGGGTGTTTACTTTTTTTTTCTACGACTGTACATCTGGCTATAAACGCATACATAATCGCTCACAAAACAAAATTGAGAGAGGGACCAGATTTTAAAAGATTTGTACTCATTGATAATGTCATTTTTATCCAGTATGGAGAATAAAAAATTTAATAAACTAAACTGACATTTTTTTAGGTGAATCCCTGGCGCAAGACATTTTTTAACATATCAACATAAAAGCAATTTAATAAATGTAACAAATAAGACAACAATCCAATTAACAATAAAAAATTAAGCTCCTACCGGATTTTTTCAAAATGACGCATTAAAACAGTTTTCTTCCACCAGCGGGATTTTGTCGTCCTGAAGCAATTAACGATGGTTTTTACACATGAACTTAAAGTATATAAGGTAAAGTACCCAGTAGTTGACACCTTAAGGAATTTTTCGGGGTTCGTCGCCTTTGGTTCGTGCAGTTTTCAATTAAGGGAAACAGTTTGATCATTACTAGGGGGTTTGAACATTTTTCAACAAAATCATAACGTTTAATGTCCCGAAATGGATACATTTTGTAAAAATTACCAGGGGATATGAAAACATGATTTTTGTCCAGAAGTTGACACCATCGTGAACGTGAGAGTTTAGTAGTTGACACCTTCGTGAACTAGTAATTGACACTGACTGCGGCGGGGCCTAAATTAATAATAATAAATACTCTTTATTATTATATTACTATATTAATTGCCCCATATGAAGAAATAATGATAAGAAACGTTAATTAGCAAATTTTTTTATGAAAGATCAGACGTTTAATCAGACGTTTTAATGAAAATAAAAAAAGTCCCATAGATCTGAAATTATAACATAAAACCACTTACTTAATTAATCTCAAATAAGAAAAATGAAAGATCGAGTGCAAAATCAAGCACTAACGGCCGATATTTTACCTTTTCATTGGGGGTTTTCCCTCAACTTTGTATTTAAGAGTTATTCTAGGCACGTTAAATTTTTTAGCCGCTGTTTTGTGCCCAGTTTTGTTGACTTTAACGTATTCTACGGCAGCTCTCATGCTCTCTTCCGTGTAATTCCTAAAATTTCCCTTCGTAGGTGGCATCTAAAAAAATAAATAATTAATTTTAGTAGTTGACACTCCCTAATTTCAATAATTGACACCCTGTGTCATCTATTGGTTTAAATGCATTTTTAGTTTTTCAAAGGTCAGTCATGAATTTATCTGGTAGATTCCAGCTTATTTTCATTGCACTGAATTAGATTAACAAAACCCTAACATGAGCGAGTAGTTGACACTGGGTGTCAACTTTTGAAAATCTGTTTCTTTTCATATTCAATAGTTGACACCCACACTCACTCCCGCTATTTTGCACAAAATGCATCAATTTTATTCCAATACAATTCTTGGACATCGAAACAATCAACATCAATCAAAACATAACCAGAAATTAAGATAAATTACGGGTTTTAATACTTACTGTAGCGTGCGATCCTTATCACTTTTCTTAAAATAAGTTCGAAAAATTCAACTTTGCACACATGCTTCTTTGTTGTCTTCCGCCATATTGGAATTGGGCTCGACAGTTTATAGTTTTAGTTCTCAGTTTTGCCGCAAGGTGATAGATTTTAAAAATTCTGTGTCTCTACCTGTTCCTACCTGTGACGTTTTCTTGTTACACTACTGTTTCTACAAAAGTGTCAACTATTGGTCCAGTGTCAACTACTGGGTACTTTACCTTAAACATAATCAAAAATTGGCGTTCCCGGAGAGTTCAGTAGGTGGAGCTCCCTGAAGGAAAATCCTTCATTACTTTAAAACTTTTTAAAAAGCAAATAGAATTCATTATATTTTAAAACATTATAGCAAAAAAGAAAATTTATTTTGCTAATTTTTTAAAAAAAAGGAAGGTCAGTGTTCTTCACCTGCCTTCTGTTGCGGATGCACATGACCGCGAAACAAACGGGAAAATATCAAATATAATATATTAGGCATATGAGGTTTAGATATATGTAGATAGATCTGAAGCAGAACGAAACGTTTAAAGTTGCTAAAAGTAAAATAATTTAGCAGATGGCTGTTTTAATATTCATACTTTAAATTTTATTAATATTAAAATACTTTATTAAATGTTAAAACTATTTCCAGATGATTGTTTTCCTTTTATAACGTGATATATTTTATTATAAATAGTGTTTATTTTCTTTAACAATGGAAAATTTCCTTTAGTTTACCATTGCCTTTTGTCTTAATTATTTCATTGTTTATCTGCGTGCCAATCATTGAGACATGAGCCTTTTAAACGGGCGGACTTAAGAGATGGGTTTTAAGCATGATACAATAAATGACAGTGTCCAACGGCGCATTTTTTCAAAATGGAATCTTGGTTAAATCTCTAATCTTTCTTTATCTTTTTTTATTATTTTAAAGGAAAAAAATTATAGTTAGAATGGTGAATTTTTTTACTACATTACTTGGGAGGGTCTCTGTTTTATGAATAACAGAGTACACAGGTGTGTGTATAGTGCACGTTTCCGAACGTTAGCGAAATATACAAAACATTTCGTGCATTTACTGAACCAAATAATTACAGAATAAAACAATATTTTTTTCTTTAAGTAGCAACTAAAAGAAATCATTTTGTAAAATTATAATTACAAACTCTTTCTTTCCTTTATTGCTTCGACTGGAATTAGGTGGATCTGAAAATTTTTCCAAAAAGATAAATAAGGAAATGTGAAATGGTTCATTACGTGGTGACTTTTTCAAATTCATCAATGCTTAACATCAAAACCCATTGGTACATCTTTCCAAAAACACAGTCCATCATAAAACACTAAAACGTTTAGTCAGAAAACATTAGTTTTCAATGCATCATTTTGAATTAAGAAGATCATGTGTTTCAAACTTTTTAACATGACAATGTTGATGTACGAGATAAACTGCAGTGACTTTATTTTATGCAGTCTAGGTGAACCAGAAATAATTTTAAAAAAATTATGCAAAGCTGTGTGTAAAAATGTGTTGAAACTTTTATTTCAGGTTTTGACCAACATTTAGAAAAAATCCGAAAGGATGGAGGTTTTAGAAAGTCAACGTACTAACTACAACAACAAAAAATGCGACTGTACTACAACAACAAATAATTAAAGAATAAATTAAATCTCCTCTAAAATTTCATGAAATAGTGCCGCTATAGAATAGATCACCGTGATAAAAAAATAATAATTTGGGTATTTAGAGCTTACTCTGAATGTAGAAATCTTTGCAAACATTTATAAGTCATTATTGACAATCAAAAATTGAGTATTCATTTATATACAGGGTCTTCGGATACCACATGACAAACTGTGCGGAATAAAACGAGTGCATGTAAGGTGTCCTAAGGACCATGCCTCTAAAACGTAAAATAAAAAAATGACAAAGAAAAAAGTATTACATCACATCCATAGAGCCGAAAATGGGCTTTATTGAACTTCACGAAAGTGCAAAAGGGATGACGGACAAAGTTAAAAAATGAAAGATTCTAAAACATAAAAATTGTACCCATGGGCTTGTGAATGAGGAATAATTTAATCAGAGATGGATGATAATATGCAAATGAATAAGTCGCTTCGAAACTATCGACAATATTCTCTTAGTGCCAATTTATTTCATTCGTGAGTATTATGATGTATAATACAGGGCTATTACAAATGATGGACCCGATTAAAAAAAAATCATATTTTCGAAACTACTGCACATATTACAATAAGTGATATATGAATTTAAAGAGAAATATACCAAGTTTTTTTCAGTTACAAATGTTCGATGTCTGACCCTCATTACATGGCATACGTCCAATCTGTAATCCAGTTCGTCCCAAACATTTTGTAAAATCACTCTGTCAATGGTTCTGAATTCTGTACAAATGTGTTCGTTAAGTTCTGACAGTGTCAAAGACATTGTTTATGCACCACCAATGCCAAAAACAAAGTGCTCAGAACTTAAAGAACGCATTTGTGAAGCTTTAAGAACCATTGACAGAGAGATGCTACAAAATGTTCGGAACGAACTCGATTACACATTGCACGTATGCCGTGTAACAAAAGGGTCACACATCGAACATTTGTAACTGAAAAAACTTTATATTCATTTATATTTGTACATTTATATATTTGTATGTTTCTCTTTAAATTCATGTATCACTTATTGTAATATGTGCGGTAGTTTCAAAAGTATGATTTTTAAAAACCGGATCAATCATTTGTAATACCCCTGTACTTTATATTTGGTCAAATTAATGCAATGCATTACTAAGTACTTGAGGAATATGTAATGTTATACTTTTTACGTTTCTTGAAAACTATGCGTCGCCATGATTTGGTTGTTTGGGCGAATTTTATGTACTTAAAGCGAGGATTTTTGAATTGCACAGTTTTCGACAGTGGTTTTCGAACAATCTGTCTTCTTTCCCTCCAGTTATTGTTTTTAATGTTAAATTCTAAATAAAAGAGATCGAAAAATTAGAATTTTTAACTCAAATGTTTCTAAAAATGTAACAAGCAAATTAATCCTATTTTACCAAAATATTTATTACAATTAAATCGAAGTGCTTACAAAATATTTGATTGCATTAAGAAAGTTATAAATATTAAATGCAACTTTACTAATGGGTTAATTAAAGATGTAATCTGATTTCGAGACGGACGGCTGTTTGTTTTGTAATAAAGATAATTAAAAATTCACCTTTCTGCGTTGTTCATGTTTTTTGTATTTCGAAAGACTTCATTCTTTCATTAGTTTATCTGATTTGAATAACAATCTAATTAATTTACATTTCATGTTATTAAGAGTGAAAAGAATATGAATTGCTAAAATTGCTATTCAAAAGATTGATTACTGCTCGCTTTCCATTCAAACAAGAAATGAATTGAAAGAAAATGGAAATTTCCTTTTATTTTCTTATAAAATGGTACATTAGTTTTGACGTTAAAAACAGCCATTTCTTGGATAAAATATTATTACGACTTTAAAAGCATTGTTTTTTAAACCATTAGAAATTTTAAAAGCATTCATTAGGGAACCCTTTTTATATATATTTCAAATTAAATATTTATATACTCTCGAAAATTAGGAGAAAACTGACTAAAAGCCTAAACTCGTTACGCGATAACAGTCACAAGTTAAACCAATGCAGGAGGCTCTTTGCAAATTTCTTGTTTGTCTTTCCATATTTTTGTAAGCGATGTTTATTGCATAGAATATCTGAGGTCGATTGCTAACGTAGCAGTTCTCCACATTTTTATTTTTCTTGCATTTTCATTTTTAGAACCCTATCGTTTCTGGAACCCCTGACTAATATTCTTGCGAAATTGAAATTGTCCACAGTAAAAAAATCCAATAAAATGTTAAAAGAAAACTAGACAATGCAACGTTAGCGACACGTTTACAAAGAATTCTCCATTGGTTCAAATTTAGCTTACGAATTGAGAGGCTCACAACCATAGCAGAAGAAGTCCATTTTGAAAAAAAAATGAGATAGTCCATTTAGAAGGCGCATAAAATTTGTTTTATCGACTCCCACAGTAAACCAACTCTGTAAACAGGTAATATATATCAGAAGTGTGTGAAAACAGACTTGGTTCACTGTGGAAGTCAATAAAACAGATTTTATGAACCTTTGAAAGGGGTCTTGTACCTTTTAAATGCGACGAAATTTAACAAAAAAATTCAGTTTGAATTAGTTTACCTTCAAAACCTGTTTATGTATAAACATGAAATTCTGGATATTGATTAAACAGATTGTGCTTTGTAATATGCTGTCATTAGACATGTATTAGATTTTTACAGATTTTTTGCATTGTTGAAATCAAAATACCTCTTTTTTTTGCTCCATAAGTCATTGCGCGCATGATATCTTGAAAAAATATGTATGGATTGTCATTAAATTTGGTAAAGATACTAAACATATACGCGAGTTTAAAATGAACTACTCTTAGGCCAAAATTATTTCATTAACTATATAAAAAAATATTTTTATATAAAAAAAACAAATAAATTTTTTGTATTTTTAATGAATAAAAATAGTCATAAATAAAAATATTACCATTGTAAATACTTAAAAGTAGTTCATTTTAAACACACATATTTGTTTAGTATCTTTACCAAATTTTATGACAATCCATACATACTTTCTTAAGATATGCGCGCAATGACATATGGAGTAAAAAAAAAGAGCTATTTTGATTTATAAAATACACAGATTTTGTAAAAGGCTAATAAATTTCTAATTGTAGCGTATTACAAAGCACAATCTGTTTAATCAATATCCAAAATTTCATGTTTATACATAAAAAAGTTTTAAAGATAGACTAATTCAAACTTTGAAATTTTTCGTTAATTTTCGACGAGGTTAAAAGATACAAGACCCCTTAAATGGACTATCTCATTTTTTTGCAAAATGGACTCGGTCTATGGTTGTGAACCCCCTCAATTTTTACCCGGACTAGTCGAATAATCTGAATATTCATTCAATACAAGGAATTTCTATAAATCATGCGTATCTCTCTCGCAGAAACATCGTAAACTTCAAACGCCGTGTATGAAAAAAAAATAGCAACAAAATATTATGTTCATTTTTAACCTGAGTGTATATAGGAAGTGAGTAGATCTGCTCAGACCACCCTGTTGCCTGCGGAAAACCAGTCATTTCAAATAGTCATTTTTGCCTTACTTAATCGCATAATTTCTCCGATTACTTCTACAAAAGTTAGTTTAAAAATAGCGGTATTTTTTCGTTGCCATGTTGACACTCTGAAGTAGAATATCCTGCTGTTATACCGTTTCTAAAAGATAGTTATTTAAATGAACGTGCAATAATTTTTAGGGTTCCGTACTTAAAAAGTAAAAATGGAACCTATTATAAGATCACTCCTGTGTCTGTCTGTCTATCACAGAAATTTTACTCAAACTATGGAACGTGGAAAGTTCTAATTGGTTGAAGTAATAAAGGCTATTGACTCACACATTTATAGATTATTAATCATTCAGAAATATATTTATGAAAAATGTAGAGGGGCTAAATATATTGCATGAAAAAAAAAAAACTTTTCTTTGCATATTGTGTGGGGGTTTCGTCACTCCGAACTCAAAAATACATTTATTTTAATTTTAGATATCGTCGAAAATGTAGTGAAAAAATGTGCCCCCCCCCCTCTATTTCCGAGTGAAACTAAAATTATGACATAATTAGTGGTAGTAGAAGTTAATTTAAACCTTGCAGGAAAAACTATAGCGATTACCCTAACAGGTCTCATAGTTTTTCAGAAAATCGTATTTTTCCGTTACACACAAATTTCGATATGCGTGTGTTCATCAAAGGAGTTGAGGATAACTGGAGGTACCTATCGTCGCAGAACTATAAAAGGGTTGTTGATAATGATTTTCGAAAACAAATTGTCATTAATTAGCCGACATATTAACCCTTAAAGACACGGACGGTTTAGCCATACATAAAGTCATGGGCGGCGTACTTAATACGCCATCAGCTTTTAGAGCCTAGATAACAACCTTTAATGATATATTTGTGTAATGCAACTCTCAGTAGTAGTATAAAAGCAATAAATGTCAAACTGTTAAAACAGACGAATTTAATAAGATTTCATCATATAATTACTATGGGAATTGCGACTAGTTTGCATTGAGTGGTTCTCTTAATACGCCGCCCTTGTCTTTAAAGGTTAATTAAAAACCTATCTGGACAAACGCAGCACAGACTAAGGCGGCATTGCATCTTTGTGACCTCTTTTAGAAGTGAGCTTAGCACAATGCCAAGTTTAATGTTTGAACAAGAGTGTTGTTTTAGGTACACTGTAAAAAGAAAAGGTTATTACTTCGTTAAATTTGGATTTATGAAATGCCGAATAAAGTTTAAATATGCACTACTTTTATTGTCAACACCGAATTAAGTTCATCATAAACAGCTTAGTATACGATTAATAAAAGAGTTATACAGAATAGCACTATTTAGGCTTCATATCTATCTTAATTTTCTTGATATACCCATTCATACTTTTCTAGTATATACAGATATACCCAACCTTACGTTGTATATTTTTTACAAAGCCTTATTATTCTTTTAGCAACATTTGTTTTTTGTATAATACATTTACTAATTAATGTACAATAAACCTTACAACTTTAAAATGAAATAACAAAAGAATAGCACAGTAAAAATATTTTTATTGAAAAGAACGTGGAAAAGGTAATTAATGCACAAGGTTTTCAAAGTGAGGCGATACAGTAGCGCAACCTAGTCACAAAGTTATCTGTTACTTGTTCAAGTGTTTCAAGCTTTTAATGCTTGCAAATGAGTCAGTAATGAATTTCTTGAGGCTATTGAGGTCTGTCGGCTTCTTCTTGCACACCAAGTCTTTCATGTGTCCCCAAAGATAGAAATCGCACGGATTCATATCCGGTGAATAAGGTGGCAAATGCAATGCACCAGGATGGTTGTTAAGGTATTGATTAGCAATAACCAGGGTTCCAAACACACTGTTAATGGTGTCAAGCACTCTGCCTGTTTTATGCGGAAGGGCACCGTCCTGCATGATCAATATCCATCGGTGTCCATACCCAGATTACGAATTTGGAGAAAAACGACTCTTTGAGATTATCTTTATCAAACTTTTCAAGTTTTCTTATCAGATCTCTTACCATTGCTATAGAAAGGCTTGGGTCGGTTTCTGAATGTTGAAGCACATTTCCGTTGAAATAATGTTGTACTTTCACCACATAAATACAAATTTTTAACAATAAAAATACGATCTTCAGTTGAATATGACGCTTAGGTAGACATTTTCAAAATTGCATGGAACTGACAAGAAAGAAATTCGTTTTATCCCCTCTCTCACTGCACGCATTCGTGCAGCCATCTAGTGAGGCTCTAAGAAGTTATTTCAGATTAAAGTTATTGATTAATTAAAAGTCAACCTGTATCGATTGTGTGGAACCCTCTGTGCACGAGTAATACACACACTTGACCGTTTATTTTAATACAACTGTGTAAATAATTCTTTCTACTAGTACAGCTTGCTTAAAAATTTTATTAATTTTTTACTTAGAAATTAGTGGCAAAGCGATGTTTAAAACTACGGGTAATCTACTGATAGGTGTCCATGCAATTACGTTGTAAACAGTCTTTATATTCTTTAAATAAACGTTTATGTCAGTCCCATATATGAAAGCAATTTTGTTATTATGGGCTAGGCTGAGAAAATCCTTACTAAAGTAAGGATCACCAAAAATGTTTTACTATATATCTATATTGATTTAGTTTGCCGTTGCTAAAATATTGTTGAATATTATTATCATCTTATAGACAATAATAAATTGCATTTCCCTAAAAATGCATTATGCAAATAAGATTTTTCCTATCTATATATTAGGCTGCTATTTTAATACTGAATTAAATACATATAGATTTCTTTTCGAAAGAAAGAATTAGTGAATTATAGAAACGCCAGAGAGATATTACGGTATCTTCCCTTCTAAAGTAGGAACAGAGTTGGTTGTAAAGAAGGCTGCTGTAAACTAAGATGAAGAAAATACGCAAAATACATTTTTAAAACTTTATTATTTTTAACTCAATCATACTAATTGGTAATCATATCCTACGAAATTACATTCTCATGATTATTTGTCATTTCGTATAAAACTTGATAGCTCCAATAGAAGACATCATTTGTCGAGCGCTAAAAAATGCCTCACCCACGTCGCCATGGATACTAAAAAAGGAACGAGGCTAAAAGCATATATTACTGTAAAATATGATTATAAAATATACAAAATAAATGGCAATAATGACTCGAAAATCAAATTATGGCTCAAATATTAACGCTCTCATTCACAATAACTTCATATGTGTTGTTTTGCAAAAAGACCCCCTACCCTCTCAGCGAACTGTACATCTGTATCACATAGAAACCTCATATAAAGTTTAATAATGCTTGTAAAATACAACAGTAGGTATGACAGACATTTCCTTTCTGAACTTTAATCCCAAAAATCCGAATTTGGCAGTTTTTCTTTTCTGCATAAAAGAAGATTTTGAGAAAGACCTTCTGCTTATGGATGTAATTGGGTCAATCCATTCAAGTGGTCCAGAAAATCGTTTATTCGTTACTTGACCATTTTTAAAAGATCTGAAATTTTTTTTACAACAACCCTAACATGATGGGAGTTCAAAATTACTATTATTTTAATTTTATTAATTTTTGTTTGTGCATGGAGGCCATCTTTGTTTCGCCGTCTGCAGCAATTTTCTCACATGAAGAGTTTACGGAATTGTAAATAATTAATCTTTTATTTCTCTAATTCAAGTGCGTATTAAAGCAATTTGTACAGAATACATTGGGCTAAAAATTTCGTAATAGAGTAGTTTCCGAAACTAACTGCTTATTGGTGAAATGTAAGCATAAATTATCAGTTTTTTTCCAAAATTTGTCAGTTTGCAAGAGGAAATTTTTCTAGCAAGGAAAACTGTCAACATGACAAAAATTTTTTTTACAAATAGACCGAAAGTACTTGTACTCACACGCCAAGTTCCAGATCTGGGACTTGCTTACTCTTCGCTAAAAAAAATTCCAAAATTTTCAAAAATGTCAAAAATTGCACTTTTGAGGCTTTGATATCTCTGGTGGGGCACGAGATAAGAATCTGAAGTTCTGGTTTCTGGGAGTATTGTATGGTAGTGTTATGCACAAGAAATTTCAGTATGGAGATTTGACTACAAGCTGAGGTACGGCAAGGGCAAAATGTCAAAATAATACTGCCAAACTATTGTTTTGTTGTAGTCACAGCTAAGTATTTATCTCAGAATGTCATTTAAATTTATTTTTTTGATTATCTTTAAATAATAGTAAGAGAAAATAAAGCCTTTTGCAAAGCTTAGCAATTAATTTAAAAAATAATTATGCCTAAGGACATACATTTTGTATGGTTTCAGAAATTTTTCTTGTAATTTTAGTAACTAAAAGAAACCTCAGCACTTTTACATAAAGAAAAAAAATTTTTATACAAGACCTGAGACAAAAACATTATACGGAAAGAGAAAAGCTGTTAATCTTGTCATACTTGTTGAGACATTATCAAACGTGTCAAAACACATTCTTGCTTGTTGGTTTCAAAAACCACAATTTTGATCTTTCTCAAAATTTTATTTCTAGGAACAAAGTCTTGTCATCTCTTGATAACTTGATTGAAGATCTTGGCCCTGATGGCTCATAAAAATAAACTTTGAAATCACTATGTGCAACTCTCACTTCATTAATAATTCTAGCTTACTTATGAGAAAATATCATTTTTCTGCAGTTTTAATTTTGAAAGGGCTTTGGATATCTTTACTTTCTGAAAATTACTTGAGGCAGATGCATGGTAACATCGTATAATGTTTCATTTACAGGAACATACTTATGGTAGGAGCAAGTTTTAGGAACTGGCAAGCAGCATTAAAATTGTGTTTTTTTAACCAACAAGCAGGAATGTGTTTTGACACGTTTGATCATGTCTCAACAACTATGTCAATATTATCAGCTTTTCTCTTTCCCTGTTCTGTTTTTGTCTCAGGTCTTGTATAAAAATATTTTTTTTCTTTATGTAAAAGTGCTGAGGTTCCTTTTAGTTACTAAAATTACAACAAAAATTACTGAAACCATAAAAAATGTAATCCTTAGGCATAATTATTTTTTAAATTAATTGCTGAGCTTTGCAAAAGGCTTTATTTTCTGTTACTATTATTTAAATGTAATAAAAAAAATAAATTTAAATGACATTCTGAGATAAATACTTGCCTGTGACTACAACAAAACAATAGTTTGGCAGTATTATTTTGACATGCTGCTCTTGCCATATCTCAGCTTGTAGTCAAATCTCCATCCTGAAATTTCTTGTGTATAACACTTCCCTACAATACTCTCAGAAACCAGAACTTCAGAATTTTATCTCGTGCCCCACCAGAGATATCAAAGCCTCAAAAATGCGATTTTTGACATTTTTCAAAAATTTGGGATTTTTTTAGCGAAGAGAAAGCAAGTCCCGGATCTGGAACTTGACGTGTGAGTACAAGTACTTTCGGCTGGTTGGTTGGTTGTGTTTATGACGGCCAATTATCAATAGTAGGGATATAGGCCCTAAGGGGGGTCTTTCTAAGGGAACTTAACGCGTATTTACGTATGGAAATCCACAGTACTTTCGGCCTATTTGTAAAAAGAACTATGTCATGTTGACAGTTTTCGTTTCTAGAAAAAATTCCTCTTGTAAACGGACAAATTTTGGAGAAAAACTGAAACTTTATGCTTAAATTTCACCAATAAGCAGTTAGTTTCTGAAACTACTCTATTACCAAATTTTTAACCCAATGCATTCTGTACAAATTGCTTTAATCCGCACTTGAATTGGAGAAATAAACGATGAATTATTTACAGTTCCGTAAACCCTTCATGTGAGAAAATTGCTGCAGACGACAAAACAAAGATGGCCGCCATGCACAAACAAAAATTAATAAAATTAAAATAATAGTAATTTTGAACTTCCATCATGTAAGGGTTGTTGTACAAAAAATTTCAGATTTTTTAAAAATGGTCGAGAAACCAGTGCTGGACCACTTGAAATGGATTGACCCAATTATAAACAGGACCAAATGTGTTTTTTTACCTATTACATTGTGTAAGGTGTCCAAAGTTTAAATGATCGCAAAAATATTTGTCATAACTCTTAACCATATTTTTATTGCGTGTCAATGTGCTAACAGGGTCTTTTAGTAATCTTATTACATGGAAGATTTTTAAAAATTCAAAATTATTTGTTGTTAATAATTTCATTATAAAACTATTATAAGTGCAAAATATGTTTTCATCCACGCAAAAATAATTTATGCGTGAGATGATTAAAATAAACTATGTAACAAGATATTCGGGAAATTTTGAAAATCCTAATGTATTAAAATCTTTTTTCGTAAAACTGGGCTACGCGGACCCTTGGATGGACAAAACAAATGTTTTAAATCAGTCCCATGTCTAATGTGTTAAAAGTATTGACGTGATTTACCACAATTCTAACAATTAATATCCCTAGAGAGACAACACTATATGAGGGGCTCTCAACCATAGTAGACCAAGTCCACTTTTTAAAAAAAATGAGATAGTTCATGTAGAATGTACAGTAAACTGTTTTTTATCTACTGCCATAGTGCACAAAGTCTTTAGTTCACATATTTTCTCATAGATTGCACCTGCATCCAGAGTTTGTGAAGTAATACAAAAAAACCTTCACAACCATATTGAATCAAGTCCATTCCTCAGTGTACTACTCTTGCATCTGTGGTTCATTCTTGTCTAAATCTTGCCTCATTACTATCAAAAACGTTGTAGTTTAAAAAAGTAGCGATTTCGAAACTTCTGATGAAAAATAAATGTTCTTGAATCATCAGATGGATAAAGTATGAATAGAAAGTAATATTATTTATGATGACTACGCCCCCTCCTCTCGGTAAACAAAATGTAAACATTCCGACATCGTTTTTCTTAAAAAAGTCATTACAAGTATAAAAAACTCTAATCACATAGTTCGATATTCGACCTAGAGAGGAATGTACGACAAAGAATAAGACCCCGTGAAAGAGAAATTCTATTACAAAGTATTCTGCACAAAGTTTAATTTACACTTCAAGTTGCCAAGTACAGATACATGTAAATTATGTGATGACATATCTATCAAGATTTTGACAGAAAATGGTGAAAACAAGTCAGCTGCACTTGCGGAAAGCTAAACAGGCTAGAGAAAAAAATGAAAACTGATAAAATGAAAGTCTCAGATAAAACTTACTACTGTACATTCTACTTGACAAAAGCACTGCCCTTTCCTAAGCTTTCATCATCCATAGCTTATTATAAACGCAGTCTATATGTTTATAACATTTCTTTAATAATAATGTGGGATACATGTACAGTCGTGGGAAAAAAAAGTAAACACCCCCTACTAACTCCTCAACAAATTATCGTAGAAGAAAGTTACTGGTACCGAACGATTGGAAATAAAGTCTACTTTTAAATGATGTATATAAAATTTGCTTAGGGGGCTACCTACATATTAAAACGAACCATAACTTTGTTTTTTTCAATAGCAGTACCCAATTCTGACAGCATAAATGAACTCTACACCCTTCCATTAGCCTAAAAACGAATTTTTATGCAATTCGTACCATAAGTTTCCGAGAAATTAATTATTTTAAAACGAGCGTATTTTAAGGGCTGTATCCAAATTGAAGTTCCGTACTGGATTGTTAACCAAGAGAGCCGCTTCCTTGATCAAGGCACCTTAAGCGCCACTCAATGAGTCAATGAAGCGTGTTAGATTACAGTACGGCAGAATAAATTTCAAAATGTCTACTCACTTCCATCATAGACGGTCCCTTAAACCATCATTTTGCCGTTTTTTAAGCATAATTTGAAAACTACTTGGAAGAAAAATGTGAAATTTTTGAATTTCCATAAAGCAGGACTTAATAAATCTAAATCCATCAAAAAAATTGTAGATTGCAATTCATAATTTTTTCGAATATTAATTTCATAATTCATAATTTATATCATAAAATTATAAAAATTGCAAATTCAGCTTATTTATGTTTGGGTATATTAGTATTATTACCACAAAAAAAATTAGCACATTAGGAGCATGATTTCGGGAGATATAAATAAAAATATGAAAATATAATTTAACATTAGAAGCACTCAATTTTGAATGTTTATAATTAAAAAACTTATCATTCAAATGACTTGAAATTTGGTGTCTAGGCATAGTTTCAACCGAAGATTTGAAATATCTCGTTAAAATTGGGTATTGCCATTGAAAAAAAATGAAGTTTCGATTCGTTTTAATATGTAGATGACCCCCTAAGGAAATTTTATATACATCATTTAAAAGTAGACTTTATTTCCAATCGTTTGGTACCAGTCACTTTCTTCTATGATGATTTGTTGAGGAGTTAGTAGGGGGTGTTTACTTTTTTTTCCACGACTGTACGTCTGGCAATGAAAATGAAGTTAGGAAGAGGTTCTCAATATTTTTCTAGCATTGTTGCAAGACACCTAAGAGAGAAATCCTCTACACATATGAAAATTATTCTATATTCTGATGCCTGTTGTTGCCAAAATAGAAAAATCAAAATGTCTCTTACGCTGTTGAAATTAGTTAATAGTACAAACATAACAGCAGAGTCAATTGACCACAAATTCATGGTGTCCGGCCACTCTTTCCTTGCGAATGACACAGAATTTGGTCAATGAAGCAGCAAGTCACAAGAAACAACACATCTATGTTCCTAGAGACTGGAAGGAAAGTATTATGAATGCAAAGAGCAAATGTCCAAAATTTGATGTCATTACAGTTAAGAATTCCGACTATGTTTCTACTATAGCTTTGGAACAAAGTATCACAAACAGAAAGAAGGATACCAAGAGAGCTTGTTTTAGTTCGTTGGTTATTAGATGGTTGCGAGTTGTGAGAGGTTCCTTCATGTTACTGATCAAAGCAACCCTCAATGAGGATCGACTTTTTCGTAAAATACATTGGGAAAAACGATTTCGTGGGCGCAAGATATTTTCTTTATTAAATGTTAGTCAAGATGCATTCTACGCGAAATCACTTTGGCAAGAAAGAAAGATATGGTGGATCTTCTGCCATACATTCCGCAAATTCATCATGTATACTTCAAGAATCTTGCAGTAGAGGTCAATCCCAAGTTCTAAGCTACTTCCTCTAGAGTACGTGATGATGACGATGATGATGATGATAGTATTGTGTACAGTGAATGATTTTCGATAACTGGTAATATGTGTCACTCTTTGTGTTTAATTTAGAGTAAAAACTAGAGTATAAAAATACAAATGAAAATCAAGAGTTTTTGTAATCATAAGAAAAAAGTCCTTATTTACACATGGAATTTCCACAACCATACTGGACCAAGTCCTCATACTTTTAAAAAACGCATAAATTTGCAATAGAAATATTAATGTGTCATTTGTAAAAGTAGGGTACTATAAAAATGGTACCTTAAATTGAATATTCACATAGATAATCCTTATAAATCACTTCACCTGAATTAATTATTTATAAAGAACTTCAAAGCGTTATTATTTACAATAGAGATAAATGGACTTGGTTTACTATGGTTGTGAACCCCTCATATAAGGGCCTCAACTGCATTTCAAGTCTTCTCGCCCTTCTCTAGCTGTTGACTTTTTTCCGTGATCAAGTTTCAACTTTATAATCCGATCACATCCATATCTTTGCACATTGTAGTTACACCCAAGGTAATAAGAGGATTTCCATTTCATATTCAGTAATGGATAATATAGCAACAGTACTCGATGAACAGAAAATTATTGAATACTGTAAAATTTATGAGTCATGAATAGTGTGCTGAAAACTTAAAAATAGTGTCGCTTGAACCCAATTCTGAACTGAATCCAAATAACTATTAAGCACTATGTTTTTTATTATATATATTAAAAGTTTCTCTAAAAGTAATTTTAATCATTACAGTTTAGTTCTTTTCTTTTTTTTCAATTAAAAGTCCTATCACTATTCACATGAGATTATTTACAGATCTGGTAGCAAAAAATCCTTCAATATCACACAAAAATCTTCTGGGAGCACAAAGTATGCAAACAATGCGGCTGAAATTTTACGTACGTATTAACTCTACGTAGGTTATTTCCAAATTCTAGGTCCTGCGTGAGCCTGTCGCCTATTTAATTGATACATTTTTGAAAAGAAAAATAATTAGTCCAAGTAATCAGAATGCGGGGTTAACTTTAACACAAATTTTAATAATTTGCTACGTATTCGGGGATGGAGTAGCACAGTTGACGTTTATTCCAACAGAGCAAAAAATGTCCAGACCAGGAATCGAACCTGGATACTTCGCGTGCCGTGCCAATGCCTTACCTGTTAGGCTATCCGGACGATAACTGGCTGACATAATTCACTCTTATTTGTTGGACTTGTCAGCTAACTGAAGCGCTAGTTTCATTCATCCGAGCTATAACTATAGCATTTACATGATGAAAGTGTCTTTTAACACGGAAACTCTTGTATACCATGTATTAGGTCATAATGAAGGCAACGAATATTTTTTCCAACTCGGATTATATCATATTCGGGGATGGAGTAGCACAGGTGACGTTTATTCCAACAGAGCGAAAAACGTTTTTGCTACGTATATATATAAAAAAATGTGGTTCAAATCTTTGCTATTTTCTCTTTTTTTAAAATTACTTTTATGAAATGATAAAATTTCTTATTTCTTTCGTTTTCTTGATATTTATTTTGAATTAATAAGAAATATTCTTTTGAATTTATTTTTGCATCTTACGTCCGTAATAAAAAAAAATGCTGTTTTAAAATAAAAACGTAAGTAAAATTACTTTGCTGATACACAAATGTAAAAATATGTAAAATTTATTTAAATCAGAACCATTGCAATTAATTGAAATAAAATACGTATACCTGTGAAACTTTAAATGACTTAGGTGCAGAAAAGGATATTTTTCTTAAGTACATACGTTTTATCTATAAATTATGAGAAATATATGAAATACACTAGCTGCAATTATATTGAAATACTCCCTCAATATTTAAATAAAATTCCCATTTGCATAAACTATTTGTTTTGAAATGAACGTCTAACATTAAAAATGATTCAGCAGCTACTTTTTCATTAATTTCAAAGCTTAAGGGGTCTTGTACCTTTTAAACGTGACGTAATTTAATGATAAAATTCAAAGTTTGAATTAGTCTATCTTTAAAACCTTTTTACGTACAAACATGAAACTTCGGATACTGATTAAACAGATTGTGCTTTGTAATATGCTGTCATTAGAAATTTATTAGCCTTTTACATAATTTGTGTATTGTTGAAATAAAAATAGCTCTTTTTTTACTCCAAAAGTCATTGCGCACATGATATTTTAAGAAAGTATGTATGGATTGTCATAAAATTTGGTAAAGATACTAAACATATATGTGTGTTTAAAATGAACTACTCTTAGGCTAAAATTATTTCATTAACCATAAAAAAATATATATTTGTAATATATATATATATATATATATATATATATATATATATATATATATATATTTAATGTATAAAAATAGTCTTATCTAAAAATATTAACATTGTAAATACTTAAAAGTAGTTCATTTTAGACTCTCATATTTGTTTAGTATATTTACCAAATTTCATGACAATCCATACATACATTTCAAGATATCATGCGTGCAATGACTTATGGAGTAAAAAAAAGAGCTATTTTGATTTCAACGATACACAAATTCTGTAAAAGGCTAATAAATTTCTAATTGTAGCGTATTACACAGCACAATCTGTTTAATTATTACCTAAAATTTCACGTTTATACGTAAAAATGTTTTGAAGATAGATTAATTGAAACTTTGTAATTTCTCCTTAATTTTCGACGCGTTTAAAAGGTACAAGACCCCTTAAGCAAAATTAGAGACAAATAAGTGTTTAAAACTACTAGAGAATAATAAGTATTTATTTAACTTTTCTGTTACACATTTAATCAACTCACGCGGAGTTATTTTACCTGTTATTAAAATTTTTAAATTACATGTTGCTTCACAGGTGATATTAAGTTCTTTGGGTGCAGCTTCTCTTACACAATTTTTACTTTTTTTCCAGCACTTTTTTTACTTAATTAATTACAAAATGACGTAATTAAATAAAGCAAATATTGAATTTCTGTATTAGTGGTACCCAAAACAATTGTTGCATGCACTTTCGAAGATGGACACACATGGTCCAGAAGGGGTGTTTGGATTCCTTGACTAAAGAAGTGACTTTCAGTGGCGTGTTATGAATGACAGCCAGTTTTTGTGTTCAGTTGTTACTTGGAATCATTTAAGGGAACACGATAATGGAACGAATACTAAAATGTGCAGTAAAATTTATTGAATTATTGCCTTTTTAGCAGAGTATAGTTAATATCTTAACAAGCAAAACTAATCTCTAACAAAAACATTAATTAACATTTCATTTTGAACTACTTGAAATTATTAATTAAAATAATTAAATATTAAATATTAATAAATATTGCCTCAGATCTTCAATACTAACCCAGTGTTACTATTCTATCTTCACTGTATGATGAAACACCTGATAACTCCGTCATCCGTAAAATAAAAACAATTTTTCAGTAAATATAACAAAACATGTTCTTCCATCAAGTTTTCCTATTATGCCAAAAAAATTGCATAGTGTATTGCATGACGTTTATCAAAGTTTAAAAGTATCTTTTAATATTCCGATATTTAACACATTGGATAAAGTACAAGTCTAATGTCTCTGTGTTGATAGGCTTGGTTTCGCAGTGCATGTATGACATTAAATAATCCTAAATCTAAGCTAGTTGGATCTGTCAAATAAAAAACAACTGAATTTCCAGCCCTGTTTAGGTTTCTCTGTGGCTATTGCGAAATCCTCTGCGCAATGGGAAATTGCTGTTGCAATATACCTTCCAATACACATCAAACCTTCAATATACATCATATTTATCTTAATAACATTTGAAGGGGAGACAACAGTTGCGAAACCACACATAAAATTGTCGGGATTCACATGTACTTCTTTCTCGTGAACTACTAAATGTATTTCAGTACCTTGGTTTATTGTTTTGCCAGTAACTAAAAATGGATCATTCGACAAAGAATAAAATAAAAAATAGAATCGCTAAAAATTTAAACAGTACATAAAAAAAAAAATGGATTTTGTTCGAAAAATTGCATAAAAATCCAGATTTTTATCTTTATTTCTTGCCGAACGGTCATCGTAGTTTAGCTTCAATGCCAGTTGTTTTACATGGGAAATCTCGTTTTTCGAAAATCGCGTAACCATTGTTTTTTTTATATTTTAATTCCTTACCGAGACATATATATATAGCTTAAATAATGAAAAATCTACATAACAAGTTCTGAAATCGCTTCAGTAGTTTCCAAGAAAACAATACCAATGCCACGTGTTTTCTCTCAACTGTTATTGCCACCTTTAATGGGGAGACTTTAGATTATCTTTTCAGTTAAAGTACACCGATGTGCAAAAATTAAGGACGAAGCAGAAAAAAATAAAATCCGAACAAGGTAATAGAACAGTTTGTTTAAATAATTTTCACCACTTGTCCCATATTTTCACATCTTGGAAATCTTACGGTAATAGTAGATTTTGGTGGATGTGGAAATCTTTTGCACAACGATACATTCAAAAAATCCTTTCGCCGTTAATTGTTGCACACCAGTGTACGAATATATTCGGTTCAACTGACCTTGTCACGAGGTTTCTTTAGCACATCTCAAACTCATCTAGATACTTCTTGAATAAAAATGCCAAATTCCCGTCTGGAAAATAAAAAACCATTTTAAGGGGACAAGGGAGCTTTAAAACCTTAAAAATCAATTTTTTATTTTTTGTAAATTTCGCTTTAAATATTATTCAAGGGTACACTATAAGCATTATGGCAAGCATTTATCACAAAAAACAATTAAAAAAAAATTTTTTTTTTGAGAAAAAAATGGAATTTTACGTGTCGTCTTAGAAATCTTCGAAATGCCCCCTTCGCATTCCATATCAATGAAAATCCCCAATATTTTTTATAAAAGTTTGGTTTATATATGTAAATAAAACTGTGCATCGAATTTTATATATTTGAATATAAAGGTTTAAAAAAAAAGTTTCAAAATTTTTCGAAAATTTAAATTTTTTTTAAATTTTAATATTTTTCAAAATTTTTCAATTTTTCAAATTTTTTTTTTTTGTAAAATTCACTTTGAATATTACTCAAGAGTTCATTATATGCATTATGGCATCTATTTATCACAAACAAATAAAAAATAAATTATTTTTGAGAAAAAAATGGAATTTTACGTGTCGTCTTAGGCGTGCCACACACCAGTGAGACATGCAACAAAAAAGCGTGAGGCAGGAGACAATTTCACCCTGTTAACAAAGAAAAAATTGGTTTGAGCAGCAGAATTTGCCTCCTGTCTCACAATTATTGTGTCGCAAGTCTTTCTGGCGTGTGGCGGGCCTTAGAAATCTTCGAAATGCGGCTTGTGCGTTCCATATCAATGAAAATCCCCAATATTTTTTATAAAAGTTTGGTTTATATATATAAATAAAACTGTGCATCGAATATTATATTATTTTAATATAAAAATTAAAAAACAAAAAAAAAATTTTGAAAAATTTGAAATTTTTTCGAAAAATTTTCAAAAAAATTTGATTTTTTTTTTTTTTTACTTTTATATTCAAATATATAAAATTCTATGCACAGTTTTATTTATATATATAAACCAGACTTTTATAAAAAAAATATTGGGGATTTTCATTGATATGGAACGCGCAAGCCGCATTTCGAAGATTTCTAAGAGTAAAAAGTTTCTAAGTAAATTTCCACTTTTTTTCTCAAAAATAATTTTTTTTTCATTTTTTTTTGTGATAAATGCTTACCATAATGCATATAATGTACCCTTGAATAATATTTAAAGTGAAATTCACAAAAAAATGATTTTTAAGGTTTTAAAGATCCCTTGTCCCCTTAAATGGATTTTAACTGAGACGAGATGAAACGGAAGACTGCAGCTATGATGCTAATTGTGCGGTTTTTAATTCAAAACGCTACCATTATTTCCGCATATTAGTATACGTATAAATTTAATGACGTATTAAAAAGGACGAAGATTACTATTCGGAATTAGTGTTAGATTTCTGAATAAACATTCACGCCAATTTGTTTGAGTGGAAGATGCATAAAATAAAATTAAAAAACAATTGCTTAAAATTAATATAAATTTTAATTAATTAACAGTTTTATTTAGAACGATAAAATATTTATTTAAAACCAAATGATAACAAGCTTTTCGGGAAATATATATTACATGATAAGTTTATCTGAAGAAATATCTATTTAATCGTAGTTATTTCCATTGCAGTTGAAATTTACTCACACTATCCTAAATAAAACAAAACTATTCTAAACCATTCTAAATTTAAACGAAAAAAAACTAGAAAAAATTATCTTCATTAAGACGATAATTATCGTTTTAACAAGAAATAATTTGGTTACATTTTAAACACAAAATAAATGTTTAAAATTATTTTTAAAGATTTCTTGTAAGCGAGAAAATTTTTAATTGCTTTTACAATAAAAAAAAATAGTTGAGAAAAACAGTTTTAAAATAAATTTTATTTAAGTATGTTACATTATTTTTGACGTAAAATTTAATATTATTTTTTTATTGTTTACATACGTTTAAGTTTTTTATAAATTTACCTTAAAAATGTATTCAAGCATTTTTTTCAAAATTAAGATCTGTATTAATTAGAAGAGGGAAACTGATTTCAAAATATTTTATTAGAATAATAGATTTACAAACTAAATAATTTAACACATTTTTTACAAAATATTTTTGAGTTTAAGTATGGAATTTAAAAGTAATATTCTGATAATCGACGTAGTATTGCTACGTACTGTTTGACAAATTTATTTTGTTAAAAAAGATTTTTACACAAAATTAATACTTGAAAAAACTTAAATATCGCATGTAGTTTAGTTTATTTTTTTCTTTTAAAATCCCTTCACAGTTTAGAAAAAACATCATTTGTGCAAAGAAATTGAACGGCTTACTGATTCCTAATGCTACCGCCGCACAGTGGAGAAATTTTCCAAAATGCTACGCCAACCGCCGCTACTCGCGGAATAGACAGAACTAAGGCCCCTTCCTATAAGACTGCCCAGAACGGTAGCAAATCCGATCACGTGTCCTGATTCTGCACTTAACGGAACAAACCGTGTAGGAAACCTCCCGTTCACGTAATCCATACCGATATTCAACAATTTCCAATTCTGCCCTAAACGGAATAGGGGAGCAGCGTTTGACCTCTCAATTACAAGATTAACGAGTTTCGACTAGAGCCTCTGTAGAATTTCGACCAATCACTTCCAAGGACACATGTGGTCTCTTTATTTATCTGAAACTCGAACATGTGTGTTTACGTGCGACCCCTTTATAAAGAGACCTTTAATTGGCACTATGATTACATATTGATTTTTTATAGATTAATATAAAGTGAATTATATAATATCGCTATAAACAGTGTGTAAAGTTTTAACAGGTGGTGAGTTATAAGTAATCTTTACGAAGTTTTAAGATACAATTATGTAATTTTTAATATTACTTAGAGTAAAATTAAGGGATTATTTAAACAAAAACTATTTGCAATTATACTTTTAAATTAGTACAACTTTTAATCTTCTAAAAAATATATTTGCATGAACGTTTTATTTATTTATTTTTTCGATATAAGCTTTAAAATACAAGCTATATCGGCCAAATAATTGAAAAATTATGTTTCACGCATAATAATTATTTTACATTCACAATTACCGTATATACTCGTGTATAAGTCGAAGAATTTTAGACAAAATTTGGGAGTTGAAAATGGGGGATCGATTTATACACGAGAAAGTTAAAAAAAAATCACAGACTACTGCGATTGTTTTTTTCAATATTTTAAGTAATTACATGAGAGATAAAAGCGGACAATGGTCATTTCCAAGTGACTGACAAACAAAGCTCAATGTCCCTGTAATTGTTTTGCACCCATTTTCTCTTGGGACAAAAACCCTTCAATATATTCCTTTCAGCATTTTAATCCCCTTTTTAAAAAGAGTCCAACTTGAGAATGCTTCTAGATATCCTTCTTAAAAGTCCTACAATGCAAAGAAGTACTATATTTTAGCAGTCTAAGAAGTTGTTTACCCTTGTAAATAATGCCTGAATGGATTTTTGAAAGAATTTTATCTTTTTAAGTATCATTGAATTGATGTGAATAGGTTTCAAAATAGTTTAAGCTTCTTCGGTTATACATAATTATACAGGTTTAAAACGTTGAATTAAAAAAAATCTGATTAGAAACGAAAAAAAATTACTAATTTGATGAAAATTTATTAAATTTTTCTATCCTCGATTACAAATCATTTTTAAACATGCTACCAGAAATGTGGTTTGACTTATAAACGAAAATTCAATTTTTTTCAAAATTTTGCTTAAGAATTGGGAGGGGGGGTGGTCGACTTATGCGCGAGTATATATGGTATATAATTTTTTATTAATATTTAGATTAAAATCGAGGGATTATTTAAACAAAAACTATTTGTACTTACTCTTTTGTGAAGATTAAAACTTACTGTATTAATTCAAATATAAATTTATCATAAAGTCTTTTTTTTAAATATGAGTACGCTTTATTAAACTAATTTTTTCAATACAAGCTTTTTTTTTTTTTTTTTTTTTTTTTTTTACAAGCTTTAAAATACTAGCTATATCAGCCAAATAATTGAAAAATAATGCATACTCATAATTATTTTACAATTACATAATTTTTTATTGTTATTTAAAGTAAAATTAAGGAATTATTTAAACAAAAACTATTTGTAAATACTCTCTTGAATTAATACAGCAAGTTTTAATCTTCTCAAAATATATTTTACCATGAAGGTTTTTTTTTATGTAATTACACTTTATTATACTAACTTTTTTAATGCAAGCTTTTTTTTATGTATACAAGTTTTAAAATACAAGCTATGGTAAATCTCTAGGCCAATTAATTGAAACTTTATGCTTTCTCATAATTATTTTACATTTATATTTAAATTTTTATTATTAGAATAAAATAAACGGATTTAAGCAAAAACTATTTGAAATTATACTTTTGGATTACAACAAGTTTTAATCTTCTCAAAAATATATTTCAGCATGAAGGTTTTTTTTTTTTTTTTTTTTTTTTTTTTTAATACGAGCTATATCAGTCAAATATAATTAAAAAATTATACTTCCGTCGTGATTATCTTACATTTACAATGATATAATATTTATTATTATTTAGAGTAAAATCAAGAAATTATTTATACAAAAAGTATTTGTAATTACATTTTTGGATTAGTACAATAAGTTTTAATCTTCTCAAATGTATTATTTAGGATTATTATTATTATTATTATTATGAATACAAGCTTTAAAAGACAAGCTCTATCAGCCAAATAATTGGGAAATTAAGTTTCACTCATAATTATGTTACATTATATGTTATAACATTATATATTATACATTATGTATATATACATTTTTATATATTTTTTATTGTTTAGATCAACATCAAGGGATTATTTAAGCATAAATTATTTGTAATTGCACTTTTGGATTAGTGCAATAAGTTTTAATCTCAAAAATATATTTTAGCATAAAGATTTTTTTTAAATATAAGTTTTAAAATACAAGCTGTATTAGCCAAATAACTGAAAAACTATGCTTCACCCACAATTAATTTACATTTAATTTAAGGTAAAACTATTTCTAGTAATGAACCTAACAAAGCTGAATAATAATAATAACAATAGTACAATGCGAATATACATTTAACAAAAATTAGGTCTATCTATCCTCATTTACAAGAGATGCATATATAAACGCCATCTTAAACCGACACAAGTAATGCTTTCCGGCTGCTGATAGCAGTCGGGATGAATTACGACGAAGCAACCCCGATGAATGGGAAATAATTCCAACACGTTAGGGGCAGAATTGGAAAATATCACTTCGTCGGCGCATTACGAGAAAGTAACCCGTTCCGAGAAGGGCAGAATCAGGACAACGGATTATTCAGCTGGAAAATCACATTTGAACTTTTTTTTAAGTAAAAATTCTTTTGTTGTCTATTGTGAAAGAATAACATGTTACAGAATTTTTAAAGAAAATTATGACGATTTAAAACCGGTTTTATGATAAAAATATGTGGAGCGATACCTATCCGAATCAATTTTTACTTTCGAGTCATTTTTCTCAAATCAGATATTTGTGGCATTGCGCGCATCCTATTTCAGAAATTAAGTAACATAGAAATTTAAAATAGTGTATTATAATTTACATATCTTTATAACTTCTACCTATTTTTACGTAAGTACCTGTAATGTATTCATTTATTTATTTTTTATTTTCTTATTGAAATTTTAACATAGTTCGTTTTGTGGTTTAATTGCCTGAAAAAAAATATTTTCATCTGTAAACTTGATTATTATTTTAGGTTGAAGTTGTAATATTAAGTGGATATATCGAATGTATTTTTAATAATCCTTTGCACATGTCATTGAAAATCCGTAATTATTATGTCTTAATTAAACTAAATTCTAACTATGTATCATTAAAATTATTTAAAGGAACACGTAAGCAAAGATTTGTAAAGTTTATTCTAAAATATAGTTTAATTTGAAAAAATATTTACAGCTCCAATTTTTTTTTAAATATGGTGTTAAAATCAAGCAATATCGAGCTGCTGTGGGCGATCTCCCCCTTGAAGATGTCTTCCCACATCTTCGAGCTTATTCACTTCTACAAAACACCAAAACTAATGTTACAATCTTTCTAGACGCAACTATGTTTAAATCAGATTAATTGCTTAAATTAAAGGCATTCTAATTTATTTTAAGCTCAAATCATCGTGATGTTGAATATTTTGAGAATAAATTATCTTCATCATTTAAAACACCATATACTGAAAACTAATCTTTTCTGCGTTTTTAGCGAATATGAACAACTGTGTTTCAGGAAAGATGCATCAGTGGGATTTGATCGTAGGAATTTAATAATGATTTTTAAAAAGTCACAAATTTATTTTCTTATATATCTTTATGAAAATATTTGATATTCAAATTCCATCGATTTAATAAATGAGAGAAACAATTTGTAATCTTACCCTTATAACATGATTCATTTGAATTTTGCGACAAAATGCAGCTTTATTAATATTTTACACAATAAATAAACGAAATTGAAATTTTGCTCCGATATTCAATAAACTACACTATAGGGGATGCAAATGAGCTCTTAGTTTCATAAATTTATGTTCCCTCAGTTATTCAGTAAAACAATTTTCATTTTGATTATTTGCTTGTTTGAAAAATACTCAGAAAGTGGACAAGGATTCCAATATTGGCTGCGGTTTCAGATAAATTTACCACTTCGCACCACGTACATTCCGCGGGTCTGGAAATATTTAAAAGGGTAGAATTATTTGGGACATGGACATACGCTGAGGCGATACTGTATGCAAGATATACTTAAATTTTTATATACAAACAATATAAACGAAATATGTTTGAAACCAAGGGAAATGTCAAGTAATGTTTCATTTAAGTTGTTTCTTTGATGTGTTTTATGTTAGCGTTTAAACGCGCAGTAATTATAAATTTGGCCAATAACTCTAACTAGAATACAAACAACAAAGGCCAAGAAAATTATTACTCTACAAAATTGTTTTACTGACTACAACAAAAGAAAACTTTTCATAAATGTACTGAGATGTTTGTGTGCTATGTTCTTTAACTTAAGAAGACAAAAATTTAAAACCTGATCTCCTTATATTTTTCATGAAACGTAACGATCATTTTGATAGTAAATCTATAGTTGTTTGTGCTGCTTCTTGCTACAGCCTCTTTTACTGATCTTGTAAATTTCCAACATTAGGACATTTGTTACATAAAGTTAGTACGACTAGAACTAGAATTATATGAAGTTTACTTAAAACCTAACTTTAAAAAACCACAAACCTGTTTACTTAAAGCAGTTTCTCTATTCAAATTATTAAAAAAATAATTTAAATTCTTTGTAGGTAATTTATTATCTGTGTAATAATCTTCTAAGTGATAAATTGTCAAATATATTTAATATTTTACCGATCTTTAAAAGAAATCAAGCACGTGTTCTCTGCGAATGCACGTTATTCCACTTTTAAATTCTTGTTGAGTGAAGACAAAGTTAATATTTTTTTTCATATTTCAGGAATCTTTATTTCTAGTTTTATAAATGTTTAAAAAATCTGTTACTGAACATAACCGTAAGGATTCTCATCAAAGTAATGCTTACAATCTCCATAAATATGAATTGAAAATTTATTTTGCTTTTTTTTTACTCACCTATTTTACAGTATTGGAATTCAATGCCAGAAATGACGAAATGAAAGTATTTTACATATTAAAACCCTTTGAGCTCTGGGGTTGAATTAAAATGCTAATTGTCACATTGGCACCAGTATTTTGCAAACAAAAGATTCGACATGTAATATATGCACACACACACACACACACACACACAAATAAATGCATTAATATATTTTCAAATAAATTTGATTGACTATTCCGGTGCCAATGTGACATTTGGAGATTAAATGTAAGTGGGAAGAAATTCACCCATCAGAGCTCAAAGGGTTATAAGATATCGGGGTTTCATATGGAATTAGAAGATAATGCAATCAAATTATCTTATTTTTGAAGTACAATTATGAAAGGTGGTTAAAAAATAGTATGTACAATAAATGTAGGATTGTTTTAACGACTTTTGTCTTAAAATTTTGAAATAAAGTTATTTAAAAGTGCAATTCAGGTCGGAAATAAAATTATCATTTTTAAATTTAACATTTTAAATTGTATTTGAATTATGTAATGATTCTTAGAGATAATTTAAATGTACCTACAGTAGCGGTCGAAAGTTTCTAGCCAGCATAAAATTTTAGGTTAATTTGTAAGTATATCCATATGCAGAGGAATCTCAAAGTGATACTTATACATTTTATTGACATAATAGTTAGGAACTTATTTATGGACTAACAAATAAATATCAATAAATTTAATTGACAAAATTAATTGCAATGGAAAACGCATGTACTCAAAAATTTCCGGCCGTCTTGTCAAGTTTGGAAAAAAAAGGTTTTATAATAATAGAAAATAACAGTGATTAACAACACTTACAATTAGTATTTTGTCGTCATACCTTCAGCAATAAGTATTTCGGCGCAGCGACGTGACATCCAATTTAATGAACAGTTGAAGATTGTCTATGGTAAGTTTTTTCCACTCTTCTTGCAAATTTCGGGAAAATTCTACTGAATTGGAATATTTATAATTCCGAACACTTTTGTCAAGTTCGTTCCACAGATTTTTTATTGGATTCAGATCGGGTGATTGGGCTGGCCACTTCAAAAGCGAATTATTTTTTGTGCGAAAGCCACTGCTTGGCATGCTTGCATGTAGGCTTTGGGTCGTTATCATGCTGAAACAAATAATTGTGACCACAATTTCTCTTTCAATAAGGCAGAAAATGATCTTGCAAGATATCCTTATAAATTGCACCATTCATCTTACCGAGGATTTCAACTAACGGAACGATACTGCCAGAAAAAGCTCCCCACAGGATAACATGTCCTCCGCCATGTTTCATTGTAGGAATAACATATCTCGAATCATATCTTTTCTTTTGAGGTCGTCAGACGTAGTGTCTGCCATCACTCACAAAATGATTGAACTTCGATTGATCGGAAAATAGTACATTTTTCCAATTTGTACTTGACTTGTCTTTGTGTTCCTTGGCAAACGCTAGTCAAGGCCGCTGATATTTTTTTTACTTATGAAAGGTTCTTTAACACCGACTCTTCCATAAAGTCCTACGTCACGTAATCGTCTTGACATGGTAGATAGAGTTATTTCAGCAATATTTTACTCCGTAAATCGTGAGATATTGCAGCGGCATTTTTATGTGGGTCATTTACTGCGAATAGTAGTTTTCCGGAGTCTTCCGGACCGTGAAATGTCCTGAAGGTCATGACCATCTTTATATAATTTTTAAAATATCGTTCACAGTAGATTTTCTGATCGATAACTCTGCCGTAATCTCACGAGAGGATTGGTCCTTTACCGACAAAGAAATCACTCGTTTACGAACAATTATTGTTGAACTTTTCATTTTTGAATTTCAGCTACGTTATTCATGTTCACAAACTAGGAAACGTGGCCAAAAAACGCTTTACCGATAGCAAAAATTAACGAATGACGAATGGTCGGAATCTTTTGCAAACGCGAAATTCGAATTCCTCCCCTTTGTATCAAGTGCCTTCAGTATCCAATCAAAAAGATCATTTGGTTAGAGGTCATTTGCAAAATCCTACCTTTTCGAGCAATTGCGCTTCTTCTTCGGTAAAACGTTCTGACATACATATCAAAGAAACTAACTGGCAGGAAAATTTTGACCGCCACTGTATATTTCTGTAAATTTTATAGAAGCAATTGATTTACAGTATGGTTTTGCAAATCTTTCAGTTTGGATTACAGAAAGAGTTTCAAGTCATCCAGTGGTCGATTAATGAATATTAATAGAAGCTGGTGTGATACGATAAGGTACAAAAATACTTCTTAAAATACCATAAAAATATAGAAACGCGCAAAGGCTTTCAAAAGAATATAGTCCTTATTCATCAGGCGCAAAGAACACATGCTTCTACTTTGAAAGCAGGAGAAAGACTGAAAGGAAAAATAGGGGAAAGAGACAAGCTGAAATGAACAGCCAACAGAAAAGCGGAAAGCTTCAGCCAATCACACAAGAGCATTACCCAGTAGGGAGAACACAAAGTAGAAGAAGAATTGTGAAATAATTGAATAAAAACTAAGTAGAAAATTAAAGATAAACATACGGATATATAAAATATATGGAAAAAATAGATAATAAAAGTAATAGAAAAAATATAAATACAATTAAATTTTAAAAAAATATGCATTTAAATTAAATAAATATGTATTGAATAATTTAAATTCAAATTAAATAATGCATTTAAGAATTTAAATGCATTTATTATATATTTTTACTATTATTATTGCTATCTTTTTTTTGCCCATATATTTTATATATCCGTGTGCGTTTTCGTTTAATTGTTTCCATTGCTTTTATTAGATTATGCTTCATAATTCTCCTTCTATTCTGTGTTTTTCTGTTTGGATAATGCTCTTGTGTAATTGGCTAGTCCCTTCTGCGTCCTATTGACTGTTTCTTCAGTTTGTTCCTTTCTCTTCTCTTTCTTTTCAGTCTTGTTCCTGCTTTTAAAGGAGAAACGTGTATTTTGTGCTCTTTTGTATCGTAAAAAATATGTTTTTAAAAAGAGAAAGGTAAACAATTTTATGAGGAATTGATCATTTAAATGTCGTATAGAAATGAAGTAATCCTAAAGAAATATATATTAATATTTAGTATATTAAAATATTATTAAATATCGCTGTCAAAACTTAAATGTAGAGCCAATTTAATATAATAAAGCTGTTTATTTGAGAAGCTATACAGGAAAAGGAATGGTCTGTGAAGCAGTGAATATTCTGTTAGTTCTAAAAGCAGCATTGATATTATTCAACAGAAAGGGTTTATTTTTCTCTATAAATTCATCATAGTGACTATGTATAAAATCAGTTGGAAACATGAAATAAAAAATAAATAAATAAATAAAATAAAATAAAATAAACTTAGAAATTTGTGATGTCCATTAAATATTTTTTTAACAGTGAAAGAACGTTTTTGAAAATAAAAAAGTAAATGGACCTATAGTGGGCTTTGTACCAGTAGTTGTCCACTAATTTTTAAAGTTTAAAAACAAGACTGAAATGCATTTATGAAAAACGACTGAAAGAAATTTGATTGAATAACATCAAATTTCTTTCAGAAACAGAATTTCAAATTTCTTTCAGAAAGTTAACAAAAATGTTAACTTTCCATAAACTGTTTGAGAAAATTGTTTTTTGCGGTAAATTTGTACATTTTCTTGAGTGTCTTCAAAGACACATTTTTTGGCAAATTCTTAGTTCTTATTAGGAGATAAATTTTTATTTAAAACATTGTTTCTTTAATATTAAGCTTTGTTTAAATTAAACTACTGATGATATACTCAATTACATTGTAAATAATTTGTTGGATAAGCCTAAAACTTAAATATGTATCAGAAATTTACTTGGCCCACTAATGGAGCATACAGGAAGGTAACATCAGTGCTTACTCTGATGCATTAGGACAAGGCTAAATATATATATATATATATATATATATATATATATATATATATATTTTGGTATTCACGAACACTTTAATATTAGGTTGAACAAAAAGTTCTGGGAAATTTTTAATCTAATTGTCATATATAACCAGAATTTGTATCATATATAGGAGTACTAATGGTATATCTATAGGAGTTTAGGACGTGACTCCATCCCATTATGGCCTCTTTCGATCAATGCAACACTTTTACAAGGGCCTTCGATTTGAAACCTTTAATGAAGTTGAAGAAGCATGTCAAGAGATTTTCGATTCCACGGAGCCACCATGGTACTTCCAACAAACCCGGAATCTGGTAGAACGACGGCAGAAAGTCGTGGACAATGATGGTCTCTACTTTGAAGAATAATCCTTGTTGCTTTTGTTGTTAATTTGCGCATAACAACGCAACTTTCACAAATTTCCCAGAACATTTTGCTCAACCTAGTAATAATTAGATTAATGTCCATAAGTGGAGCACTACTGGTGCGTTTACCTTACTTTAAACACTTCCTTCTAAAGCCCACTCTTTTACGAACATTACAAGAATAACTTCGCACTATACAGAAGATATCTGTTTTAAATAGATAATTTGAACATTTTAAATGAAAAGAAAATTTTCCAAACTCAAACAATAATCCCGAATATTTTCTTATACATACTCTTAAAATATTCTTAAAATTGTCATAAAAATACAACCGAGTAGTTGGTTAGAAACGTAGTTTTATTTATTCTTAGTTTTCATTTAAAATTTTAAAAATTTGCTTCGAGATATAAATAATTTAATACTGACATTGAAAGCCTTTTGTGGGCGGCTTTTATATGTTTATTATATTTATTATCTCTTAAATTGTCGAAGGGAATGATTTAGCAAATACACACAATTACGATTTAAAGAACAAAATAATATAACGAAAAAGAGATTGTCAGAAAGAAAGAAGGGAAAAGCCGCAAAAGGATATAGAATTTAGTTTTGAAAAGGACAGTTTACATAAGGAAGATTAAACAAATCGTGTTTGTTTTCAAGCTACTAAGACAAAAAACACCTCTTAAAGACCATTTCATGTGATCTGAAAGAAGAATGTATGTATATAGTGAGATTTTCTGTTCTTATTAAAAGTCTTACCATTATGAGAACCATTCATATGTATGGAATGGATATGTTAATCATGATCGTCTATATCCTTTGTAAATTGGTATTAATGTATATAGTGAGATTTTTCTGGTTTTATTATAAGTGTTACTATTATAAGAATAGTTCATATGTATGGATAAACATAATCGTCTATATTATTAAATTGGTATTAATATCTATATTTATTACACATTCTTTCACTATGCAAAACTAAAATAATAATTTATTATTACTTGTAATATCAACGCAAATTTATTTTTCTGTCAATTTTTCGAAACGACTTTGTTTATTTTGACAGTAATTTTAACAGAATTTGGTACATAATAAATCACATTAACAACAATGTTTCTCATCCTTAATAGTCTGCGGAAAGCGTTTGCTTTCGACATCCTTTATCATTTCAGTTACGCAAATCTGAGATTAATGACATGGGGTTTAACTTTGATGGTACAAGCGAAATCTGTAAAACTATAAATAATTAAGCATCTGATAGAACATTTTATATTAAAGGAGAAATAAGCTTGAAATTTAAAACAAATCTTTAAAAAGTATGAAATATTTGGCATTGATTAGTTATTGTAATTCGATTAATCAAATATTATCCTAGAGTTAAAATGATTAAAAACGTTTAATTCTATTTATTCTTGAGATATTCTTACGTAAAAAACGTCATGAGACTTAAATAACAGAGGTATCTTTTTTTTCGGATTATATGGATGTATTTTCAATTTGTAAAGAAAATATTCGGGGAAAACCGCTTCATCATTACAAATAAAATGATACGGAAATTCAGCTATTCCAATCTCAAGACACATGCTAACAAATAAATTATCCCATTCGCGACCGATTAATTTTTTTTTATAAAGGATAAAACTTCATTAGGTGCGTTCGTAATTATATAAATACGTAGCACCTATAGTCGTCGTTCAGTCCGTCTGTCTGTCCGTCCGTCCGCATATAATAGAGCAAAAACTACCCAACCGAATGGTCTGAAATTTTAAATATATGATTGTTGTAAAATTTTGTCGAGCCATTTCAAATTTTATGAAAATCGGATGTATAGTTAAATTACAGGGACAGTCAAAAGTTTTTCTTTACATTACGGCCAATGGGAAAAATTATTGCACGTGCATTTTAATGATGTTAAAGCTTTCCGAATGGTCTCAGATTTTAAAAATATAATTATTGCGACATTTTGTCGAGCCATTTCAAATTTTATGAAAATCGGATGTATAGTTTAATTACAGGGACAGTCAAAAGTGTTTCTTTACATTAAAGCCAATGGGAAAAATTATTGCAAGTGCATTTTAATGATGTTACAGCTTTCCGAATGGGCTGAAATTTTAAATATATAATTGCTGCAAAATTTTGTCGAGCCATTTCAAATTTCATGAAAATCGGATGTATAGCTTAATTACAGGGACAGTCAAAAGTTTTCCGTTACATTAAGGGGAATGGGAAAAAATTATTGCAAGTGCATTTTAATGATGTTACAGACTATGCACTTATGAATTGCAAATAAATACACATTCAGAACAATATGGGGTGCAAAAAATAATTATAAAACTAGTTATAGTACGAACGCACCTCATTTGCCACCTTTGACGAGCAATTTCCAACTTGTTTTTAATTTGCAAAATCTTATATATTCACTATTGTAGATGATCATTTGTACTGGATAAAAATGGTTTTTTAATATATATATATATATAGATAAAATTCGAAACTTGACCACAAATTGTACCAAATAATTTTAATATAAAAAATAAACAAGAATATAAATAAATAAAGCAGAACAGAATAAAATATTTAAAAGGAATTAACCTTTACACGGGCACTCTGGCAGCATTTGTCCGGCTTCAGCCTATATCCTTGAAAGAAATTCCCTGTGAAAAGGTTAATTAACTGAAAGGAAAAATGTAACATAGCTAGCTGAAACTTAACCAGAATAAGAAGATAATTACAAATTAACTGAGTTAATTGGAATTAAAACCAATTTTAATTTTAACGACTACCCCAAAACCTAGAGTTCAAACTATCCTCTAATGATAATTAAAAAAAAAAAAATTAGATGCAAATATAGAAATTGAAAAGAAAATGTTTTCAAAAGTGTATGATAAAAAAGAATACTTTAACTTTAACTCTTAAATGCCGGGTGTTGCCTTTCGGCAACATACCCAATTTAGGCTTAGAAATACTATTAGAATAATATTGAAGCTATAATGCCTAATATTGTCAATAAAATACATTCTAAAAATATTATTAAATCGATTTTCAACATTTAGATGGCAACACTTGTGATGTTTAAGAATAAAGATAGATTTATTTTTTCAATTGTTGCTACATGTTCGTTTTGTTTTGTTTGGAAGCTTGCGAAATACCCTATTTTGTTCTGCAGTGAGCAAGTAAAATTTATTTTTTATCATAGTTCTCGAAATTCTTGTGTATTTAATATTATAGAATTTTATCAAGGAAAATTACTTTTTCAAATAAACACCAGTATTGCCGATTAGTAACAAACACTTTTTTAGCCATAAACCATACCTAAAACAAAATATGTTTTTTTTTAAGTATTTTTCCCATGATTTATTTAAAAAAAGAAAGCCGAAAAACATTTTTTAAATGATTTTTGAAAACTCAGGCATTTAAGGGTTAAAACGATTCCAATGCTACATTTCGAATCAAATGTCCCTACAGCGACACACAGAAACATATTTATAAACGGTTTAAACCGTTTAAATAGATTGACTTCAGGTTTGTCAAATGAATTTGGTTAGAAATGGGATCATTAATTTTGTGACATGCAGGAATCGAAGTGAATTCGTTTATTCGAGGCAAGCAGAATAAGGATAGTAGATGGAAAACCGATCGCTGTTGAAAATGACAGATATTTTGGAGTGCGTTTCATCAGGTACGTTCTTCATTACATAAATGCGTAGCACCTATAGTGGTCGTCTGTCTGTCTGCCCGTCTAAAACAGCGCAAAAACTGCCCAACCGAATGTTTTGAAATTTTATCTTTAGAATAATTGGCAGAATTATGTCGAGTCATTTCAAATTTTATGAAAATCGAATCTAAACTTAAATAGATATTAAGGGGACCAGGTAAGCGAAATTTGGGGAAAAAATCGATTTTTACTTTTTTATATCATTAAATGGTTTAAACTTTTATCTTTCCAACGATGTGTCACACATGTTTATATATTAAACAAGTGGATAAATGTGATCACAGATCGCACAGAGGGTTTCGTTTAATATTCCTTTCAAAACACTTTATCCTTTTGCAAAATCTGTTAGTTCCACATGTCGCAACTAGGGGACGCACTCTATTCTACACAAACCTCTATTCGAAGGAAACTCCGTTTTACAATCTATCAGTAGCTATATTAGTCGAGAGGATCGAGCCCATAGCACTCGAGATAGGCAGGCGCCCCCTGGCGGTAATAAGTGGAACTGAAATATGTAAGACGGTGTGCATAATATGAAAGAGTGGTTAAAGGAGTGCCGGCAAAAGTTAGAAAAGTACCCACCGGGTGTAATGGGAGGAAGTTAGAAAAATTGCTTAAAATACACAAGTTAGAACCCGGAACGGTAAATAATATAAGACTTTTTGAAAATTTTATAATTTTTCGTGTGATCGGAAGTGTTCTGCTATAAGTATGCAAAATTTCAAGTCTTCAACTGAAATAGGGGCTCAGTTACAACAAAAAGATTAAAATACACAAGATAGAGCCCAGAGTGTTAAATATAAGACTTTTTCATAATTTTATCATTTGTCGTTTGATGCGAGGTGTTCAGCTATAAGTATGCAAAATTTCAAGTATCCAACATATATCGTTCCTGTTAACGGGCTCTGTGACGGACAGACAGACAAACGGAGACTCAGACAGACAGACAGAGGAGCGAGAGGAATAGGGTTTCGTCAGATGAAAGAAACCCTAAAAAAGAAGTGTTGGAATTATTCATTCTTTCTAAGAGTACATCACAGCTTAATGTCATTTAAATCTTTCATTGACTTTTTCTCAAAACTTAGATTTTTCATGTTTGTGTTCCTTTTTTTCAATATCTATTAAACTTAAGAACTCAATTTTTTAAAAATACTTTTATTATATTATATTGTATAGTTTAACACAGGGATTTAATGATTTGTTGCGAAATATTTATTTCAGGCAGTAAAATCTTACCAAAAAAGCTAATTTAAAAATGCCTTTCAACACATAATTAATAATTAATTTCCAGTTTCCCTTAGAAAGAATAGGGTCCGTTAAAATACGTTAAGCATGTTACTCAAACTACTCTAAAAATTTTAGACCCTTCTCTTTAACTATCTCTGAGAAAAAGGTACATAAAGTTTGTGTATTTTAACATGCCGGAGATACAGCTTACCCGGTCTCCTTAATAAAAGTTCTTTTCATTCTATTAAATCCTATCCTACGTCATGAATTCAATGACATTCCATGATAGGTCATGATTCTAGGTTGCTATGGTCATAACGTCCTATTGAAGAGGGAGCTCTATTATTTCCGTATTACTGAATTTAATAGATAGAATCGTAATAAATTTTGTATTCATGCCTTTTTGCATAAGAGGGCAACAGCTATGGCATCAAGATCTGAATATTTATAAAACGAGTTATAGTACGAACGTACCTCATTTGCCACGTTTGTCGTACAATTTCCGACTTGTTTTGTTTAAATTGGATTAGATATTGTTTTTTTCATATCGTTTTCAGGTCTAGGCAGGTAAATTTGCGGAACGTTGCATGAGTCAAAGTTGTTTTAATCCGGCATTTGCTTGTCATAAGCAACGCAGCCTTTATCATGGGTTAGTTTGTTTATTAATTTCTAATTATATATATATATATATATATATATTTCACCAATAATTAAAAATGCAAAAACACCATAACTCTGGAAAGGAGGTGTATATCAGCAATATTTAACTATAAAAATTCAAAAACTTTCAAAAATACAGGTAAAAAACAAAACAAAGACAAAAAACTGTCTGTTTTTCATCAGTGGGGGACAGACAGACCTATATCCACCCCCACTGTTATCTTGCAGGTTTCTGAATACACGTCAATCCTGCACTCAATACAGAGAAAAAAAACTATTGCCATTTTAGAAACAAAATTCAGAAGGCTAAATAAACCAAATTTAAACAAAAAGTAATGTAAACAAAGCATAATTTAAATACAAAACAAAATTTTTTCTTATAATAAAATGGTATTTTAGAAAATTACATTAAAAATTGCAATTTAAATATAAACAAATAAAATTAACATGTATGTATGCAGAACAACGTGCACCCTCCCAAACCTACAAGAAAATTTTCAAAAACATGAAACATAAGTACCTGTTCAATGTCCTTCATCTGTCAATAATATCAACCTGTTAATTTTTCCTCCGAGTCAATTATCAAAATTTTTAAATCCAAATCTGCCAACCTCCTTAGATTCAAAACATCCGTGTCAACTCGTTCTTTAAACAAGGCTTTAGAATTCACACTTCATATGGAACGTTTAGGAAGGATGCTGCCATAAGTTGCTCATCCCGCCAATCCACAATGCTGCCACTCACTTTTTAAAACAATCTTTAAATAATACTTCAAAAAATTTATAGAATAACTATTATTGTAAAAAAGATTAGCTAAAAACTTAAAAATCTCAATAAAAAGTTAAAATTTCAGTGCAAAATTCACCTTGATTAATAATTAACATACATACGATACAAATAAATGTAAATACATTGCTTAAAGGTGTGTCAAGTATAATAAAATCCTTTAAAAACACATTAAAGTCATTTAAAAACCAAAACGTTTTCAACCGACACTTACTCGGTCTTCATCAGCGAAAATCTGATGAAGACCGAGTAAGTGTCGGTTGAAAACGTTTTCGTTTTTAAATGACTTTAATGTGTTTTTAAAGGATTTTATTATACTTGACACACCTTTAAGCAATGTATTTACATTTATTTGTATCTTATGTATGTTAACTTAAAAATCTGCTTATAAAAATTACTATCACTGCCACAAATTTTGTTAAAACGAATTAATTGATTAATTATAATATTTATGTAATTTTTTTATGTAAATTAGAAATATGTATATAGGACATTTTTAGGATTACTTAAAATTTAAAGATATTCTGGAGATATGAATGGTGGAGATTAAAAATTATGTGCGTATGATAGAGGTTACCTTTCAGAAATCAAATCATGTTTTGTAAAAAAGAGGGTATTTACCATGTAAAAAATTATTTGTTTCATATTACATATTTTTCTTCCAATTTCCTTTTTCTTATCGTAACCATTTACACACGCTTAAAATAAAAAAGACAAAGAACATCCAATTTCGATAAGTTAGATTTAAGTATTATAATAAGAGAGAATTTTTAAGAAGAAAGTAATAATTATCGGATACGAGAAATCTTTTGAAATATAATATTTTTTTCAATTTTTAAAAGATGTTATTTCTATGAATATCTAATAATAAATAATTGTGTTTTTATAGATGAATATGTAAAAAGATGCGATACATAATTACTCTTCATTCAAATATATAAAGAGAAGAAAATGCCACAAGCTAAATCAAATAACATGCATATTATTTGGGAAAAATATAGATAAAAATATTAACTATAATTATATAAAAATAGAAAGAACGAATTGTGTAGAAGCAGTAGGACAAAAGAAATGCATTTTATTTAGCGTAATATGTGACATATTTGAGATAAAATTAAAAAATAAACAAAGAGAAATTTCAAAACAGAAATATTATGAAATAAAACTATGGAAAAGAACTTTTTAAAAATTTAAATGCTTAAAAAATGCATGATTCCACAACTTGAAAAGATTGAAACCTTTTTATATTTTCTTTTAATTCATTGAACAAATTTAAGCATTTTTACTCAAATGCAAACTAGACATTGCGAAAAACGAATGAATGCAATTTCTTTAAATCGAATTTTCCTCACTTGAATTATTAAATAAGATCCAGACTCGAAATCGGAATACATTTAAACTGATAAATAAAATCATAAGACGAAACTGAATTTTTCACCATGATTCAAAGATAAAATATATAATGTGAACTTTAAAAAGTCCACAGTCTTACTTAAAAGGCGATTAAAATAATAAAAAAGATGTTACAAGTTAAAAATATACATTTTTATTTAAAACTTCTTAGTACTTTCAAGCTTTTTCCAAGCTCAGCATTAGACAATATTTTAATAAATAAATGTTATTCATTTATTCAAATACGTCACTTTTTTAAAAAAATGAGAGAGCCAATCATTATTAGAGTTGAAAGTAGAAGTAGCAGTTTTTTGGATTAAATTTAATTAGAGAAAATATATACTATTATTAGCTGCAGCTCCATTTATTTTATGACGTCACTCTGTTCTCATACGTCACTTTTCATTTTAAATGGGTATCTGGAAAATCAAAGTAGCAGTGTTTCAGATTAAATTTGGGTAGAAAGAAAATATTTAACTGACATACCTTAATTTTAATACGTTACTTAGCTTAAGTTTTCAGGATTTATTATCAGGATATTGAACCATAAACTGGGGATATAGTACGACAAGGCGTCGTTACATACTTGATTGTTTTTACACAGGATTTCTATGGATTCTCTTATAGTGGATGCGTAATAATTGGATGTTGGGAATATGATTTTTGCATAATCAAAATCTATTATGATATTTTGATTGAAACTTAAACGAGAGAGAGAGCTGTGGATTGACGACAAAATTTATATCTGTTTTATGTTATTTTATTCTTTGAGTTCTCTTCTGGTCATTCCGATGTACTCCATTATTCTATTGCTATCAGTTGTAAACGGAATGGCATATACACCAGTTAATTCATCTTTTGGTGTTAGATCTATTTTCGTACAAATTAACTTTTTAATTTTCTTGGCAGACAGGCTATTAAATTTATATTGTGTTTCAGTAGAGCATATCTTAATGTTTCGTACAGACCAGGGAAATAGTTAAACTTTTTGTATATCATCCCTAATTGTATAGCATTCCTATTGGTTTGCTTTTTTGATATTTTCATGTAAACTGAAATCATAGATAAGTTTATTAATGAGTATTGTTGAAAAACCGTTTTCTTCAGGTCAACCATATTCCTCTCTAATAGCATCAAGCTCTTTTTCTAAATATTTATCTGAACATACATTAAAAGCTCGTGTAATGTAAAATTTGTAAGTTGTAAATTTTAAATAAAAATGGTTATAAACTATTATATGGGATCATATTATTTGATTTGATCGGTTTTCTATAACCACTTCTGTCAATGTTGAGGTTTTCGTTGTTTTTAATTAAATTAGCGTCGAGAAAAGGTAAATTCACATCTTTCTCAATTTCAAGAGTGAATTTTATATTATAATCAAACTCATTTATTTTATCAAGTAAAAGGTGTAATTCGTGCAAACTATGCATTCAAACAGTAAAAATGTCGTCTTCGAATCTACTCTACTACGATCGTGTACGAATCATATTCTAGGCTTGAAATCAAGGTAAGTTAATCGTGTTAATCATGTAGTTATTATGTGCAAAAAATCAAATATTTCATTGAAACCTCTCTTGATACAGGTCCAATATCAGATATAAATATGAAAAACACAACAAAATCAGGTTTACACCTTATTATAAATAATAATGTTTTCATTTTTAATGGAAAATATCATAAGCAATTAGAAGGAGCTCCAATGGGTTCTCCTATTTCTGGGCTTTTTGCCGAAATTAAATTACGACCGTTTGAAATGAGGATTTTAACTGACCTTGATTCAAACCCCAGAGTATGGTAGAGATGCGTAGACGATATTTTTCTTGTTTGGGAGCATAGTTTACATGAATTACACAACTGATAGCAATACAATAATGGAGTACATCGGAATGACCAATAGAAAACTCAAAGAAAGAATAAAAGAACATAATGCAGATATAAAATTTTGTCGCCAATCCACAGCTCTCTCTCCTTTAAGTTTCAATCAGAATATCGCAATAGATTTTGATCATGCAAAAATCATATTCCCAACATCCAATTATTACGCATCCTCTATAAGAGAATCCGTAGTAATCCTGTGTAAAAATAATCAAGTATGTAACGACGCCCTATCGTACAATATCCCCAGTTTATGGTTCAATATCCTAAAAATAAATCCTGAAAACTTTAGCAAAGTGACGTATTATAATTTAAGGTACGACAGCTAAATATTTTTTTCTACCCAAATTTATTCTGAAACACTGCTACTTCGATTTTCCAGCTACTCATTAAAAAGGAAAAGGGACGTTTGAGAACAGAGTGAAATCATAAAATAAATGGAACTGCAGTTAATAATAATGTATATTTTCACTAATTAAATTTAATCCAAGAAACTGCTACTTCTACTTTCAACTCTAATAATGATTTGCTCTCTCATTTTCAAAAGAAAGTGGCGTATTTGTACAAATAATAAACATTTAGTTGTTAAAATATTCTCTGATAATGAGCTTGGAAAAGCTTAAAAGTGCTATGAAATTTTAAATAAATTTATTATTTTTAACTTGTAACATCTTTTTCATTATTTTATTTTCATTTAAGTAATATTGCGACCTTTTTAAAGTTCACATTATATCTTTAACATTTGAAATGTTTCGATAAAATAAAGAAAACATGATGAGCAAGCTATTAAAAAAATCCAAACGGCAGTAAAATTATTTTCGGTAAATGAATTTTACAGATCACAATACGGAGTCCAAATAAAGGAATAAAGACATGGCTTTATTTTCTTCTGACATATGTGAAAAAGATCTCAATAAACGAGAAATTCCAGACATAAGTCTTTTTGTCTACCTCCTTAAGGATGAATTTCGATAAAAGAAGTACACATGTGGCGCAATTTCTTTTCGCAGACAGCTTTGACAAAAGAGTATTGAAGTAGAAGTTAAAACATAAAGCATAAATAAATCGCGAGCTCCAGTAAAAAGAAACTATTTACGCATCAATAGCTTGATACATATTTCAAACTTTAAATATTACCTCAAGAAAATTTAAATTAAATGAGTTTTCAAAAAATATATGACAAATTATTTCTTATACTCAGTACCCTATTAAAGAGCTTGAATAGTGTGCCCCTACTTATTTAGGGGCCTGATTAGAAACATCTAGGTTATTATAAATTCTGAAGTGCCATTAGAATTCAATAAGGGATAAAGAGTGATTTGAAAAAAAAAAAGTGTTGCTGCATGCACAGTCGTGGAAAGATGTAAACATCTCCTTATAACTTTGGAACAAATTATTGTAAAGAAAGTTACTGCTTCCAAACGATTAGAAATAAACTCTACTTTTAAATGATGTACATAAAATTTGCTTAGGGGACCATCTACATATCAAAACGAACCCGAACATTCTTTCTTCAATAGCAATACCCAAGTTTGATACCATAAATGAATTCCACACCCTTCAATTAGCCTAAAACTAAATTTTCATGACATTCATGCGATTAGTTTCAGAGAAATTAATTATTTTAAAATGAACTTATCGTAGGGGCTATATCTAAATTGAAGTTCGGTTCTTGATTATTGAAATGCTATAGAATGATAAAGTCCATTCCATTAATGTATTATTTCTTGCCAGTATGGCCATTTAGTTAGCTTAATATGCTTCGACTATTGCCATCCCAAATATTTCAATAAAATGAGTAATAAATATATTTTTTCAAATTATGCTTTTCTGCACACCATAGACCTTCAGACACCACACCTTCAACCATCATTTCAACGTTTTTTAATCATAGTTCGAAACTACTTGGAAGAAAAATTTCAAATTGAGAATTCGCATAAAGCAGGGCATAATAAATATAAATCTATAAAAAAAATGTAGGAAGCAATTCATACTTTTTTTCGAATATTAATTTCATAATTCACTCTAATTCACACTAAATTTTAAAAGTTACAAATTCAATGTATTTGAGTTTGGGTTTTTTAGTATTATAATCACACAAAAAATTACCACATTAGGAGTATAATTTTAGGAGATATTGATAAAAACATGAAAATATAATTTAACATTAGAAGTTCTAAATGTTCAATGTTTGTAATTCAAATACTTATCATCCAAATGACTTCGTTTCTAGGCATAGTTTGAACCGAAGATTAAAAATAAGTGTCAAAATTGGGTGTTGGCATTGAAAAAATTTTATTTTGTTCTGTTTTAGAATATTAGATGTCCCCCTATGCAAATTTTATATACATCCTATAAAAGTAGACTTTATTTACAATGTTTTGTACCAGTAATTTTCTTCTATTTTAATTATTTGCAGAGTTAGCAGGGGCGTGTTTACTTTTTTTTCCAAGACAAGAAATATTGATGCACATTTAAAATTCTTATTTGTACAAAAAATAATTAAATATTGCAAATAAAAAGTTTTAAATAAAATTGAAATTTAAACGGTAGATGGCCATCTCTCCTTAAAGCCGAGGAGAGATGGCCATCCAATACACGGAAGAAAAAGTTACTTTAAATAGCAAAAAATACACAAAAAACACATTTCATATAGTTAATCATGAAAAATACTTAGCAATTTGTATAGATGCAGTTATGTGATAGAAAATGAATGAAGAAAACTTGAAAAAACAAAATTTGAAGTATAATTTCAATACTTCACTTTTCGTAAAATCTTACCACATGCTTGGCAAAGGTCTTGATAATTTGTACAAGTTTCATGGAACCACTTCAGGTACCTTATGCATTGTATCCAGACATTCTTTTTGGATGTGATATTATATTGTTTTGCACAACCAACACAGTGATCCTAATCCAATTCTATTTACTCGGAATCTGTAGAATTTGATAATTTAAATGTGCTTCGTTTTCATCGCTAAAGGAATTGTCGTGTTTTTTTTTCTTGCGTTAATTGTATGTTTATTATGTTAATTTAATTTATTTATCAACTTTATCAGTTTCTGTTATGAAAATTTCCAAACTTTTGCAGTATTTTCTGAAACAAATAAATCGTTAGGTTTTATTATATTATTATTATTAAAATATTTATATTGGTTAAAATTTAAATAATTATATCAATTAATATATTTATAAACGTAAATGTTATATATTTATTTTAAATTTAATTATATTTAGTTAAAATCATCACTAAGTATAATTTTGAAATAATTTTGATTAAAGGTGTCCATCTCTCCTCAATTTCATGTGTCATCATCTCTTCTGAAATTGAAGGAATAATGGTCGCTCAATTTAAAACATCAATAGACATTGTACGTCTTTGTTTTAGTCTTAGAAGTAAAGATTAGATTATATACGTGCCTCAAATGTCCACATAGTAAAAAATATACATAACTTACGTACTGCAAAACATTCAGATACCTAAATCAAAAAAATATTCAACCACCTATTTAATTGACATTAAAATTACGCTTACTTTTTATAATCGAAAAATACAACTGCACGTCGCAATAAATAAACTTGTTGAACTATTTCATACGGGCAATGTTTATATTGCAATCTATAATCAAGTTTTGGAGATATTTAGACTGGCCATCTATCATAGAGTTACCCTAATTAAAAATTAGTCTCCTGATAATCATATACTTTACTAATGTATTCATAAATCTTATGACTTGAGCACTGAGGAAAAGATAAACGTCATCACGGATTGTATTTTATGTTTGACAACTTTTTCTAAAAGTAAATACCATTAATTTCTTACACATAAAAGTTTATTACAACATTATATGTTATTTTATTTTCTATTACGCGCAAGATGTTGCTCTAGCATTTAATTTTTTTAAATTTAAATTGCATTTGAAAAGTTGTTCGCATTTTACTGCCGACGATAGTCTTGTTTTAATCAAAATAAAGTTCAATCTGCGAAACTATTATTTAACATATAGGGTGAGTCTTACCGTAATTCTTCGTCCTCTGCTGGAAGTGTATCATATAACTGGCATAAACACCCTTGATACCACTTCAGCAGGTTGTATTTTATTTTAATGTCCATAAAAATAATACGATTATTTATATATTTTGATTATTATTATTATTTTATAAAAATGCGTATATATATTTAGAGTGTGTTCTTACATGTAGTTATTTTGATTATTATTATTGTTATTTAATATAAATATACTCATATATGTATTTACGCTGTAAAGCCTTAATAAGAGAAGGACTGTACAGTTGGATCTTATCTGTAGAGGGGATCTTTTTAGATAGACACGAAGTCTCCAACCCTAACAAAAGCTTGACATAAAATGCCAAGTCGAATTTATGACTGGATGTTACTTTATTTATGGGACCTAATAAAGAAGTCGTAAAAGATTGGACCACACAGGCGAGGTACCAAGGCCCGGGGTCCAGAGCTCAAGATCGCGGACGCTCAGGGGGCGGAGTACGGTATACCCCGAAAAAGGTGTAATACCGAATCAGAGGTCTGCAAGTTGAAGGAAGAAGAGGGGGTCAGCAAGGCTGACCGACCATTTGACGAAGGGGGCAGAGGACCCTCCTCCATATTGTCATCATGAGGTGATTTCGTAACTGAAGAATGAAGTTATAGTCAGATTGATGAAAACTCCCAAACTATGATGTCTTATCCCAGATTGATGCGAGATCCGAAACTATGATGTTTTAACAGAGATGGATGCTAGTCCCTAAACTATGATGTCTCAGCAGAGATCGACTCGAGTTTCCAAACCATGATGACTTAACCGAGATGCGTTCGAATCCTCAACTAGGATGCTTTTAAAGAGATGCGTTCAGCTCAGATTTCCTAAGTGCTTTAAAAGGAAATTTTACGATGATTACGATTTATTCGGGTCGTGTTTTCCCGCTAAGGGATGGCCCTAAGATCGACAGTCTTCAGACATTGTTACATCATCAAAGTATTTAAATTAGTAAACTTTTTCCTAGAGTGTGAAAAAACACTCAATGTGCCAAGGATTTAAGTGCAACCTTAACTACGAGTAATCCTCCTCTACAGAAGGTATGTGCTGTTCAATATTTTTGTATTCCCATTGTTGTAATAATCCATGTTGTGTTAGGGATGTACAATTTATGGTACCCAAGCAATTAATTAATATTTGTAAGGATAATTTAAAAGGTAAATTTAATGCAATTACTAATTCAATTTCGTTCTTTGGAACGCTGGTGTCTTGTGACACAATTCTATTTTGTTTATTTTATTTTGTAAATATGTAAATTAACTGTAAATAAACGTTTTGTTTATTGTTAAATTTTGGCTATGTTTTTAATACAACATGAGTCCATTGTTTTAATTTAATGCAAGTTTTACTTCAGATGACAGTCTTCTTTATTATTTTATTTATGCGTAGTTTCGATAGGTTTTCTTTGGATATAACTAAGCGGTCTATACGCTATTTCTTCACTAAAATTACACAACGCAGCTTGGGAGCATTTTTGGAGATGTGTTTCCTCCCGCCTCAATTTAAGATAATTATGGTTAGTTTAATTATCAGGAATAGCCAGGACCTTTATTATAATATTACGATCACAAATGTTTGTTTATAAATTATAATGTTTTTAAATACCCACTATAATAATTCAGGTACAGTAATTGAGGAGTAGTTAACCTGCAATTACTAAGGTAATTACTTTTATTACCAATTATTTTTCCCCCACCTTCAAGATTGGGGTTTACTCTGTCCCCAAATCCCAGTGCATGTTTGGGTAGTTAAGTTGGTGCTGGTATATGGACCTGGATCTGCCCAACATCCTCTACATAGTATAATGAAATGAAATTCTTTTGAGCGTCCCTGTGAAGGAGACTCTAAAGCGAAAGCTGAGTTCCCGAGGTGGTCATCGCCATCGCTGTGAATGAGCTTTAAATGCTAAATACTTAAATTGCAATAGCGAAAATGCCATATTAAATAGAAATAACATGTATGACTTGCGTGACAATTCAAGTATATTAATAAATGTTAGAGCACAGAAAGAAGCAGACAGACAAAACGTAGTCATATACTCTTTTTATGTATAATTGGAAATTGTTAAAAATATGAAGTAAAAGCAGAACGTGCGTTTCTATCCCAAATTGAGAAGACTCAAGCCCATTACTTTCACCACTCGGCCATGAGGCTTCTCTGGTATATGCAACAAATATTTTAAGTAGACGTATCAATATTTTCTAGATTTTTAAATTATTATTTTTTTGTGAACTGGCGGCTAATTACTTCAAAGCTATTTTCGACCTTTGGTGTTCTAAGAGTGTGCTAGTCAAATCAGCCACCCGAACGTCTCCCATTATCAAAGCTCTAGCAGTGAACAGCCTTCGCCTCGGTGACCTCTGGTCTTCTTGTCAGTGTAGAACGAGGTTAATATAATTGAGTATCGTTAGAAAGAATTTCTAGCAGTATGATTAAGCTAGGCCAAATAACATATGAAACTTATACACTTATAATGATAAATAAAATTTTAACTTTCAGAGAGTAATTTTTTACGACGAATTATATACAAATATGTACTCAAATTATGTGCGACGTTACGGCCTTTTGAATGGAACCATGTGAAAATTCATAAAGTAAAATTTTGAGCGCTTTTTTCTTCTATATTTCAAAACTCGGTGCAAAATACCGTTCGATCCGATAAACCGATTTTCAGAACATGAGTTGAGATTGAAATAGAATCATTTTTAAGGGTCCATGATCCTGTTTAACGTTAAAAAAATTACTGTTAAATATTTTTTCTAAGACTTAAAGGTGAAATTCAAAATTTGTATGTCGACCTTTCAAAGGCGACAACTTATTTTTTGCAGGTCAAGTTCAATGAAAATAGATTCATGTCTTCAGAAATTGAATTAGCTTTCATAACCTGTACCGTTTTCATGTTTCCAATGACTCTAAGAGGCACAATCCTACACCGAACAAAGTCGTGTACGCAGCAAACACACAGTTAAAAAAAATACCGTCCGTTTTTTACACACAGGAAATTATTAAGTTAGAGAGTGTTTAATGGGACATGTTTAATGGGAAAAGATTCTCTTTTGGATTATTGATCATTCAGTGAGAAAAAAATCTTTAAAATCGTCAGCTTTTTGGACTTTGAAAAGAAAAAGGGTGCGATTTTGTTGTTTTTTTTGTGTTTTGCGTTAAATTTTAAAAAGTTTCAATTTATTTCCTTATACTTGGCACCCAGAAAGTGTATACTTATGCTTCTTATAAAGGTAACTAATAAAAATAACATACCCACTTTGATGAAGTATAAGAATTGTTTCCGAATTTTCAATAACAGCCGATAAACAAGCACACCATTTCAGCGTCAATGTCCAGGAGATTACGTAGCTTCGACTTGAAATGAGTCATATATATAATTCCATGTCAAAGTTGTAATCCTATCTATATTAACTCGAAGATTGCTGTACAAACATTAGAGCATGATCATATTACAGATTTTGCGAATGCACTGCACAGGTAATTAAGTTGGATTGAAATAGTTACAACAGCTGCATTTTTCTAGAGGTATGGTTCACAAAATTGCTGAATCGCTTCTGATCCAAACAGCCTCGATTTCACATGAATATACTACTTTTCTCTGATTATAAGTTTAACTAATTGACCTCGGTTCTTTTCGCAGTTGTGTATCGATAATGTTGTATACTGATGAGGGATTCAAAACTAAAACGTCTCATTTTTATCGTATTTTAGTATTTTATTAAATGTCTAAAATCTTCTCAATTTTAACGTTTTAAAATAACAGATATTTAATTTCAAATGCCTTTCCTCAAAACACATTTATTGCAGTCTACACAACATTAAAATGCTAAATGCATTTTAATTTTGTTCAAAATAATCGTTCTTCCTAAGTGCCAATCTTGATACATATTACAAAAAAATGTGCATTGATATTTTCATACAACAAACAGTTATTTAGTAAAATCAAAAATCTGACACAAAACTCATTTTTCATTTAAAAAATCGCATGCTAATTCGAGGATCCTAATAAACTAATATTGCAAATGGATGCACACATTTTTCGTGATATGTATCCAGATTATACCTTAGCGATATTGCTATTATGGAATAGAAATAAAGAGGCATGGAACATTTCAAAGATGTATAAACTGCGTAAAATTAGTTTTGAGAGAAATGAATTTGAAATACATTACATGTTTGTGCAATTGATTACTTATCTTTACAGGAATTATTAAAATACACGTTCTGCCAAATATAGGGATATTGATATTTCTTACATTTTAATACAAAAAACAAAATTTGTAATTTCGCTCTTTTCAAAGTTCACCGTGCCTTTAAGAATATTCAAATAAACTTCTCATACTTTTTATACATAAATGCCCCTTTATTACCCCCAGTAAATATTACAGAAATACTTTGGCAGAACACTCTCATGGGTTTTGTGAGAACCATTCCATTTGTTATTTATTGTTGTCTGTTTTTAAATATAAATACCATTTCATTCAGTCGTTTCAACATTTTTTTAGTTTTTAATGATCATTTTAGAATAATAGAGATTTCTTTTTAAATCAACTTAATTAAGACTGAACAGAACCATTTTTAAAAGGATTACAGCGAGTAAATCCTCCATGACATCTTCAAAAGAGAAGAGACCACATTGTCATTTTATAATTAATTAAAATAATTAGTTTTATTTTAGTGACTTCAATTTTTTCCAATGACTCACTTGATTTTTAATTAAAACTCCCATTTCAGCATGCGTCAGGCACTAACGAAGAAAAAAAAAGTCAGTATAATCTTTTGTTAAGTATTAATATTTCTAATTTGTCTTAAAGTATGCTTCTGTGATTTTTGAGATTGTGCATATTCATAAAAATTGCATTTAATATTGAGAGAATAATTAAATAAAACGCTTAACAGTAGTATTAAAGAATTTGTTTAATAGTAGGTACAGTCGTGGAAAAAAAAAGTAAACACCCCCTACTAACTCCTCAACAAATTATCGTAGACGAAAGTTACTGGTACCGGACGATTGGAAATAAAGTCTACTTTTAAATGGTGTGTTTAAAATTTGCTTAGGGGGCCATATACATATTAAAACGATTCCAAACTTCATTTTTTTCAATGGCAGTACCCAAATTTAACGATATATTTCAAATCTTCGGTTCAAAATATGCCTAGAAACCAAATTTCAAGTCATTCATATGATAAGTTTGTGAATTATAGACATTCAAAATTTAGTACTTCTAATGTTAAATTGCATTTTCATATTTTTATTTATATCTCCTGAAATTATGTTCCTAATGAGCTAATTTTTTGTGTAGCAATAATACTAATATACCCAAACATAAATTCGTTGAATTTGCAATTTTTATAATTTTATTATATGAATTATGAAATTAATATTCGAAAAAATTATGAATTGCAACCTACAATTTTTTTGATGGATTTAGATTTATTAAGTCCTGCTTTATGAAATCCCAAATTTCACATTTTTCTTCCAAGTAGTTTTTAAATTATGCTTAAAAAACGGCAAAATGATGGTTTAAGGGGCCGTCTATGATAGCAGTGAGTAAATTTTTGAAATTTATTCTGCTATCCTGTAATCAAACAGGTTTCATTGAGGCTTAAACGTGCCTTGATCAAGAAGGCGGCTCTCTCGGTTAACAATCGAGTTCGGAACTTCAATTTGGATACAGCCCTTAAAATACGCTCGTTTTAAAATAATTAATTTCTCGGAAACTTATGGCACGAATTGCATAAAAATTTGTTTATAGGCTAATTGAAAGGTGTAGAGTTCATTTATGCTGTCAGAATTGTGTACTGCTATTGAAAAAAACAAAGTTATGGTTCGTTTTAATATTTAGATGGCCCCCTAAGCAAATTTTATATACATCATTTAAAAGTAGACTTTATTTCCAATCGTTCGGTACCAGTAACTTTCTTCTACGATAATTTGTTGAGAAGTTAGTAGGGGGTGTTTGCTTTTTTTTTTTTTTCCACGACTGTACATTATAGTGTATTAAAGACATTCAGTTTTAAAAAACAAGGAAAAAGAGAGCATGAAGATGAAATGCGTTTAATGAATAGGAAATTCAAAAATAATTCAAGGAGGCGTCAACAACTGCAAAATCGTATATAAATCAGCTGAAATTGATGTACTCTTTTCTCGGGAACTACTGAAGGGATTTCAATACTTTTTTATATAGTTTTGTCAGTAGTTAAACTATAAATTGATAGTTCTCCGAAGAATAAAAATTAAAAATGCAATGGTTACGCGATTTTGTAAACAAACAAACAAATCACATATGAAACAGCTGACAATTTTGTTCATTTTTCTCGGGAACTACTGAAGAGATTTCAATACACTTTTATAGTTTTTCGGAAGTTAAACTAAAAATTGATCTTTTGGCAAGGAATAAAAAATGCAATTGTTACGCTAATTTAAAACTGGGATTTTGTTTGTTTCCAAATTTGCGTAAGTATAGCATATTTTCCTTGAATAGCGATTAGGTTATAGTTTTGCGACTGCCAAAAGTATTTGAAAGAGTATTGAAATCGCTGCAGTAGTTTCCCTTGAATAGCGATTAGGTTATAGTTTTGCGACTGCCAAAAGTATTTGAAAGAGTATTGAAATCGCTGCAGTAGTTTCCCGTCAGTGTCAGCTATTTTATATGTGATTTTGCAAATGTTGTCGCCCCCTATCGTCGATGCTATGCTTTCGAGGCCCCCACTTTCATTCGTACATTTTCGAGAGCCGGAAGATATCTTTTCTCAGCGAAGCTCGTCTGGGTCCGACCTTTGTTACAGTAAACTAGAAAGAGAGCCCGTCAAAAATGACAGAATATGAGATATAAAGATATATACAACACATGTGCAAGAAAGAAGTTTTTACATCTTGTTCCGCAGTGATAGATAAAAATAACAGATTTTAAAAACGAAACTTATTTATGAAAAAAAGTAATACAATAGAAGACCACTAATCCGCACAGCTTGGTTCCAAGTATTGTGTGTATTTGAGGCTTTTTTCGGATTACAGGTCATGTTTGTAGTATAAAATGACATATGGCTTGTTTATGCTAAAAAAATTGTATAAATATTGACAAAAAATGCGTGTGCATATGAAATGAAACAGCGAATAGGTTGCCAGAAATTGTTGCCAATTTTCCTTCTTCGCCAAGGCCCCTAAAGTGGAAAAGTACCGATAATTTAGCTTTTGTATCCGACTATAAAAAACGCGGTACTTTTACAGTATAGGGGCTTTGGCGTACGTTTTTAAAGTTTGTCATAATTTGGGCTTCAGAAGTGAAATTTCTTGCCAAATGATATAAACAGCTATGAAAACAAAATTAATGAACTTTTAAGTTTATTTATATAATCCATAACCATTTTATTTATATCTATAATATTGCTGTCTTTTTATTTACATTTTACTTCCGTTTGTATACAGAAATAGTTAAATGGCTTCTTTATATTAAATAAATTGTATAAGTGCTGAAGAATTACCTGTGTACAGGAAACTGTGAATAAGTTGCAAGAAAATATGTTGCCAAATTTAATTTTCTCTGTCTCTCCAAGGCCCCTATACTGGAAAAGTACCTAAAGCACATTAAAATCGGGCAGTTAGGATTTCAGGCAGTACAGCGCCGTCCATTGGCTGTTATGTTATTAGTAGCATCGGGATGAAGATGTAAAGACGGACATTTTCGTATATTACACTTTAAATTCTCACCCATAGATTTTGAAAAAAACACGGAGTTCAAATTAAATTGCGGTGATCTCGATTATGAAATATTAATGGTTTTAAATGGGAATTTCGCCAAATAAGCAAGCTATGGCCAAGTTGGCTTCATAAGACAACTTATGTTTGTCGCCAAATTTGGCGATATTTCGCGCTACGGTGATAACCCTGCATTAGTAATTTTCAACAATTACTCATTACTATGAAGCGGTCCTACCGGAATTGCGAGGGACACACAGAGACTTGGTTTTTATATAAATATATATGCATTGCTGGGTGGGGCCCGTTGAACGTCAGCCATTTGGTAGTCTCCTCCCCCGTCTGGCCTGAACCTGTTGTAGCCCCCTTAAGGGGCCACTGCACTGAAACTCCCCGATCGCGAAATCGCATGTTAACCTATGGGAAAATTTTGAAGCGCTATTACTCATTACCTAATGTAATTATTAAAATACGGTTTTCACCGGCAGAAAGTAGACGTCAGACGCCGACGATGTGCGTTTTTAAAAATTGTCTACGTAAATTTTAAGTATTTTTATGATGATGATAAAATTCAATCAAATGAAAATTTCAAAGTTTATAGGGATTTTTTATGTACTTAAAATTTACGGAGATAATTTTTAAAAACTCGCATCGTCGGCATCTGACATCTACTTTCTGGTGGTCAAAACTAATTATATAAGATAATGAGTCATCCCGCTTCAAAGTTTTTCCATAGACTAACATGGAATTCGTGATCGGGGAGTTTCAGTTCAGCGGAGCCTTAAGCGTAAAAATAAAGAACGGGTTTTATAATAAACTGTTGTGTATTTTAGTTGTTGAGGTTTTAAGAACTACGAAAGAAAATCATTCAGATAGAATGTGTGTTATGAATACGAAATAAAAAAAATAATTACATGTTCTTTATATATATATACATATATATATATATTTACATACGCAGCCATTAAATAAACATACCGACCACCAACAAAAACTGAAATTATGAATAAAATGACATATATATATGACCATTAAAAATCAATAGAAATTACCATCAAACATAAAAAATAAATAAAATGAGCAGAAAAAGAAAAATGGATATTTGTAGAACTTAGACAGAATCTTCAAGTCCCAAATGCCTAAAGTTCCACAAATAAAGTGTGTGGTTTCATCTTCATATTAGCCATAAAAAGCTAAATCATATGAATTTGGGACTACCACGCGCAGAAAAAAGGAAATAAACCATTGAACACCAATTAAGTTAAAAATAAAACAAGATTTAAAAGGGTAGAGGAAAAATAAAAAAAAACAAATTTCCAAATTAAAATCCATACTGTCATAGCATTAGGTATAACAAATACACTCATTATGCATTTTATTCTCATTTAATATCTCATTTAAGTACACTATTAGAAATTAATATGATATTGTCCTGAGTAGGCTAAAAATTAAATACAAGTTATTCGTTAACTTTATTAAATATTAATGAATATGAATAAATTTAATATGAATTGATAAATAGCTAAATATAACCACACCATTATATATGTAAAAGTATCGAATCAGCATCCATTATAAAATGTGTATTAGTAACGTAGTTATAAATCAAATGCCCCATTTTATTAATTTTTTTAATTATCCATTGCGTATTATCCAAGCAACGCCACCCCCTCCGTACTCTGAGATCTACCAACCCAACCGTCCTATAATAATCTTTTATTATTATTTTACAATTTTTTATTTTTTATAATTATTATATATATGTGTGTCTGTGTGTGTGTGTATTAATGTTATAATTTCAAAATGATTTTGTGAATTAGCTGTCAAATGACACGAATAACCAATGCTGTTCTCTGACATTAACGTTTGACAGCCATTTTCACAAATAAAGTAAAATTAAAATAAAACTGAAGTAATAAATTCTCCTTTATAAACTAATATATTGAAATAAAAATTATTATTCTAAGTTTTTCTTTATTTTTAAAAAAATAGGTATTGAATGCTGTGGGATATCTTAAATTGGTAATTGGCTTTAATAATGGTCTGTAACAAAACAAAATTTGATTAAAACTGTTGTGTGTAAGTAAAACTGAAAACTCATTGTCCTTCTCTCTCTGGTATACACATACACACATTCCTTTCTTTTCCCCAATTTGACATATTTTCTGAATAAAATACATTATTCTAGGAGTGACATTTCAAGAACACTACAAAATATAAATGCAATATTCTTCCCCCTTTCTTATTCATCTGAAAGGTTTGTAACCGAAAATTATACTGTTGATTTCGAATATCTAAAACCAAAAAACAAATTGTAAATTTTATAAATCCTTGGACAATATTTCCAGCGACAGAAATATTTTAGGAAGAATTTCACTGGTATTTTGAAGGTTATCTTCGTTATTCTTTTTTGTACATCACTTTTAAACATGACATTTTTCAAATTATTCACATTGTATTGCTAAAACTTCAATACTAGCCGCCTATCCACTGTGCGTTGGTAATATTGTTAAATTAATTTTTATTTTAATAGGTCACATGGTTAGCAAAAAAAAAATCATCGTTATCATTCAATTTGTGAAAATGAGGTCACATTAAAACTAGTTGGATGTGCCAATCCCAAAACTTTCTTCTATCTTAATATTTCAAAAACTAGTTACACATGTTAATGCTTCAGTATTATTAGTTCAATACTATACCAACTTCGATTTTCATCATAAATTTCTGCTTCAGTCAATTAAACGAACTAAAAATGAGTTAATCTATATCATGATATTTGTTAAAATTAATAGTTTTTCCTTATTCTGTTGTTATCAGATGTTTGCGAATAGCCGGCTTAGCAGGAAGCGAGTTCCTGCCTTTGCACGAAGCCGCCGATGGACAATAGAACTACGAAAAATCAAGAAAAGTATACAAAAATCGCTATCACAGAGCCCCTTTATTGCACAATATTTCCAAATTCAAGGAGGGCCTGTTGGCCAAAGCCAAAAACATGCACAAAAAATTTGGTTCAATTGTATGCGTAATTTTATACACTTTTCCATTGTACAATAAAGAAAATGGCACAAACAGCGCTATTATAGCGCCCCCATTCCGGCAGATTTTTTTTCAAATTCAGGGAGGACTTGTTTGCCATAGCCATAAACGTACACAAAAAATTTAGTTCAATTCTATGCATAAATTCATACACTTTTCGATGGTACAATAATGAAAATGGTACAGACATCGCAATTATAGCGCCCCCTTCCGGTGGAATTCTTCTAAATTCAGGGAGGACCTTCGTGCCATGACCAAAAACAAACACAAAAAAATTGGCTCAATTGTATGCATAACTTCATACACTTTTCAATGGTACAATAATCAAAATGGCAGAAAAGTCGCTATTACAGCGATTTCTCAAATATTTTCCAAATTAAGGAAGGACCTGCTTGCCATAGTCAAGAACTTAAAATAAAAATTTGGTTCAATTCTATGCATAACTTCATACACTTTTCGATGGTACAATTTTCAAAATTGCACAAAAATCGCTATTACAGCCCCCCCTACCGACGAATGTTTTCCAAATTCAGGGAGGACCTGCTTGCCATAGCCAAAAATTTGGTTAAATTCTATGCATAACTTCATACACTTTTGAATGGTACAATATTTAAAATCGCTGTTACAGCGCCCCCTACCGGCGAAATTTTTCCAAATTTTGGGATGACCTACTTGCCATATCCAAAAACTTAAAATAAAAATTTGGTTCAATTCTATGCACTTCATACACTTCACTTCATACACTTCATACACTCATGCACTTCATACACTATGCACTTCATACACTTTTAAATGGTACAACATTCAAAATCGCACAAAATTCGCCATTACAGCGCCCCTACCGGCGAAATTTTTCCAAATTCAGGGAGGATCTGCTTGCCATAGCCGAAAACTTAAAATAAAAATTTGGTTCAATTCCATGCATAACTTCATACACTTTTTGATGGTACAATGGCGACAGACAGACGGACCGACGGACACACGGACAGACAGACATTTTCTATAAACATGTTTTTTGGAATCTCTGACCCCTAAAACGTGTAAATCCGTCGAAAACCGGAATTCGAAAAAAATTTCGATTACAATACTTTCTTCTATTGAAGATAAAAGAAAGTAAATATATTTTTATTTAAGTCCTAGAGCCCTTAATTCAGGAAAGTGAAACGCTTTCATTAGAGCAAAATAACGTCATAAACATACATTTTCATTCGTAAAACGGAAAATTGTGGCAGAATCACGAAGTGTTTCACTGAATTTTGTTTCACAAATTAAATATTTTTTGGGCATTAATCTCAGTACTGCTAAAATGAAAAGTCAGTGAAAAATCACGTCTTTGTGACTCATTCATAGCACTTTATTCAGATTTATCGGTGAAAATATATGTTTATGACTTGTGGATTTGTTCTTCCTAATCTGAATTTCAGGGCCTCGAACTCAGAAAACAATACTTCTACTAATGGAAATGTTATACTCCAAGAAAAGATACATTTTAAATTGTAAAATTTTCAGGATTCCGACAAATAATATCATTTTACTCGTGTTTCATTCTAGAGGTTTATTTCACCAGTGTTTAAATTAAGGTATTGTAAAACTACAAAAAAAAAATAATAATAATGTGAGTTAATCAAAACGATGAAATCTGCCTAACTTTTTGTTCGAAATAAAGAAACTTTTTCTTGAAAAAATAAGTTATTAGTAGAAATGACTGCATACGTTTGAAAGAAAAAGGTAATTTTAATTCAAATTTTCATAATATTTGTGCTAATGTGACACTTTATCCCTTCTATTCTGAGATAAGATTCTGTGTTTAAACTGAGGTTAGTTTTTAATTATTACCCGTGAGTTCGTTCTCGTAAGATTTAAAGGAAAGTCAATTCTTTATGAAAAGAATACATTCAACTGCTCCCACATAATTAAAACCTGCATAATATTAATACTTGAAAATTATTCCAGAGAGAAAATTTCGCCTTGCATACAATATTTCAAATGAAAATCAAATTTCAAATTAGTTGCTTAAAAGGCGCAAAGGCCAACAAAGTGAAAAAGATTCCATGCCGGGACCCGAACCCGGGCCATCAGTGTAGCACACTTACATTCTACCGACTAAAACACATGGAACGATACCCAACTTGGAACTTCTCACTATTATACGTTGGCAAGGCTGCAAATGCAGCACAAGATGGAATAGCAACGATGACAAGATAACAAGATGGACAACGTAACAAGATGGAATCTTTTTCACTATGTTGGCCTTTGCGCCTTTTAAGGAAATAGTTTGAAATTTGATTTTCGTTTGAAATATTGTATGCAAGGCGAAATTTTCTCTCTGGAATATTTTCCAAGTATTAATATAGTTTCAATCGATGCTGGATTTAATTAAGTTTCGTGTTTTCCCATGTCAGTGGCTTACGGAAAATATATTTCATCTTGTGCTGCGTTTGTAGCCTTGCCAACATGTAATAGTGAGAAGTTACAGGCTGGGTATCCTTCCATGTGGTTTATTCGGTAGAATGTCAGAGCGCTATACTGATGGCCCGGGATCGAGTCCTGGCATGGAATCTATTTCACTATGTTGGCTTGCGCCTTTTAAGCAATTAATTTGAAATTTGATTTTCATTTCAAATAACCTACATAATAAACCACTATTTAGGGGAATATTTGGAATTCTTCCGTAATCGAGTCTACATCCAACTAGTCGCAAAATTAACTTCCTTGTTCTGAACAAGTTTTTGACTGTTATGCTTTTGAAACCACATTCTTCAATCATGGCTGATTGCCATGATTGAGAGCTGATGCCTGATAGCCATGATTGAAGAATGTGGTTTCAGGCCAACCTTGGCTGTAGACACGATTACGGTAGAACAGCTTCATTTTCTCGTAGATAATGATTGTTGTTTTTCGTTCATAAGTTTCCCTGAGTTTATTTGTTTGTTTTGAGAGACTGTTATGCTTTTGAAACCACATTCTTCAATCATGGCTGATTGCCATGATTGGGAGCTGATTGCCTGATAGCCATGATTGAAGAATGTGGTTTCAGGCCAACCTTGGCTGTAGACACGATTACGGTAGAACAGCCTCATTTTCTCGTAGATAATGATTGTTGTTTTTCGTTCATAAGTTCCCCTGAGTTTATTTTTACAGGGCTATTCAGAGTTTGGTTCAAAAGTTTGGTCTGATGAAAATAAGTAGTGTTTAACAAAAGACATACACTTCAAAAATTGCTTCAGTAATTTTACTGCAGCAGAGATTTCAGGGAAAGGCACATAATAAACGGGTTATGCTCCTTGATAAACGGGCTTTGCCTATAGATAAGCGGGTTATGTCAGTAAAACATGAAATTTGACCGTTTATTTGGAAAAAGTGGCATTTTCCATAAATTTACGGGAGCAATTTATGGTAAAATACACGTAAATTTACTTTATTTTTTTTATTATTTTTTTTTTTACAGTGTACGGTAAGGTGATGCAAGAGTGCGCACTTTAGCTATTTCCTTAAATAACAATTAATAAAGATATTTAAGGGATGATGTTATACTTTATATAATCTTACGTTATTATTCTAAAGAAATCCATTACATTCATCAACGTATAAGAAAAACTTTCAGTATTATTTGCAAAATGATTATCCTTCTGAATACGCACTATTATACAACCATTGAGGTCAATAATGCGCAACATAAAAAAGGAAGCGTTTCACTTATAAACGTCACGTTTCTAGTGACCACGACCTACGTACTCTGTCCATTCTTCCTGCCACTATTCTATACAAGAAATGCATTCGATCCAATCCTCTATGATTGGATCTCTATAGATTTCTGAGCAGCCTGGGCATATCTAATGTTTTTTCTTTCCTGCAGTTTTTCACTTCATGGGTTTACTTTTATTCTTTTAGGTAGATTTCGTATGAAATACTACCTTTTGGCGTCGTTCCTATGTTGGAATTTCTGAAAAAGTTTTGCAGATCTACACCGATCATGACCCGTAGAGCCCAAAACCACCCTCAGTAAAAAACTTTATCTATCTATCTATCTATCTATCTATGTATGTATGTATCTATCTATCTATATCACTTTCTTCTGGACACGATAACTTCCACAATTCTGCACCAATCTCTTCCAAACTGATACATAAAATCAAGGGGCATAAAATCTCGGTCAAGTTCGTTAATGGGCCAAATCGGACAGAGGGGATGGAAATAGGGAGGAGTTTTGTGAAAACCGAAAAAACCCCATAACTTCTTAAATTTTCTACATATCGAATCAGTTTAAAGTTTTTATTACTTCTAAAAATAGGGCCAAAAATTTATGTATCACAGATTTTTGATAAAGTTAAAAATGGGCTCAAGGGGCGCAAAAACAGGGTTTTTGGGAGAAAAAAATTCATAACTTCGTCAATTCTCAAGATATCAAATCCAATTAATTTTATCATGAATCTACTTAACATTATCTACAACTTTTATATTCACAAGTTTTTGATAGGACCAATTCGTACCGAAAAAAAAATTAAAAACCAAAACAAAAAAGGCGTTTATAGAAGAAAAAAATCCATAACTCTGTCAATTCAAAAGATATAAAATCCCCATGAATTTATCATATATCTTCTTAATATTGTCTACAACATCTATATAGACAAGTTTTGGATAGGACCAAGTCTTACAGCAAAAACAAATTAAAAATACATAGCGGTTGAAGAAAAAAATCATCTTAGTAAGGGTGTATTCAAATCCAAACTCTTTATTTTCTGACTCATTTTACAATTCATTTTTACTCTCAAAGGCTTCTATTTGGTACCTTTTCTTACTCAGAAACTATATAATGTACCGTAATGGTCAATTTTTGGATAGAGCCAGAATATATTTTAAAACATTCTGTCAAAGTGGGCCTTTTGAACCGAATTTCCCGAAGCGGATTGTGTTGGAAAAATCATCGTATTAATGGAGTATTCAAATCCAAACTACTTATTTTCGGACTCATTTTTAAATTCATTTTTGCACTCAAACGCATCCAATTGATAGATTCGCTTATTCAGAAACTATATAATGTACCGTAATGATCGATTTTTTGACAGAGGCAGAATATATTTCATAAAATGATGTCAAAGTGGGCATTTTGAACGGAATTTCCCGAAGCGATTGTGTTAGAAACGAAAAATATTGTCTTACTGAGAAAATAATTGTTTATATATCAAGTTTTAATTAATTGAACGAAAATTAAAAACACAGGTCGCTTAAAAATCTCTTCAAAAATCACGTCAGCAAGTTTCGTATTTTTTCTATTAAAAATGAATCTGAAAATTTGCCAGAAAATTTCGAGTTGTTGAGCATGGAAAATTATTTTTTTGAATACCGCCCTAACATGATTCTGATAAAAACAGTTATTATATAAAAATGAAATAAAAACTCGCCAAAAGCGGCCAGATAAAATTGTTAAAGTGGGTTTGTCTCTAATCATGATGTGGTTTTTGTTTGTGAAATTAGTATACTTAACTTCGAAATCTACCTCCGCCTGTAGGCCGGGCCGGCAGGGGTTTTTTTTTTTTTTTTTTTTTTTTTTTTTTTTTTTTTTTTGTAAAGGTTTTTAGCTTTTTTACGCAGCGGTATCTTCAGGCTGCCTTTTGTGTGGTGAATAGCTTAAAATTTCAGACTTTCTGCTCCTCTTACTATCGCAGCACCGATGATTCTGGATATAGTGACAACTCTGTTAATTTGACGTAATATGAAGTTGTTGAAGTCGAACCTATACCTTGCGAAACCGAAGCTGGGTTTATTTCACATTGCGAGTGCGGCTTTTTTTTTATATTGCCTTTCTGCCTTTTCTGAAATATCATTTTCTATTGAAAGCAAATCTCTCTCCTCCTCATTTTCAATGTTCTGTGGTTTAACAAGTTTACATCCTAATGGCCTTCCAGTGATGCTGCTTGCTGAAAAGTCAGTTTATAAAAAAAAGGTAATTTTTGAAAGGCCTTTGAACCGTTATTTTAAGTCCTTCTTTAGCAACTGTAGCCCTTTTTCAAAAGCAGGTGCGCACTTTTGCGCAATCGTTACTAAATATCTTTTAAACATTAATAATGCCATCTATTGATAAACAAATCCAAATCACTTAGGTGACAGGTAGTCGAATAATAACCTAATCCATAAAAACCAAAAATAGTAAATTAGCCTTGTAATATTTCTTATGATCCCATTTTCAAAACCCACAAATATTATAACAAGAAGGCCAAAATCATTTTTTCTCTTCTAAATCATTAAAACTTTCACCGAAATACGCAGTTTTTTTTCACCATAAACTTATGTCATTATATCGTTTTCAACTGTATCTAAATGCAAAACTCTATTTTGAGATTAGATAATCGCAACGCGTATTCTTGTACACAGCGCAGTCTTGCACCACCTTACCCTACATTTAAAGTACTATTCTAAAATTGCATGGAATTAATTAAATTTATCCAAATTTGTTTGATATGTTCTAACATCCAAGTTTGATTTTAAAAACAGTCTCAATAATACAATAATAAATGCGCTTTTAGAGAAATACTTCATTTTTTGATACACAGTTGAAAGATGTAAAACTGTTGATTTGGAAAATAAGTTGCAGACAATATCAATTCAGTACCATAGTAATAATTTATTTTTTATAATTTAAATCATATTTTGTTTTTAACGAAAACGTTTGAGAACTATAATTTCAAATAGAGTAACTTGAGTTCAGATGCTGCGTTGTATAAGATGCAGTATCACGTAGTTTTCATATGCGCAGTATGTAGGGAAACGCTGCTCATTTTTAAGGAAGAGGGTTCCGTAGTGACACTTTAGTTTCCGTTTGCGTTCTTTTTTTTAAATTTTTAAGTGGTACTTTTTTATTGCTATTTCGTCTTAACACTTCTTGTAAGTGTCCAAAATCTTTAACGTGATTTCTTTATTTGTCTATATAAGTCTTAGTTTAAACACCAGAGAAATAAATCTGATGATTTTATAGAGTACTGGTACCTGGCCTTTCTGCAAAGCATAAATAGTGACCGGTTCTCGCTTCTGCACGTCAGTGGGGGTACCGGCGTCTTGCCCAGTTCTTTGGGATGAGTCGACGAAAACTTTTAATCTTTCTGTCTTAATAAAGTCGTGTTACCATACAAAGAATGTATAGTACAAGTTGATAATTAATGGCTTGCTGTGACAATTTTTTTCTCCCTTTTTTAAAATGTTTGTTAAGACGTCTAGACAAACTCAGAAATGGTTACGATTTTTTTTTTTTCAAAATCTTCCCAAACAATTTATCGGGTCGATTTTTCCTCTGTCGGTTACGTTAAGCAGCCAATTAAATAAATAAAGACGGCATTGTGTTAAATGTGTTCAGCGTTGAAAGTAAACAAACATAACCGATTGTCTAAAAGGAATGGTTAATTAGTAAAAAAATAAAAAAAAAACTTGCGTTGATAATATTTAATAGAGAACACCCTCTTATGAACCGCTAGATAAGAAATTATTTTAAGATTTTCTTAACACGAAAATTACGCTAATGCTAACCAAAATTAAAGGTCACATGAAGTGTTGAGATGATAAAAATTGAATTAATCATGTGACTGAAGATAAACAGACCTCTATCATCAAAACAAATACTCACAGAGATTTTAATAGATAAAGGATTCCTCTGACGGTAAACGCAAAAATAGATTTGGAACTTTATAGCTCATTTTCTCAAAATGATGATTGTGTTATTTACCACCTTTATCATTTAAGCCTTTCTCATGATTAAATGGCAAAAAAAGTGTAATTAAAACTTTACAAACACTTATTTATAAAAAAAAAAATCATGGAATATTTACAAAGTACCTGTTGAGCGAAAAAATACTCAAGCTGGGACTCGAACACAGATACATTTGCTTACACTGGGAATGCTCTACCATTTAACCCGGGAGAACTCGCTAGTGAGAATGCCCAATTGCTTTTCTTTTACTTTACATTCATAAAATATCAACTTTTTTTGGTTGGCTTAGTACTTTTATTCACAAAAGAGGTAAAATAATTGAAAAACATTTTGAAATTTTAATTAAAATGAAAAATGATTTAAATAAGAGTCTTAAAAAAGTACGACTCTGAGAGAAAATCTCATGCAGCGAGTTCTCCCGGGTTAAGCTACCTGACATCCGGCGAGCCTATTTCGCACAGATAAAATTATTCGTAATAACATCTGGTGTGCCATGTAGATAGCTCAACAGAATAAACCGCCGGTAAAGAAACTCCATATAAACGATGGATAAGTAGTTATACTATTATTTTTTAACACAATCATACTGATTGGTAAAGTAATCATACGAATTGAATATTTCCAACTGAGCCGAAAAATGCCCAAGCCGGGACTCGAACTCAGATTCTTGGCTTACATTGCCAATGCTGTACCGTTTAAGCTAGCTGGGCTGACAACCGGCGAGCCTATTTCGCTCAGATAACCTTATTGGTAATAAGGAAGCTTAATTTAAATAAAAGTTTAATGTAAATAATAGTTTTCAAATTTCCATTATCCAACTTCTAGACACACTTGTGCAAGCTTAACCATATACAGGAAGCCTCGTTTCACCATGTTAGTTTATTTTGTTATCATTACGGAGTATCTGCATTACTCGGACTATTGTTAAGTTGGAAAGAAATAGAATTGTTCTCAGAAAAAAACCTTCATACTTCATTGAATTCTTTCTTGTTCGTAAGATAAAGTTTGTGTAACACCAACTCTTCCCGAAGAAGCCACATTCATGTACACACACAAGCGTGTTTCGCGAGATTATACTTAAGCCTTTTTGCTATACCGATGTAGCATCTAGCGTAACATATTCCAATCTTGCAGTTGGCGGTTCGAAAAAGTCTTTTGTGTTTATGTTACTAACGCATGTTTTAGTTAAATTCCCAGCAGCGATTTTTGTGGGACACCCTGTACATCTTCCAGCCAGCATCTAACTTTCTCTGAATAAGAATACATTACTTTCTCATCTTCTTTAATTATACTCAATTTAAGTTACCCTTAAATCTTCATCTTAAATCTAGATAAATTGCTTGACAATATTCCTTTTAACAGTATTTCAGTGCTTCTTCATCGTTTCAACGCTTGAAATGTTATATTTAATAATTTGAATAAGTGGATTACACTTTTCTTTTTCACCTTAATTTTATTCCTCAGTGTCCGTAAGCTTTCCATTGACTGAGCAAGTATATCATTGAAGCTGAAGTGACTTTTATTGAAAATAATTTAAAGTGACGCGAGAATAATCAATTATCTTGGTAGTAGAAATTTAATTTCACATGTAATTTCTGAGTTTTCTACGGTTATTCACATCTGTAGTAGCTGATAGAAGAGTTTTATCGAGAAATGAAGTAAATAATTAAAATTTTTAATAGTTTTAACAGAATTAATTTACTTGCGTAAATATCATGCAAGCAAGTAATCTTTTATGGTCTTCAGCAGTTTAAATATTGAAATAAAATTATTTTCAGACTTACCACACACAATAATTATATTAATTTTTTGAAGATTGGAGCCTATGCGTTTATATGCGAGCCATATGTGTTTCTGGAAGTATTTATGACATAAACTTTAGAAATTTTAAAGGTTATTTTCTTCTAAATTTAATAATTTTAATAAGAGCTTATTTTAAGGTGCTAAGGTTTACTTCTTTAGACTGTCTGTTTTCGCTACCGTAAATTGAAAAATATACTATCTAAAAATGCGTTTATAACAAATAACAGAATGGCAAAATTAGAACTAAGATAGTTACAGCATCTCTAATTTCATTTCATTCTTTTTTGAAAATGTTTATGCAAAAACATTTCCCGTCAACAGCATAGAAAATGTTTGCACAGAAAAAGATACGCCGTTTAAAAATGCAAACTTCATCGTCACTGACCTACAGTTGGAGACTTTACTAATGCAGATTCTGATGTCATTTGTCAATTAAGCACCAGATTTAATAATTTATTACATTTGTAAAAGATAAAAACTTTGGTTTCAAATTGTCCAGAAGTGGTAATTTACAGAAAAGCAAAACTTCGCTTATCCGTACAATTGATATCTTTTTAGGCTACAGTTTGGGAAGGAAAAATTGCCATTTTTTGGGTAGCAAGTGTCATAATTTCAGGTTATGGTAATTGTTTTCGTATTATTCCTTTACCTGTTTGGTAAACTGAAAGTTTCATATATTTAAACTTCTTGAGCACTCCCATGCAAATTTTGTACTTTTATGGTACACTTTAGCTAACCTGTTAACGTTTTTGTTAATACAAGGTGAAAAAAAAGCAATTTAACAAATTACAACGACCATTTGGAAAATGATTTTTATCAAAGACTAAAATTTAAGACATAAAAAATCGCACGGTGTTGATCATACATTACGTACTCCATGAATTAAACATTAACCCTCTAGTTCATACTGTTGCCAATTGGCAACAAATTAAATTTTCTCTCCCTATCATTTATTTACCGTTGCCTCTTGATAACTTTATGCTTTATGTATTCATTTTGACCCTATAATTAGGTTTAGTGCATTAAAAATACCATAGGTGATTATAGTTGTTTATCAGTTACAAATAAAACGGAACTTTTGAAGCCTTCCATTTTCCTAGCCATAGATGGATTTCTAACACAAATAAAAAATATTTAAAATGCAACATTTCATTTGAAAAAAACATTTTTCAAAAGAATATGCTTTTAAAAGGGATTTTAAATAATTTTCAGTAAGGTTTTTTGCAACAAATATTGTATGCATGCGAATATACGTTTGTTGCCATTTGGCAACACCATGAATTGAGTTCCGCTTTTATTTACATTTTTAGTATTCTGTTCAATGAATTTGTTGATTGTTTCATCTTGCTTTTTGTCTATTTTTTCGTCAAAAAATTTGTTCTGATAGAGTCTCATCAAGTTCAGCATATATTTTAAAGCAAAGATACAAAAAAAATATTAACAGAAGAAATTTGGATTGGATTGTCTAGTGAAAGTGACATTTCTTACAATGTCAGGGATGGCGATCAACCTTTTGATCCAATCCTTCTGTTCAAAAACGGTTCAGACACTTATAATGAGACTGATTGTGATTTGCAAGCAGATAAATCAGCTAATGAAATTGACTAGAATTTTGATGCAAACGTTGAGATAGTGAATATCACATCTACATCAAAACAAAAGCAGCCAGGTTGACGTAAACAGAAAAAAGAGAAAACTTCAAACTCTTCAGCCAGATCCTTCGTGGATAAAGATTATTGGAGATGTTTCTCTGCCTGAAAGTGTTTTATCATTAAAAACACCATATAAATATTTTTTGTATTTTTCCACCCAGTACGTTTTGAGCATATCTCTCAACAAACAAGCCTTTATAGTTTTTTAAAACATGTTCAAAAGTCACTCAATATATGCTCGAAAGATATAAAAAAGTGTCTAAGGATTTGTATCATGAGTTGCGTGGCAAACTTTAAAATCATAAGATTGTTTTGGAACCCTGTCATTGGTGTATCAATAGGTAGTCGCACTATGATCTTGGATACATTTGAAAGTATACGGTATACGACAATTTTCCTATCTGAATGATAATACATTGTCTAATGGCCATTAGACAATGCATTATCATTTCACTTCATTTTCATATCCCTTATCTTTCCCGGGAAAGATAAGTTATTCAAGCTGAGTACTCTCACTCCGGTACCCTGAATGGAAATTCTTATCCATTCCCATCAAAAAATCTCTCTGTGTTTATGAGCAAATAAGTGCGCCGAAAGCTCCTCACCATATGAAGCAGTATATCGCCCCCCCCCCCCCCGCCAAAAAAAAACTCGCATAAATGTGGTTTTAAATAGTTATTTTTCTCAGGAGTATCAAGATTTGCGTACAATTTTGATATTTATTGATAAAAAATACAGCCAGCCTGCCAGGTGGACATGACTTGGTGGTTAGCGTTTAAGTCAATGCTAGAATAACTCATCCAGTTGTTGAACCTGTAAATCAAGAACTGTATTTTGATAACTATTAAACATCAGTGAACATAATGACACTCTTAAAATCAGAAGTAATTTCGTGCATTATAAAAATAAGAAAAAACAGAAACCCGTGCTGCGAAACGCCACCCGACAATTAATAGAATAAAGACAGAGAAATATAGTAGGATATGCTTAGAATACGCTTAATGCATGCTGTTGCCATTTGGCAACCTTTTAAAAAAATCCAAAATACGGAAAAATATAAGAGTGATATTCTTTTTAGTATTTTAACTTTAATGTATGCCCATTATGGAATCAAATATATTTTTTTAAAGGAAAAATAAAAAATCATGCACTAGAGGGTTAATAGTGTTATGACACGTAAAAATTGCAAGCGACAAAAATCGCCTGCGACTCGTCAGATTTCGTGAAACTTATGTATTATCCACCTGAAACTTACGTATTATCCTTGGCTGTTCGGGAAAAGGCTTTTCCACCAATTTTAAATGAAATTTCATTCTTAAACTTCTAAACATCCTACAACATTACCTTTTACACTGTCGTATAGAGAAAAAATGTACTTTTAAATGCAATTTGCTTGAAAGCTGTATCTCAATTTGTTTCTGAGTTATTAATTTTTTTGTAGTTTTTATTACTTTTTTGTCATACACTGTTAAAAATTTGCAGCCTTCTGGCAGGTCATTTGACCGTTTTTTCCGAAAACGGTTACACATCCGTAATTTTAACACTATTCTGACCATATTATTGGCCATTTTATGGTCAGAATATAGTTAAAATATGGTTATGAAACCGTTTTTTCAAAAAAAAAATGGTCGAATGACCTGCCACAATGGTGCAAAATTTTTAACAGTGTAGTGGCAACAGAAGTATCAGTATCCATCTCTGTTGAAAGTAAAAGGGAAATACAGATTTCTGTATAGACCCATCAGAAAACGAATAAAATGCGGATTCAACCAATAAAAAGCTTCAGATATGCTTTTGATTTCCTACCCTGACGAGGACAATAACCATTTTTCCAAATGCTTAAAAAATATAAACGAGACTTATTTAGGGTTTCGTTCATCTGACGAAACGTTATTCGTCTCACTCCTTTGTCTGTCTGTCTGACCATCTGTCTATCTGTCACAGGGAGTCATAAACTATAGTTAGTCAAAAACTATATATGTTGGAGAATTGAAATTTTGGATTCTTATAGCTGAACACCTTACATAGAACGACAAATCATAAAATTTTGAAAAAATTTTATATTTACCCCTCTGGGCTCTAAATTGTGTATTTTAAGCAATTTTTCCAACTGAGCCCCTAATTAAGTTGGATATTTGAAATTTTGCATACTTATAGCAGAAGACTTGCGATCACACGAAAAATCATAAAATTTTCGAAAAGTCTTATATTATTTATATCCTCCGGGCTCTAACTTCTGTATTTTTAGCAATTTTTCTAACCTCCACCCTTTTCACCTGGGGTACACTTTTCTAACTTTTGCTGACACTCCTTTGAACACTCTTTCATATTATGCACCATAACCCGTATTGTACCTATCCCGGGTGCTATGGGCCCGATTTCCTCGACTAATATATCTTCGGATAATTTGTAAAACGGAGTTTCGTTCGGATAGAGGTTTGTGTAGAATAGAGTGCGCCTCCTTGTTGCGAAATGTGGAACTAACAGATTTTGGAAAAGGATAAAGTGTTTTGAAAGGAATATTAAACGAAACCCTCCGTGCGATCTGTGATTAGACTTATCCACTTGTTTTTTCAATCAGTCAAAATTTTCAGCTTTGTTATCTTGGGAATAACTAGAGATAAAGTAATATAATAACTCAGATAAGTTCTTAAAGTTCTTTTTAAAATAGCTTTATTATTCATACGATCATTTTTTATTAGTCACAAGCATTAAGTGTAAACACAATGAACATGGTATGGTTGTGCATGGTATATCTATGTACAGGGTGATTCATAATGAATGGGACAAAAAGAACACATGATTGTGAACGTTGTAATTAATATATTTAGAAAATTCAAATTTACCTGAAAACTATATTTATTCAAGTTTCTACAGGTGTTCAATATGTGCCCCTCCGGTGAAACAACAAATGTCTACACGGTAATCAAGCTCCTGCCACACTCGTGATAGCATATCCCCTGTGATGGAGTTCAACACTGCAGTTATCCGCTACTTCAGTTCCTCTAAATCCTGAGGAAGTGGAGGCACAAACACCTTGTCTTTAACGAAACCCCAGAGAAAAAAATCACAGGGAGTTCACGAATTCTTTCAATCACTTCTGGTTTTGTTTCTTTTCGTCCTGGGCTTTTGTTCTTGCATAAGCAGCCGGTATCCTGGAACTGCTTCACACACCTGCTTATGTTATGCCTATGCGGTGGTTCTTTACGAAATTCCGTGCGAAAATGTCTTTCCACAACAGTTACCGAGGAGGTTTTGGCATATACGAAAACGCAGTAAGCTTTCTCCTACATCTGCGACATTTTGTTTAACAGCGCCTCTAGCGGTGAGTTCGTCATTCGATGATTTTTCCCTGTTGCCAAATAAAACTTGTATAATTGTAGTTGCAGAATAAATTTGTTTCGGCTGAATAAATCCATTACGGCAGTCACACTGCGCTATTCTTTTTGGCCCATTCATTATGAATCACCCTGTATATCTATTAATTTTTTTTCAAAGGAAAATGTGAAACCTATTCCAATTTGGTACAGATTGAATGTACACTACAGAAATGACACCTTATTGAGGTTTCAAGAGTAGCAAAGGCACAAATTCTTTAAAAGTGGCCATAAAGAATGTGACGCAAGATAATCCAGCATAGAAGAGAGCACAAAAGTGAAACTTTTCCACTGAAGCAAAAACTGACGACGTTCTCACAGATAATTTGGAAATTTATTGGGTATTGTGTACGTCAATGTTTTTGATGAATGACGTAAATATATGTTACTCCATATTACTATTAATTATTAGGGTAGACTAACGCAGAACATGGATCTTACAATTGCTACATTACACTCCAAATTTTGCTCCTTTAGGAACAATGCAAGACCTCACAAAGCAAGTGTAACAAAACAAACATTTTATTAGACCATCTTCCTTATAGTACAAACTGATCATCTTAGGATTGCAATTTCTTTTGATCACCTTAAAGAAGCGTTACTAGGGTAAAAATCAATGATGTCAACAAATATTTGTGTGATTAGCTTCATTACAGATGTTGTTGGTTTTTTTATTATGCAAGAATTCAAATAAACTCCCAATATGATGAAACAAGTGTGAATATATTAAAATAATTAACTGTCTCGTTAAAATATAATTCACCATCATATTTATTATAGTGAAAATTCTATGTTTTCATAAGTTTATAACTTCCTCGTCACAAACCCCGGATCTCTAAAACAGTATTTTCTTAAAAAAGGTATTAGATAAAGTTTTAATCAAAAGCTTTACTTAAAAGGAAGGATATCTAGCAAGTTTCCTAAAAGATGTTAATTACTTAGAAAAATAATACGTCAAAAAGAAAAAGATAACAGCATAATTAATAAAGCCCATCTATCTCCACACCCTGCAGTATATGTTCGATTCCACCTCCCCCCCCCCCCCAACCGATGTTCTAAATATAAGACCTGAAAACAGTATACAAATTTTAATTTCGCAATTTTATAAAAAATAACTTTTTGACATAAATTACTTTTAAGATAGTGACAAAATTTGAAATAGTCTTGAACAGTAGGCATACTTGTAAAACTAATCGTTTAGATAAAACTTTTGCTTCTATTGAATAACCATTGTTTAACGATAAGAAAGGGCACCCTTTATTTATAGACACTTATGTGCATACTCATCAAATTGTCGTTAATTTTAGCGATAGCTGGCTAGATATCGTCAAAAAAGGTATCTAAAAAGTTGCCATAAATAAGCCCTACTTTCTAATAACTAGCTAATTTGGCGTAATTTCCACAGAAATTTGATTTCGAACAAAATCAGCAATATTCTAAAATCCGATTCCATAACCAACTGGCTCATTTTAGCTGCAGTAAAATTCTTGTGGTTCTGTCCGTAGGCGCAGCGTTTTGATTAAAAAAGTGAATTTTTGCTGCCAAAAAATTCAATGAAAGAAAACTCACGAAATATTTGAATCTAATATCTAAATTCTAACTTGTTTAACAGATTTTAAAATTTTCTTTTTTTTTTAACTTTTATATTGCACAGCGTTTTGCTAATAATAAAATATAATTTTAGTACAAAAATATTCTTAGCTAAAGGGATTTTACTGAAATACTTTAAATTTCCTCCTTTCTACAATAATTACTGCATCGCTCATCAAACTACTCATCGCTCACAGACTTTCAGACTTAATATATGCTTAAAAATAATTTAATAGAGCATTTAAATTGTGTTTCATAATCAACAACCAAAAAAGGGTGTTCTTTTTACTTCTCAATTTTATTCAAGTAGTTATGAGATAGTTATTAAGTACCTCTTAAATAAAATTATAGAGCCTATCTGACAAGTAATCATTACTGAAAAAAAAAGAAGTCTTCTAATCGAAAAAAGTCAAATTCACGATTATGTCAGCTTTTAGAGGATTAATATGTCAAAATTGCAGGTTTAAAAAAATCTGTATGGAGATATTAAATCCATAATTAATTACTGTTAATAGGATAATGTCGTCACATGTAATGTTCATAAGTTATTTTAAATAATTATACTATATGTATCAATAACGTCTTGCTAATACTGAAAAATATGTTACTAATAAGGCGTGTTAATAAATAATTTGAAGGCAAATTATTTACAAAATTTTTGGATAATGAACCAAAAGACTTTTGTGACTTTGACATTCCACAACTGGTTTGTTTGAATTTAAAATTTGTACAGATAAATGCATTAAATTTGAGTTAATTTAATCTATATTAAAATAAAATACAAAATATCAGAATGCTAAATCGAAGTTATAGATCTAAACTTCAACATCTTATTAACAAAGTAAATACACTCTGTTGCAAAAATCTATATGCAGAAAATTTGATACAGAAAAAACTGAGCCACGACCATGAAACTTGATATGTAAATAAAGCTTGCTTAGATGGAAAAATTATTATAAATTCAGAACAAAAAATCATTTTATTGACTAGTAGCAGGAAAATGAATGTGAATTTCAGTAGATTGTAACGTGTGTTTTTCTTCGAACCATGGATTTCCTTGCGTAAATACGGGTTAGGTTCCTTTAGAAAGACCCCCCACGGAGGACACCCCCCTCCTGGGCCTATATCCCTCGTACTGATAATTGGCCGTCATAAACAGAACCAACCAACCAACCAGTAGTTTGTAAAGCCACAGTTGACAGTTAAAAATGCCAATACTCGGTGAGGCATGGGGTCTGTTATAAAATACCGACGTCCCACGGCAGTAGATTTTGGCGTAAGTGTAGTAACTAGTAAACTGGTTCGGAGGTATTACGAGACGGTTGAAGTCGCCTTATCAACATGTCCAAAACCTTCTCTATTGGAGCAAGATCTAGTGACCTGGCAGGCCATGGAAAAGATTTATTTCCATGTAGACATTGTTCTGAGAGTCGTGTAGTATGTGATCAAGCATTATCTTGCTGATAAAGGGCACCTAGGCGACTTGATAGAATAGGCCATACCACCGGTAACAAAATGTCATCTACGTAACTGCGAGGCATTAGAGTACCTTCTAGAACGAGTAAAAGTGATCAGCTGTCCCAGCAGATCGCTTCCCAGAATATCTCCAGCATATTTCAGAGAAGAGAATTTGATTTTATTAATGGATTTGAAGATAATTTTTAAATTGAAACAAGAAAGGATTTTGGAAATTTTCAAACAGACAGGAGATTAAAATGGCAGAAAGATAGAGTTAAAATTAGAAGGATTATTTGATTCAGAAAGAAGACGTTTACCATCATAAAATTTATTCAGAGCTTTAGTAACACGTTCACGCCGGCGCGGTGGGTCACACTCGACTGTCTGAGAGTTGTCAAGTCTCCGGCTTTTTGCACACCACTGTTATTTTAGAGAAAATGTTGTTCCTTTAAATCGCCAAATTGTTCTAATTAAATAAAACAACATTTTCTGTATTAAATTACTGGTATCCCAAAATGCCGGAGACTTGGCATTTCTGAGACAATCGAGTGTGAGCGTGAACGTGTTAAACAATGAGATATTGTAACCGCGCGCAAGTGCACGAGCTTTGAGATATTTAATTTCATTATTCAGAGCAGAAGAGTCAGAACAAATGCGTAATGCCTTAAAAACAAAAGTATAAAGGCGCAACTTATTGTACAGGAGAATGGTTTGAAGGAGCGTGAGGAGGAATAGATAAAGCGAAAGGTTTTCTATAAACAGAGGTAGAGAGCCGATCTAACACCCAGATCGGAATTTATGAGAATAAAAATAATTAGAATAAAACAAGCTACTATAAGTAACGAAACCTTTAACGATTTCTTCTCCTATTAACTCCTCACATAATACTAAAATATCGCTTTTAGAAATTTCCAAAATTTTATTTGAATACATTATTGATGTTTTTCATAATGCTTTGGCTGTAGTTAGTGAATAATCTAAAAAGATACATTAAATATAAAAAATCTATTTTTGGAACTATGTAAAAAATTGATTTTTGAAACTACAAGCGATATTTCAAACTTTCTGGAAAACTAATTATTAAAACATAAACTGACAGAATATTTTTCATTTCGATTGAATAAAACAAATAAAACTATATACTCTTTGAAAGATAATTAAAAAGTTATCTCCATGAATTAGTGAATACTTTTTTTGCTTTCCAAATAGATTTTCTCGAAAGTTAAACACTTAATAATTCATGAAGCTAAGTTACTTCTAGCGGGTGACGTAATTGCTTAAAAATTATGAGGTTCACAAAATATTTACGATACTTTTTAGAAAGTTCCATTTCAGTTTTTAAATTTTAATTAATTTTATTTATTTTTGTATCAACTTACTATTCCATGAAATGTTTCCCAGTTTAGCTAATAAGAATGGACAACAATGTATATAGTGTTATTATATAAAATTTATGATTTCTTAAAAACATTATTTGGGATATTATAAAGTACTGCTTTTTTTCATGTTTCAGATTAAAGAAAGAATTAAAAGTTTCATCGCAGTAAAAAATATACATATGCAGTAAAAAAAAGATATATTTATTAGATACATTGTTTTACGCTTTGCCAAAAAATATTGATCATGGATTTAAAAACACGCTAGAATGAATGACATAATAAGCTGGATTAATTTTTAATGATGATATGCACACTTTTGCCGAGATATACTCTTAAGTTATTAATAGCATGTCAGCCATTTGCTTTTTGTTATCGAACTTGAATTTTTATTTTAGAATAATCTGTGAAAGATTTAATTTCACAATTTTTAATTAATTCCTTTTTTTCTTCTTAAGTGTCAAATGAAAGAGGTTAATTTATTGAATATACTAAAAAAAAATGTCCTACCAATGGATTATTTCCTGTTTTTGTTTAAGTTATGTATGGCGACTAAAATATTTTATTTCAAGAAGTTCGAATGATTGTATATCTGATAAATATGAACCGAAGTATCCTAATAGCAAATAAGTGTTACCCAATATTTTAGAAATATCGGCTTAGACATACCACAACGAAATGGTCAAATATTTCCTGCCAATTTTTCACCAGTATTGGCAATATTTCATACCAATAGACAGAGTCGTCAATAAAACTGTATTGAGCATTGTTTTACCTCTAATTTAATTTCAGATTTTCGGTAATATATTTAAACAAGGTTTTATTTATGATTTGTGGAAAAGGATTAACCTTTTTTTATTGGACTATCCTCCTATAACACTGGGGAACATTTTTTAACTCAATTTCTGTTGACTTCGATTTTTCAGCTGTTTTTAAGTCAAAAAAGCGTGCTGATTTCAAAACTTCAATTAGTTTTCTTCTATCACGTCAAGTTTTTCCTCTACAGCTTACAATAATGTGACCACTCGACGCTGAATCGGGCGTGAGTTATAGGAAGAAAAAACCCTTCAGAACTCTTAGCATCAAGACTGCATGAGAAACATTTTCTTGGAAAGGGAGCTAATGTATCCTACATTCGATCCAGAGAAAGTGAATTTCTTCAATACTTTCGAAGTAACGGTGGATTTGCTTTTTGCCATAACGTACATGGTTTAATGGAGGAGTTGGGAATTCCATCCTATACTGCAACTGAATGGCGACTGTTCATCGATAGCTCAAAGAGGAGCTTTAAGTGCATGCTCCTTCACAATTTAAATTTATTTGGAGCAGTCCCAATAAGCAATTCAGTTTATTTGCACGAAGAATATGAGAACATAAAGAAAGCCATTGATTTATTGTAATATCATATTCACGAATCGATCATCTGTGTTGACCTTAAAATAATGTGTTTCCTTCTTGGCCAGCAACGTAGATATACCAATTATCCCTGTTTTGTGTATGTGGGACAGCAGAGCTCGTGAGAAGCATTGGTTCCAATCGAATTGGCTTCCAAGATCTGACCTCAAACCGGGTGATCCAAACATTTTGCATCAGTCCCTTGCCAACTGAAAGAACATAATGTTTCCAACTCTGCATATAAAACTAGATCTATTGAAGTAATTCGTGAAAGCTTTGTCAATTGAAGAAGACTGTTTCAAGTATCTCATTCCAAAATTCCCAAACCTGTCTTTAAAAAACATAAAGGTAGGTGTATTTGACGGTCCTCAGATTCGGCAGCTCATTAGAGATGAACATTTCATCGAAACAATGGCAGAATCCCAAAAAAAAAACGCTTAATTGTCATTCAAAAACCTTGTCAAAGAATTTCTTGGAAATATGCCAGTAGAAAATTACACCGAAATTGTCCAGCGACTTTTAGAGACCTTGAAAAGACTTGGTTGCAACATGAGCATCAAACTTCAGTTTCTGAATGGCAATCTTGATGACTTCCCGGAAAATCTTGATGCAGTCAGTGATGAACAGGATGAACGATTCCACCAAGATTTGAAGCTCATGGAAGAACGATATCAAGGTAGATGGAATGAACATATGATGGCTGACTATTGTTGGAGCATCAATCGAGATTGTCCACAAATGGAACACTCCGGGAAAAGCTACAAGAGAAAATTTTCGTTTTGTAAAAGGATTTTATGACTTGTATGAACACAATGTAGTGTATATTAAGTATACACAGCCGTTGTATGAATAATATATTTGGTATTTTTTTTCCTTTGTATCCCCATTAAGTATGATTTTTGAGGTATCCTGTAGCTTAAAAAGTTGACGTGACAGAAAAAAAAACTGAGGTCACTTTTGGATTTAGATTCCAATAATTAGCCAAAAACAGGTGCCAGATCTAAGCCATCAAAATGTGTGTTCCCCAGTGTAGTCAACGAGCAAATCATGAACAATGCATAAATCATATAGTAGGTATGAATATTGCTTATCTGTGCACAATGATCTTACCTCAAATAATCTTTCATTAAAATTAAATTTAAATTCTTTCAACATTTCACTCAAATTTCACAGGTGTATATATTAATGTTTACAGATTAAATTCTTTTTAGCTCCGATATGCTATTTATTTCCGGCAACAATTAAAGTGCCATCACAAAAAAATAACGTTCCGTTTCATAACCCAGCCGTAAAACGAAGCAGATGTAACACTGTACGGTTCAATACTGATAATCTTTATTGGATTTTTTTTTTACTTCAAAGCATTGCACATTTTCAATTTGTACACTTTCGTATAAGAAAAAACAAATCTTTTAACTGGAATTTGTTTGAAAACTGCATCACAATTTCATTTTTGAGATATTAATTTTTTTGTAGTTTTTAACCCCATTTATGTAATGGTGGCAACTGAAGTACTCCATATCTGCAGAAAGTAAAAGGAAAATATTAGATTGCTATATCATTTTGCTGACATTTTCTCATTAACAACTGAAAAAAAAATTGTAATTAAAATACGGGCTATTTTGAAAAATTATAAATGAATGATTTTTGATAAAACATAGAGCTATTATAAACTATTAGGTTGTAACGAAAGTTTTCCACCAAATCACCATTACATAATACTAATTATACTATATATAATTAACTGTAATTTTATATATAACCACCATTCCACCAAATCTTCACAGTGCCATATGATACAACACTAGTACCTAAAGCTATACACTTTATTCGGTGACTTTCTGTAACTGACTTTTTGCAACAGAACTGGATGTAAATGATAGTTCTAATCTGGTAGCGTGATAGTTCCATTTCAGACACCTTGTACTTAATGATATCGATATTTTTTTAGAAATTTCAATACACAGTGTTATAAAGCAAGTCTCTTTCTTTCAAATGCCATAAATCGTTTGACAAAATATGAGCAAACACGTCAACGCAAACTGTTTCCACAGACCATATTAGCTGTTGCGGGAAACTTTCATTACTACTTGATATATTTAATTTTAAGTACCCATACTACTGTTACAAACAAAAGAAAGCATATGAATCATCAGATAGACGATATTTTTCTGTCGAGTTTACGACATCGCATTTTGATGGGTTTGTGTATAATTCCTCGATAATGACGTCCTATACATACTTTTCATTAGATGTTGTTTAAGACTGGATCATAAATGTGGAATTCTTCAGCGGATTCAAATGACTTCCTTTATACAAAATAAAAGCGTGTTTTAAGTGTTAAAACTGAAATAAGTTTTATATAAGTGCATCATTTTCACTCCAGAAGCTTTGAAATTCTTCACAGATGGAAATGCTTCACTTTTGAAAATAACGCAATTGAAGTCACACACTAATCAAACGTAAAGTTTTACAAACATTTAGAGTGTCTTTATTGAAGAGTAGTAACCTTTACGTTAAAATAATATTTGTGAGAGATAGGACTAACCAATATAAGATGCATTTTTATAGTAACTAATTTTCTAGGTTTATTATAAAATAATGAAACAGTTCCTTCTTAAACATTTTCTTTCGTCAAAATTCGGTGGGTTCCATCGCGTAATAATAATAATAATAATAATAATAATGTTTTCTTTTCCTCATCATTAAGTTCTGAAAAAGCATAATTTCTGCTTCCTGCTTGCACTTATTAATTTGGAAATTTCCAGTACTAGTACTAATACCAAATGGAATTTTAATAATCCTTGTATAATATATCCGTTAAAGAATTTTCATCTTACACATTGCTCTTAAATAAAGATTACAAAATTATCCATGACAAATACGATTATTTTTCAAATTAATACATTATACATAATTTGTACGGATGCTTAATATTTATGTAATTACGTTTGTTAGAAGTAAGACTAATATATCAAAAAGCGTAAGGGAAAAATATTTATTGTAAGAAACCGGAATTCAGAAATTCCTAAATTTCATTCCTAAAAAATTCATAATTTAGAATCTGAATCAGAAATGACACTAGAAAATAATATGTGTCACATTTAGGAATTACAATGAAAACCAAATAAAGTTTGTTTATATATAAATGTGGACATGCGTTCCTACGTTCAATTTATTCATAAAAATGTAGAAGATACAAATCCAAACAAAATGATGCGTTTTGTTATTCTCTACGGCAATTTGGTGATAAAACAGAAACAGAAAAGTTCCATCAGCCAATACTAAGTAAAATAAAAATATAAAAAATTCTTACATTTTCACCTGAAAAGCAAATGAAGTATACTTTTATAGTCTGCCACAAAAGAAAGTAAGAGAGAAAGAGATAACCTCAGTACATTCTAAACATTGTGTTTTCCTGCACCGAAATGTACGAAAACATGGAGGACTGGGAGCAGGGAACCACAATGGTAAACCTACGAGTCAAACGCTAAAATCGAGTTTTTAAGTATTTTCCACCAAGATAGGACTTAGCAGACCAATTTCGTTTTAATATGCGAATCGAGTTTTAACCTTTTCTGGAATTTCAGCCGTGAGCTCAAAGGGATCATTTTCTGTGGTGACGTCTCCCGGTCTAAAATATATATAATTTATGTACATTTTAACTCTCTAACACTGATAATGACCAGCTTGAAAAAACAAACAAATCCCATTTAAAATAGCAATTGCTTTTGCAGTTTTCTCAAAATGTGATTTTTTAAATTTAATGGTACACTTTATGCAAAATCTGGTCCATCTCTGTCCTTTTAAAAGAGGATAGAGTCAGTGTGACTACATCTTGTGAACCTATTTTTTTTATTTTTAAACCTTAAGACATTTTTGTAGATGGGGAATATGTATGACAAAAATAGGCAGATTTCTTATAAGTGAAATGTATGTTTTTTAAACATTTTTAAGAATACGTAATAAAGATTAAAATAGGTTCAATCTACAAAATCAGGTACATTTGATCATCACACAAGATTTCAAGGTAAGAATTTCATTATTTTTTTGCAAAAATGTACCAAAGTGAATGCTTCAAAACTTTCACAAGTGAAAAATGTGTTTGTTTACTTTGTTTTATTAAATTTATCTTTAAAACAAAAATAGATGAGAGCGCTCCGACCCAAATGGTTGATTTTCTCCACTAAATTTTAATAGTATTCTTTGCTTTATTAAATCTCAGAAATTTTATCATTAAATAACGCGAGAAATACTATTAAAAGTCGGTGCGCTCTCACCACTGTTTTATTTTTAAATATTTATAAAGTAGAATAAAAGAAAACAACGTCCTGTCCAGGTTTTGAATTGATACAATTAACGCCTTCTTCTAACAGTCGGGAACATGCGGAGGTTAAGCATAGGGTAAGGAAGATGATAAAGAAGGTTAGAAAAAAGATAAAACTTAACGGAAGGTGCATTAACATATTAGTAATTTTGTATACTTTACAGGCAATTTCGTATAATTTACAATTTCATATTAGAAAATTGACACTATTTATGTGAAGTATTTTATTTTCTGTTTATTGCAGCTGTGAAAAAAGCACCTTTCTGTCAAAATTTTTAATTTTATGTTCCGATTTAGAGGTTTTTACATGCTTAAAGTGATGTATTCTAGCGTGTGAGTTTTTTTTTTTCAAATCCGAGTTCTTAAATCACAAAAGGGTTCAAAGGAGTATTTCTAAAATATACACTCTTTAGCTGCACTTTATTTTTGCAAACGTTACAAAATATATTTTATAGCTTATTAATAAGCTTTCTCAACGCAGTTTCAACACGAAATAGAAATTTTTCGGATGCTAGCTTTTCACAAGTAAACATTCTCATGTTTATTTCAAATGAAAAACAAATTTCAAATTATATTTTTGCTAAAAGGCGCAAATACCAACCTAGTGAAAAAGATCCCATGCCGGGACTCGAACCAGGGCCATCATTATGGTGAAACTGACGTTCTACCTACTAAACCCCATGGAACGATACCCAGCCTGGAACTTCTCACTATTACACGTTGGCAAGGCTACAAACGCAGCACAAGATGGAATAATTTCTGTGAGCCACCGACACGGGGCAAACACACGAAACTTAATTAAATCCAGCATCGAATGTAACTCTATTAATACTTGGATTTTGTTTTCCCCGGAGAGAAACATTCGCCTTGTATACAATATTTCAAATGGAAAACAAATTTCAAAATATATTTTTGCTACAGAAATTTTGTTTTTCTTTTTATTGAAAACAAAAAGAAATTTGTTTTTCAATTCAATGTTTCTCTCTGGAAAAAAAAAATCCAAGTATTAATATAGTTTCATTTGCTGCTGGATTTAATTGTTGTTAAGGATTTAATTAAGTTAACAGTTTAACTAAAAGTTCAACAGACCGATGGTCTAATAGATCGGAAGGCGGTAGCAATCACCTCATCGAGTTCACGGCTAAAATTTCAGAATGAGTTAAAACTCGGTTCCCCTATTAAAACGCAATCTTTCTGCCAATTCCTATCTTGGTGGAAAACAAATAAAAACCCGATTTTAACGGTTGACTCGTAGGTTTACCATTGAGTTTTCCTGCTCTCAATCCTCCACGTTTTCATTACCATTGTATTTTCTTGCACCCAAAGGAAACCTACGAGTCAACCACTAAAATCGGGTTTTCAGCTGTTTTCCACCAAGATAGGACTTGGAAGACCGAATGCATTTTAATATGCGAATCGAGTTAACTCATTCTAGAATTTAAGCCGTGAACTCGATGAGATGATTTTCTGTGCTACTGCCTCCCTGTCTATAAACTAACTGCGCAAAATGAATATTATTTTATGAATCTTGCATCTATAAATTCTGTTACGCAGCGAAAAATGTTAATTGGATTTAATAGCATCCTAAAAAAGATATTTCGTGATTATACCTGCTCGAAAAACCCAATAATACACTGATATAACTTTCTGAAAATTACATGCAGCTAAAGAAACTTGTTTCAGAAATGCTTCATTCAAGCTAAGAAATCTTTGTGTCTCTGAAAATTATGAAGATAAAGGAACGCATTTTGGAATCGTGTGTATCTCGGAAGAATTTATTTTATATTTCCGCAAATCTTCTTTATAGATTATGAAAATTTGCGCAAGGAAAAAAACCAGAAAAAAACTTATTTTTCGTATGAGAATTTAAAGAAAAATATTCTCCAAGACAATGGTATCTCTTGAATATTTCTGGGGATTTTGAATATTTCTGTGATCAGAAGAGTGATTATTTTTCAGAATTGGGAGGAAGGGGAAGGTTTCCTGTAAATACGCACTATCTAACTGACATGGGCATTAAAATACTAGTCATTTCAAACTTTTTCTTATTTTATAAATTACAATTCAACTTTTACACTCTACTTAAGTTTAGTGTTTAACTTTATTTAATAACTTTTCCCAATTTATTTAACCACATGCTTGATTTTCTCAAAGCTAAACTCTCAATTGAAGAGCTAAGTGGAAGAACATGTTAAGTAACAAAAATTACATTTGAAGAAATTTGAAGTGAAATAAGTTTTTGCTGTAAATTTTAATGATTTATTTTCTGTTTGATACCATGTGTTTAAAATATTTACAGGTATGGTACTAAACTCTCTCAGAAAAATTTATTCATATTAAATTTTCAAATATTAAAAATTATAAATATTTTTGACATTATTAAATATTAAAATATTAAATATTAATGAATAATGTCTTAAATCTTCAAGACTAGATAGAATCTTAGTATTTTAGCTTCACTATGTGATAGGATACCGCCTAACGCTTTCATCCAAAAGATAAAATATTTTTTTAGAAAATGTAGCATAACATGTTCATCCACTCAGCTCTTCAATTGAAAAAAAAATATCTTTATTGTAAAGAAAATTTAAAATTCTGATTTAATATGCTTGAAAATTGCATCATTATCTTAAGATATCTCATTTCAAACTGAAGTGGAAACGCCTTTTAAACGCCTTCAAACTTTTAACGCCTTCAAGAGCAATTATCCAGTGTAAATATATTTTATCTGATCTTCAAGCAAAAATATTTTAAGGAACTTTATCGCAAGAAAACATTGCTTTATTTATAAAATAATCCTATCTAACATTTTATTGTGATAATTATGAGGTATAAGTTGAAATGTTTATAAGGAAAAATTTGTAATATAAAAGTAAATTATAGTCATATGTGTGCGTTATAGTGTTATGTATGACGGCCGATTATCTAAGGAGGGATATATGCCTGAGGGAGAGATCTCTCCATGGGAGGGTCTTTCTAAGGGAACCTAACCCGCATTTACGCAACGTTATACAAGGTTCTAAGAAAACCACGGAAAACTTCGAAAGATTAGGCCGACGGGCATGATTGGGTTCTAACCCAGCACCTGCCGTCTACCAGTTTTGAGAGCAGAACCTCTCGGCCACTGGTGGGGCTATATTCATGGGAATTATTAAACAATTACAACTGCACTTTACTAATGGTAGGCTAACGTTACTAACGGTGAACGAAGTACTTTGAAATATAGAATATTTATTTGAATACCATTTCATTTTATTTTCCATGATTCATCTGTTTTACATTTTTAAATTTATAACTCGAATTTTTAGAATTTTGTATTTAGTAACTTACATTTTTATATGTTTTTTACAATCATACTTTTTTTTTTCAAATGGAACTTAAATTTCAAAACTTTGTTACACTAGAATTTTAATTCATCAAGTACATGACGCTAAACGATGGAATTAACGCTCAAAGAGCAAGTGTATTTACTGTTAATATTATAGTATCTTAACACATTGCATGCGGATATATTTCGCCACGGATTTATGCGTGTAGTGGGCGTTTTTAGTGAATTCCTTGGGAATTTAGTCATTCAGTACAAGTGGACTGACCCATTGTTTTCAATGTAGTAGGTCGTGTTCTCTGCGTCTGATGAAGAAAGGCGAGAGGCCTTGCGCATTTATTAAAAAATTTATGGTGTTTTTAAAAAAGTTATTTTCCTCTTATCATTTCACACCAGCTCAATTAATTATTTAATTTGGAATCTTATTCAGCATCCTAAACACAAATGTATACTAATTTTAATGCAATTTCGATAACGTTTTCATATTTTGTCCAGCTTTTCTGGATGTGTCAAAACTGTGTGCTGGTCGGATTATTTTGTACAATATTTGAACGATGAAACTATGGAAGAAAACTGAGAGATTTCGCTTATTTAGAGAGAAAACAGCAGTCAAGCTTTTTGAATTTAACCGTTTTATGGCATGCGATAGAACTATACTTGGGGAACGAGGAACTTGATAATACTGAATATACTGCGATCGTTATACTTCCGCGACAAGAAGAAGTGGGTTGACTATTTTAATAAAATCTCACCCGATATCTGCTATTTTCCCAAAATTTTATTGCAAAAGCGATTCATTGACTAAATGAAACTGATTTAAGTTGAAATTTGTCACTATTATGATATGTATATATTAAATTTATATAAAAATGTATTTATTCGCTTTAGCGAAATTTTGGCGCTAATGAACATGTGTTGTACAAAGATTGTAAACCTATTAGAGATAACGTCTCCCCAATTTCCGGTGTGTTAACAGATAATTACCCTAAGATTGCGGTTTTCAATCTGAAATATATAATTTTATTTTTAAAACTTTTTAAAATACTGAAACAATTTTTGTGGATTTGAACGTATCGGAAAATTTTACCCCAAATGGATACCAAGCATGACAATAAAATATTTAAAACAATAAAAAATGCAAAATAAAAGGAATAGAAATGTGTTTATTTATAATGCTGAGGTTGTAAATAAAAAAGTTGAAGGAAGTTATTCCGCTCGAATATGATTTTTTCTACTGGCAAATTCGAGTTATTTTTAACAGAAACATAGGCATATGCAGGGGGGGGGGGGTGGAGGGCTCTAAATCCTTGAAAAAAAAATAAGAACTGTTAAAAACATTACTGTTTAATACTTTTTTGTTTTATTTTTTTTCTCTTTTCTCTTTAAATCCTGATAAATTTATTTTTGAATATTAAATATTATTTAATTGTTAAATTCCTAAGTTAGTTTTTATTTTCATATGTTTTAAAAATTGTCTTGCACAGGAATTTTTATGGTTATAGGCAATATTAGAAAAAAAAATTGCATAATCATGCTAATGTAGTACAGAAGTTTTGGCATGAATATGAGATTGAATTAAAAATAAAGGGAAAATATTGATAATAAAAATAAGCTCAAAAGTTTATTTTACATATTTTTATAATGTATACTCATGCATGCTATAATTTGTTTCCCTTTAGATTTGTTTTCCTTCTTACATTCAAAATTTTTAAATACAGTCGAATCTCGTTATCTGGACACCCTAATGACCAGAAAAAAGTGTCGTCATAAGCGGAGTTTCGCGGTAACCAGTGTCGGAGAAAAATATGTTTATAAAAAGCTGAATTTTTAATTAATTTAACACAATTTTAAATTCATAACTGTTCTTGCAGTTTTAACCCCTTGAAGGTGAAGCAATTACGTTTGTGCAATCCAGAATTCCCACCGGAAATTTAGAAAAAATTTATTTCAAAATAAGGAAAAGCAATTTTACAACTTTTTTCCGTCAAAGTTAGAAAAGTAAAATTTCATAAAATTTTTCTGGAGCAAATCTTCATTAATCGTAGGTGTGATAAAATATATCCCACCGCCCCTCAAGGGGTTAAGCAATAAAACATTATTATTTAACAAAATAAACGCAAAAACAAAATTGAAAAGAATAAAAATCAGATTTATGACTACTTGTTTTTTGGAAAATGGACAATTTTCCTAAGCCTTCGGGATATAGGGTGCTGCAAATTATTCAATGACATAAAATCCGGAGTTTACATTAAAATTATATACAGAAAATCGGGACTTTGAAAAACTGACGTGATAAGCAGAATGACGGGAAAAAGCGGGTGTCGGAATAATGAGGTCCGACAGTATATCTTAAACGGGGTTTCAGGAAAGATGGCCCTCTCTAACGAAAATGAAATTACTGTTCAATTGTCCTTTTCCCTTTCTTTCTTTTTTTCTTTTTCTCTATTTCTTTCTTTATTTATTTTCTTTCTTTCCTTTTTTTTTTTTTTTTTTTTTTTTGAATGAAAAGACTTTATATAAAATACAAATGTGAATTCATGTGGTTCTTCAAAATTGCACATTAAGCAATGCTAGATAACAGATACCTGTTACGTGTTACATACATATAACTTTAAACCTGATTAGAAACACATTTGTATTAGTTCTAAAAAACATTTCTCAACGAAAAAAATTATGACTCCCTTACAAAATAATAAAATTATAGGTGGTAAATAAATTATAGGTGATGTTAAACTGCAACAATATGTTTATTTTTTTCCTTTCAATTTATTTTAATTCTCAAGATTACTGTCAAAGTTGAAATGTTCTTGGAAAATAATGTATTTTATTCTAATATAAAAATATGCCTTGGTGATAAATTGCAAATAACCAATTGTATTTAATTTTTCAAAGAATGACGAAAAAAAAAAATCTTTGAAATAAGGTTTTTGCAAGCGCAATTCAAAATTAATTTTATGTCGCCGAAATGAGTGCTACATCGCCAGATGTTGCAACCATATTAAGCCAGGGGATGTAAATAGGCAGTATCAGGCTTTCACCTTACTATCTTCTTGGTCCTTCCCCAAGTATAAAACTAAGTTAAGCCTGCTGCGTTGAGATCCATTAAGGAACAGGTCTTACAGCGCTCAATCCTGTTTTCTTGATCATGGGCCTTCCCGTGCTATGCAGCATATGTACAGGTCAGGTATTCGGCCTAACGCGGGATCATCAGTGTTTAAGGGGACGAGGGACCTTTAAAATCATTTTTTTATTTTTTGTAAATTTCACTTTAAATATTATTCAAGGGTATATGCATTATAGCATACATTTATCACAAAAAAAAAAAATTGAGAAAAATATGGAATTTTTCGTAATATTTTAGAATTTTTCAAACAGCCCATACGAACTGAATATCAATGAAAATCCCCAATATTTTTATACAAGTTCGGTTTATATAAGTAAAACTGTGCATCGAATTTCATATATTTGAATATAAAGGTAAGAAAAAATATTTTCTATTTTTTGTCCTTACCTTTATATTCAAACTAGCTGACCCACCCGGCGTTGCCCGGGTCCGTGATAATATTTATAAAGAAACCTTTAATTTATATGATTTTATATGTAACTCGATTTTGTCTGAAATACGTACCCACTCACAGTGTGAAAATGGGGGAGAAGCAGTTGCAAATTGTTGAGATGTTATGCAAATTTTATTCATAAATTTTTGTAAAATTGTATGCCATAGTCATGAACAAATTAAAATTTTAAAACACCCTCTACTGATAGTGCTTAGTAATGTACAGGCCAAAAGCTTTGAAACAACCTCTGTCAGAAAACAACATATAAAGGATACTCATCGAAGAAAACGCTACAGTTGTAAGGACAATTATCGTCACCCACTTTCCAAACTCGAAATTCAACTCTCCCACCTTCTTTAAAATTTTAAAGTGTTATCATTCACGTAAGTTAATTTCAATTGTATTCGTTCTTCGTGTTAATGGCAATTTACATATGCATAATCGCCCAAGCACGGAACGTGTTTTTTGAACTTTCTATGAAGTAAATAATTTCCGTTCTTGAGCGATTAAGAGTCCATTCACATGCGATTCTTATAAAACTCCTAATATATCACAAAATGCACACCATATTAAGTATTTCATGAACTCAAGGATTTTTCACTCAGTTCTTATTCTTTTGTTAATATTTTCTCATCCTAATGAAAACATATGTTATACTTTATTGAATGTTTTCACATTGAAAGTGCAGTATAAAATTTAGGCATAATTCAATAAAGCGAAAATTTTGAGTGTTTGTTATTTATAATCTATCTTCCTGTTAAATTTGTTGACTACATTTTTAGACACCCATGAACGGTGAACACATAACATGCGATAAATTGCCACAAATTTTAAAAAAATCACAAATTTTGTCATAGGTCGTTGAAAAAAATTGTGAAATGATCATTAGAAAAAAAAGAATTTCATCCAACGATCTTGGCAAAATAATCATGAATTTTGTGAAACAATCGAAGAAAAAAATTGCAAATTTCATCAAAAGATCGCAGAAGCACATGTTGAATTTGCCAATCTGTCATTCAGGAATATCGGGATCTTCGACAAATAGTCTCAGAAAAAAAAATCAAATTCGTCACAGATAATTGAAAAAAAAAAAATGCAAATTTCGCCAAACAATCTTGGGAAAAAATCATGCATTTTGTGATACGATCGCTGCAAAAAGCCCTCGAATTTCAGTAAACAACCGAAGAAAAATATTGCAAAATTTCATCAAAAAATCGCGGAAATGTATAGCAAATTTTGACAAAAGAGTGCAGAAGCGCACACGGAATTTTGCCAATCTGTCGCTGAGAAATATCGGGAACTTTGGCAAATAGTCACCAAAAAGAAATAAATAAAATCACAAATTTCATCATAGATCGTTGAAAAAAAAAAACGTGAATTTCGTCAAACGATTGCTGAAAAAAACCCCGCGAATTTCAGTAAACAATTGAAAAAAATATTGCAAATTTCATCAAAAGATCGCGGAAATGCATGGCAAATTTCGTCAAAAAAGTGCAGAAGCATATGCCAATTTTGCTAATCTGTCGCTGAGAAATATCGGGAACTTCGACAAATGGCCGCGGAAAAGAAAAACACAAATTTTGTCACTGATCGTTGAAAAAAATATTTGCAAATTTCATGAAACGATTTTGGGGGAGGGGGGGGGGGGGGATAGTGCATTTTGTGAAACGATCGCTGAAAATAAAACGTGAATTTCAGTAAACCAAGAAAAGTATTGCAAATTTCATCAAAAGATCGCAGAAACGCATAGCAAAGTTTGTCTAAAGAGTGCAGATTACAAATTTTGCCAATATGTCGCTGAGAAATATCGGAAACTTCGACAAATAGCCACGAAAAAGAAAAAAAAATTGTCACTGATCGTTTAAAAAAAATCGTGAAAAAAAACGCGAATTTCGTCAAACGATTGCTGAAAAAAACCCCGCGAATTTCAGTAAACAATCGAAGAAAAATATTGCAAATTTCATCAAAAGACCGCGGAAATGCATGGCAAATTTCGTCAAAAAAGTGCAGAAGCATATGCCAATTTTGCCAATCTGTCACTGAGAAATATCGGGAACTTCGACAAATGGCCGCGGAAAAGGAAAACACAAATTTTGTCACTGATCGTTGAAAAAAAAAAAATGCAAATTTCATGAAACGATTTGGGGGGGGGGGGGGGGGGATTGTGCATTTTGTGAAACGATCGCTAAAAAAAAAAAAAACGTGAATTTCAGTAAACAAAGAAAAATATTGCAAATTTCATCAAAAGATCACAGAAACGCATAGCAAAGTTTGTCTAAAGAGTGCACATTACGAATTTTGCCAAATGGCCGCGGGAAAGAAAAACACAAATTGTGTCACTGATCGTTAAAAAAAACCCCACAATTTCATGAAACGATTTAAAGGGGGGGGGGGGGGGGATCGTGCATTTTGCGAAACGATCACTGAAAAAATAAAAGCGTGAATTTCAGTAAACGAAGAAAAATATTGCAAATTTCATCAAAAGATCGCAGAAATTCGTAGCAAAGTTTGTTTGAAGAGTGCAGATTACAAATTTTGCCAATATGTCGCTGAGAAATATAGGAAAGTTCGACAAATGGCCACGGAAAAGAAAACAAATTTTGTCACTGATCGTTAAAAAAAAAACTGCAAATTTCGTGAAACGATTTGGGGGGGGGGGGGGGGGATCGTGCATTTTGTGAAACGATTGCTGAAAAAAACGTGAATTTCAGTAAACGAAGAAAAATATAATACATTTCATCAAAAGACCACAGAAACGCATAGCATTGTCTAATCTGTGGCTAATGGTCGCAAAAAAATAACGAAAATTTTATGAAAAATCTTGTAAAAACAATCACTATAAAAATAAAACACAAAATTCGATAAATAGTCGAGGGAATAAATTGCAAATTTCATCAAAAGATCGCGGAAATGTATAGCAAATTTTGACAAAGGAGTGCAGAAGCACACGCTGAATTTTTCCAATCTGTCGCTGAGAAATGTCGGGAACTTTGACAAATGGCGACAGAACAAAAAAAAATCATAATTTCTCATCACTGAATTACGCCTAAACTTTAAACTGCTATGCCTGGCACCAAAGTTGCAGAAAATTCTCCAAGTGTCTGTGACAGATACTTCAGTGGCAGAAAATACTCTGCTGGTAAAATATTTTACAATTGAAGCATTAATTAATCAAACCACCACTTACCTGCAATCTCTTTAAGCATTTTATTAATTTTTATAGATAATAATCTTAGTTATGTATTAAGTAATAAAGAGCTAAACATAATTGTAAAGCGAAATAATAAAATGTTTGATGGAAAAATAATCTGCAAAAGAGATAAGAAAATCTGTGATGCCTGTCTCCCATCTTGAATTTTCTGCTTCTGGACCTGGCACTATGATAACATTCAGTAAAGTGCAAGATATGTTTTGATTACGATTTCTTATCAGTGGGGAAGTGGAGAGAAAAGATTAACAAAAGGAAAAGAACTGAAAATGGAAAATTCTGAGTGCGTAAAATAGTTATGATGTGCATTTTGTGACATGGAGTTTCATAAGAATCGCACATGAATGAACTCTTAATCGCCCAAGAACGGAAATTATTTACTGAATGTTTTAAAAAAACATTCGATTCTTGGGGCGATTAGACAAATTTGGAGTTTCAGAATAATCGTCCAAGAATGGACATGCAGTCAGGTATAAAATGTACGATGTCATCGCCCAATAATGTCAACAATAATAAATCAAAACTTTGAATATTTGTATATGAAGCAAACTGAGTTCAATAACAATTTTAAAAATGCAGAATCAAAATTAAAACTTATATTTTTGTTTATTTAAATGAAAAAAAGTTTAAATTCTACATATAACATTTCGAGTTTTATACCGATTAATAAGTTTTATCATGTTATGGTTAAGCATCACAATAAATTTCAAAATAGTAACTCAATAAATAAAAATTATTTTAAGATAGGTATGTCCCGGACCTCCTTAAATGAAACAGAGTTCAATAACAAATCTTAAAATCAAAACATACTTCTTATACTTTTGCTACGAAATGAAAAGAAAACATTCAGTGAAGCGTTGATTCCTCATATATGTGAAAAGTTTAGTTTTCAGGTGAAAAAGTTTGTAAAAAGCCTACTTTTATGACAATTTTGTGAAGGGTCCTTTTTTTAGGGGGAAAAGTTTTGTGAAGGGTCCTGCTTTGATTTGAAAAAATTTGTGCAGTGTCCAGTTTTGACATAAAAAATTTTGTGAAGGGTCCAGTTTTGACATGAAAAATGTTGCGAGGGGCCCTGTTTTGAAATGAAAAATTTTGTGAGGGTCCTTTAAAGAACCCAATTTTTCCTAAACAGATCCCTGTGCTTGTTACATATCATGACTTTGATAAGAAATGAAAACATTCAGTAAAGTGTAAAAAATATGTTTTCATTGGGATTTGTTATGAAACTCATAATATATGGGGAAGTGGAAGAAAAAGATAAAAGAAAAACCCAAATAACTTCATTCATTTCCCCTGAAAAGAAATATTTATTTTATTCCTATTCTTGGGCAATGTCAACATACATCTCTTAATCACCCGAGAACGGAAATTATTTACTGAATGTTTCCATTTCATAGAAAGTACAGTTTTCATCTTACACTTTACTATAAAATGTACAGTTCTATTTTTACTAAGAAATGAAAACGTTCAGTGAAGCCTTGATTCAGCAAATTTGAAAAAAAAAATAATTACTTTAAGATCCCAGAAAGTTCAAGAAACATTATATACTATTTCATTCTTGGGCGACTACGCGTATGTAAATAGATATTAATACGAAGAACGAATACAATTTAAAGTAACTTACGTGAATTGTATTATATCATTTCTTATAAACAATATAAAAATCATTCTAAAATAATGTCAATAAAATTAAATTTTATAGTAACAATATAAATAAACCATGGGAAATAAACAGTGCAATTTCCCGCTACAGTTAGGCTAGGAAATGCAGCCGCTGTATCTCATATTTGGTGGTTTCTTCTTTGCCGCGGATTGGCTTACAGCTGTAAATAGCCTGTAACCCATAACGTTTTATTGCAGCGGATTGGCTTAGAGCTGTAAATAGCCTCTAACACATAACGTTTTAATTACGTTTTAATTTTTTAAAAAATATCTAAATAGAAATTTTAAAATCTGGCGGTGAAGGGCACTTTCCGGTAATAGCATCTATACACATGACAAAAATTTCAGAGGCCTAGGTGTTATAATTTCGGCGCTTTCCGCGGTCAGGCAGGCAAGCAGACATCTCTTATTTTATATATATAGATATATGAAATTCTATGCACAGTTTTATTTATATATATAAACCAAACTTGTATAAAAAAATATTGGTGATTTTCATTCATATTCAATTCGCATGGGTATTTTGAAAAGTTCTAATATATTACGAAAAATTCCTTTATTTTCTCAAAAATTTTTATTTATTTATTTTTTGTTGATAAATGTATGCCATAATGCATATAATGTACCAATATTTAAAGTGAAATTTACACAAAAAAAAAAAATTGATTTTAAAAGTCCATCGTACCCTTAATACCCAAGCCAGGGTTGTGTAAAATTTTAATTAGATTGACGATTGAAAACTAACGATTAATTTTTTAATCATGACTAAAGATTGACCGATTACACTTAGTTTCAATCCAACTCAAAGACTAATGATCAGTGATTATTTTAATGTAATCAATGCTTTGATTACGATTAAATCAATTCAATCCTACTCATAGACTAATGACCAATGATTATTTTGATGTAATCGCTTGCTTTTTTACGATTAAATCAATTCTCAATCCAAATTTAAGAATGGTATTGTTTCTAATCGAAATATTTATATGCATACTGTCCCACAACTTTATTTTAATTCTTATATTCCGCGATAGAGGGCGATTTCTTTTTCTTCCTTGCTCTTTTTCTCTTTTCTTCTTTTCTTTTTAGGTAGATTTCGTATGAAATACTACCTATTGGCGTCGTTCCTATGTTGGAATTTCTGAAAAATTTTTGCAGATCAACACCGATCATGACCCCTAGAACTCAAAACCACCCTCAGTAAAAAACTTTATCTATCTATCTATGTATATCACTTTCTTCTGGACACGATAACTTCCACAATTCTGCGCAAATCTCTTCCAAACTGATACATAAAATCAAGGGGCATAAAATCTCGTTCAAGTTCGTTAATGGGCAAAATCGGGCCAAAGGGCTGGAAATAGGGAGGGGTTTTGTGAAAATAGAAAAAAACCCATAACTTCTTAAATTTTGTACATATCAAATCAGTTTAAAGTTTTTATTACTCCTAAAAATAGGGCCAAAAATTTATGCATCACAGATTTTTGATAAAATTAAAAATGGGCTCAAGGGGTGCAAAAAATAGGGTTTTGGGGAGAAAAAAATTCATAACTTCGTCAATTCTCAAGATATCAAATTTAATTAATTTTATTATACATCTCCTGAATATTATCTACAACTTTTATATTCACGAGTTTTTGATAGGACCAATTCGTACCGCAAAAAAAATTAAAAACGAAAACAAAAAAAGGGGGGTGAAGAAAAAAATTTCCTTAACTCCGTCAATTCACAAGATATAAAATCCCCATGAATTCAACATATATCTTCTTAATATTGTCTTCAACATATATATATATATAGATAAGTTTTTTATAGGACCAATTCTTACAACAAAAACAAATTAAAAATACATAGCGGTTGAAGAAAAAAATCATCTTATTAAGGGTGTATTCAAATCCAAACTGCTTATTTTCTGACTCATTTTTAAATTCATTTTTGCTCTCAGACGCATCCAATTGATAGATTCTCTTCTTCAGAAACTATATAATGTACCGTAATGATCGATTTTTTTATAGAGGCAAAATATATTTCAAAAAATGATGTCAAAGTGGGCCTTTTGAACAGAAATTCCCGAAGCGTTTGTGTTAGAAAGAAAAATATTGCCTTACTGAGAAAATAATTGTTTATTAATCAAGTTTCAATTAATTGAAAGAAAAACAAGAACACATGCCGCTTATAAATCTTTTCAAAAATCACGTCAGCAAGCTTCGTATTTTTTCTATTAAAAATGAATCTGAAAATGTGCCAGAAAATTTCGAGTTGTTGAACATGGAAAAGTACTTTTTTTTAATGCCGCCTTAACATGATTCTGATAAAACCAGCTATTATATAAAAATGAATCAAAACTCGTCAAAAGCGTTCAGATAAAGCTGTTAAAGTGGATTTATATCTAATCATGATTTAGTTTTTGTTGGAGCAATTAATATACTTAACTTCGTAATCTACCTCCGCCTGTAGGCCGGGCCGGCAGGGATTTTTTTATTTACATTTGATATCATAAAACAGGGGGTGGCAAAAAAAAAAGTCACAACATAATCCAGTTACAAGATATGAAATTATGATATGGGACTAGATTATAAACGATAGTTAAATAAATTACTCCCCTGCCTCGGCATAAATTATTACGATATGAGAAGCAAGTAAAATTTCTCATTTTGGCATTAATTTAACGTCATTGAGTTCCGAGATGAAATTAATGCAAAGTTAAAGCTTAAAGAAACTTTTAAAATATTTTGGTAGGATCCCCCGCCCCCGACATACTAAATTTGATGACAGAAAATGACGTCATGTAGTACAATTAAGGCATACTTTTTCATTGTATTATCCTGTAAGTTACTACGGCAGTGTATTTCAAGATGAATTAATTATTTAGAAACAGATTATTAAGTGTACATTAAACAGTGTTGATCTGCCACGTGATATCTTGACGATGAATTGATTGGTGATTTGGTGATGACCAAAGCGGGGAGCTAAATCGTCATTCAGAGTTACTAATATATTATTCAGTTTCGGCATTAAATTTTGACACGTTAAAGATATTGATTAGTACAATACAAATACTTCAGGCTGCTTCTTTATATTTTGATACGGTACGAGTAGAAGGGCTGCCGATCCGTCATATTTACGACACTATCATGTTATCGAATTTCGGCAGGAAATTTTATGTTGTAAATATCGATTAATATAATATAAATATTTAAATCTGCCTCACGATATATTTTCGTATAATATGTGTATAACAGGGCACCAGTTCTTTATTTTGGATATATCGTACAATCGGAGTTTCAATATGAAATTTCAAAGCATTGAATATGCATATCAGTACTACAAATAATTCAGTTTGCTTTGTGATACTTTTTCTAAGTTGAGTTGAGTTGAGTTGATTTTTGACGGCCAATTATCTACACGAGGGATATAGGCCCGGGGGGAGTGCCCTCCGTGGGGGTCTTTCTAAGGGAACCTAATTCGTATAAACGCATGGAAGATCCACGACTCGAAGAAAACCACGAAAACTCCGAACGATTAGGCCGACGGGCGCGATTGGGATCGAACCCAGCACCTCCCGTCTACCAGCTTCGAGAGCAGAACCTCTCGGCCACTGGTGGGGCCAACTTTTTCTAAGATATGAACAAAACAGGGCTCTAATTCACGGTTTTGCCAGTCATGTTATCGAGTTTTGGCATGAAAGTTTTACATGTTGCAGATTTTGACCAGTTTCATAAAATATTTAATCTGCCTCGTGATATCTTGGTAAGATATAAGAACAGCAAGACCAATGTCTGAGTAATAAGTGAGTTTGAAGCCTCTAGGGTTTTTCGATATTAAAGCCTTTTATTCGCATTTTATCATTATTCGCCTTCCTCGAGCCCGTCGTGATACATAACGAAAATTGCCTTCAAATTTTCAGGTGGGGGTAGGGGGCTTAAATCGTCGGTACTTGTAGCTATCTTTCTTCAATAGTCTTGAAGAAAACAGAAGTAAATGGTGTTTTCTTGCATTAAAAACAAAAGATTTAAAAAAAATTATTGTTAAAACATCAATTTGGCAACTATTTCATCTCAGAACTTGATGACGAGATACTACCGTCAATTGACGAATTCGCTCCCCTTCAGCTCATATCATACGGAGATATCACGCGGTAGACTAAAATATTTATTTTGTACTAGTCAAGTTATACAACATACTAAAGTTTCCTTCCGTAACTGCAAAATGTGATAGTGCCATCATAAAGAGGAATTGGCCTTTCTTGCTTCTTATATCATACCAAGATAAGCCGAGGCAGGCTAGTCATTATTTTATTTAGTCTTAATAATTTTGTCCTACATTATATGTTTTTCTCGTAATTCTATGACTGAGTCACTTTTATTCACGTCACTCGCTCTATAACAGTTGGTAGTTACAACTTGGAGTAAAGGTTATTTAAATAATACTAGATAATGAATAATTAAATACTAAGCTTTGATTAAAAAACAGAAAAAATAATAAATAATAAAAACTTCTTAAATTTAGGTTTTTGACATTACCCAACATTCCATGTTCCAGGAATATACAAAGGAGTACAAAAAAACTAAAAACGGGAGGCAGATTTTAATTCAATATCGGCTGCTTAGCAACTTCATGTATTGCATTTGTACGGTATAAGTAAGACCTTTCCATTTTTTCCGGAAAAGGAAATCTGATTGCATTCCTCTTTTTATAACATTTATAATATTAATTATATTTTAACTTTTTAAGTAAGGAGTCAAATTTAAAAATTCAAGTTAACTGAAAATTATTAAAATTACGTTATAAAAATTTTGCTACTTTTATAAAATTATAGTATAATGCTTTTTAAACAGAATACAGACATGTAGGCTATACAAGTTCAGAGTGAATTTTGGACAAAAATTTGTTAAGCCTAGCATTATTTTAATCCCTTAACTGTTTTGCCCGAGTGCCGAGAGGATGTCTTCTTTCGCCACAATGATTACTTTATCTACATCTCAAAATTTATCGGATGATATATTTGAAAAGAAATTAGTAATGAAGAATAATTTAAATTACTTTAAAAAATAACCATATGCTGGCTAATTTTTAGGGTAAAGCCAGATAGCTGGGAGGGAAAAGTAGTCGTGTTTTTTCATTATTCTCTCAGTTGAAACTTGGTTAAATTGTGAAGACAGTATATTTAAGGTATGCTATGTCTTGTTATAAACAGTATCCCTTATTTAAAAGTCAAACAAAAATAAGTCATCTTTCCATGACCAAAACATACTGAATTATGACATTTTGAATTTTTTGAATCCTCAGCCCGAACGGGCATTTCTGTCTCCCAGTAGCTAGTATATACTCGCATTTTGTCATTTTTAACAGAGTTATCAAATAAAGGACATACCTCCCAATTCTTCTGTTCAACTGTATTGTTATTTCAAGATTGTGAATTTTATTTACATATATAAATTTATATATAGATATTTTGATTTACGTATATAAATATGACTATTTTAATACTGTAAATAAGAGAAAAAAATACAGTATTGAAAATTGATACTTAATTGTAAAAAACACTACATTTAAAAGTATTTCCTGCACAATAAAACATTTCCTGACGATTAAAAAAACACACACGTAATTGTTGAAGTTTTCGCTTCTATTGGCACTCCCGGAGTGCCACTGTTTTTTTTTTCCCGTTAGGAGTCACTACACTAGAAACGTATTAAAAAGTTGAGATAAATCTTTTCCATTTTTAACTTGAAAACTATTGCCATTCGAGAAAACACAAAAAATACATTTTTATGAAAATTTCTTATATTTCCCGTTAAAAAGCGCTTTTCTCCCGCAGCTTTATATATTTCAATTTTATAAAATGTAATGCGCATATATTTTTGTCTTAAAAGTGGAACCATGTATAATTTCAAATTTGTATCCTTAACAGTTCCATAAAAATCGTAATTTTAAACGTTATTTGAACGCTTTTCGTCATTCATTTCAACCTTTTAAATATATAAACTTATTAACTGTTCTGTGAGACTAGTCTTAACAATAACATCCACGTCAAATTTAAATTTTCTATCCTTAACAATTCCATTGAAATCGCAATTTAGGACGTTTCTAGAACACTTTTAGCTGATTTCACCGTTTTAATTTTCGAATTTTTTAGAAACTATTATCACATAGCATTTAAAACTTTTAAGTAATTACCATCAAGCAAATTTCAAGTTTCTCTCCCCATCAATATCATAAAAATCGCAATTTTAGTACATTTTCGCTTCTGCATCCATTGCAGGTAGTGGCACCGACATAAAGTAAAGTCTATGATGGAGCAGGGATAATCACCACCGATTTGTGACTATCAAATGATTGATAATATTGCTCCTATTTGACTAAAATAATTATAAAAAAAATATCAGTTTTAATAAAAGGGCTTCACTTGTCCCTAACCCCCCCCCCCCTAAATAATTTAAACATATTGAGTTTGGTTTATATGAATATTTTTGTGTGACTCTGTATAATATCCAATAAGGTAAATCATATAGTGACTCTTAAAAAGAATTTCGTAGCAATGAAAGCGAATTTAAGAAAGAAAACAGGGCGGTCATATTTAATTTCCGTCTATGATATTAATGATTAACTTAATCTCGATTAAATTAATCCAGATTGAATTCATGCAGATTGAAAGAATCATAAGAAAACTTTTTAAAGAGCAATTATTTTTTTCAATTTCAATCATGATAAATTGAATTAGGAGTCAATTTCGCATGATTGAATATTTAATCGACTAATCAATCGATTGAAAAAGTAATCGATTAATGCCAACCCTGACCCAAGCAAGCTTGGTACTCATTTTATCGACTCCGAAGGGATTATACCCTTAAATGCCGGGTGCTGCCTTTCGGCAACATACCCAATTTAGGCTTATAAATACTACAGTGCGTCTCATAAGTATATGGACAAGCGATTTTTTGAAATAGCAGCTCAAAATATGAAGCCATAATCACGAAAAAAATAATAAGCATATGGAATCATAATATATGTTTGTTACAATAACGAAATACTGTATAGGTTTCACAGAATTTTTGTAAAAAGGTAAAATTCAAAATAAGCTGTCCCAAAAATATAGGGACAAATGAAGAGAATTGCATTTATTTCCACCGTATCAAAAAAAAAAAAAAAAAAAAAAAAAAAAAAATCGCATTTTCTGCGTTCTGTGCATATGAAGTACCCGCTGCTAAATATAAAATCACTGCTCATTCTTCAATTATCGAACAGTGGGAAAATGCCTCGCAGCGTTCAATTCTCTGTTGCTGATACAGCTAAAATTTGGCGTTTAAAGACTCAAATGTTAAAATTTCTGATCTTGCTAAACAAACAAAGAGTAACAGATCCGGAATTTATGAAATTTTATCAAAAAGTGACAATGCGATTGGAAAACAACGTTCAGATCGACCAAAAAAAAAGCAACTCTGTGACAAGACTGAGAGATTTTTTGAGTAGTTTCAGCCCAAAAGAAGTTTGTTCGTGAAATTTCGAAGAATTTAGCGTTTCCTATTAGGAGATCTACTGTTCACCGTTGCATACAAGCAAGTAAAATTCATAAATATAGCAGAATGTGCGCGGAATCTATGCTGAAAGTGCACCATAGAAATGCACGCGTTCTTTGGACTAAAAAACACACGCCTTGGGAAGATGAGTTGTTAAGTGTTTCTTCAGTGACGAAAACAAAACCAATTTGGATGGCCCTTATGGCTAGGCATACCATCGGCATGATCTGCGACGAGAATCTCGTGAGTTCTTTAGTCGACAAGAAGGAGGGGATTCTCTCATGGTGTGGGGTGCGATCTGTTTCAATGGAACAACGGATATTATTTCTCTTCATGGTCAGCAGTTCTCTGAGGATTATTAAAATGTCCTTAAACGCAATCTACTTCCATTTGGAAACACTTTTGAAAGGGATAACTGAAAATTCCAAGAGCACAATGCGTCAATTCATATCCGTCATCCAACAACAGCTTGGTTTACGCAGAATCAAGTGACTGTTATAGACTGGCCAGGTATCAGCCCAGACCTCAATCCAAATGATAACCTTTGGGGGTACTTGCACGAGATGTATATGCTCATGGTCTTCAGTTTTCTACTATTCAGGAATTAAAGCAAAACGTAGAGCATAATTGGTTCTCCTTACAGCCACACATTCTCTAAACAGCTTGAAGCTGTTAGAGCTGTTAAACAGTTTGAAGCTTACTTGATACGGTTTTCAAGAAAATTCAACGGAATGGATCCAAAATTTGAATTTAAATGCAAAAAACTCGAAAAGTCCATACATTTTTGAGACAGCGTATTTTGATTTTCATTTTTTTACAAAAATTCTGTAAAACCTATACTGTATTTCTTTGTTGCCATAAACTTGTATTAGAATTCATATGCTTATTATTTTTTTCGTGATCATGGCTTCATTTTTTGAATTGTTACTTCAAAAAAAACGCCTGTCCATATACTTTTGAGACGCACTATATTAGAATAACATTGAAGCTATAATTCCTAATGCCGCCAATAAAATACATTCTGAAATTATTATTAAATCGATTTTCAACATTTAGATGACAACACTTGTGCTGTTTAAGAATAAAGATAGGTTTATTTTTTCAATTGTTGATACATGTTCTTTTTGTTTTGTTTGGAAGTTTGCGAAATACCCTATTTTGTTCTGCAGGGAGCAAGTAAAATTTATTTTTTATTATAGTTATCAAAATTCTTGTGTACTTAATATTCTAGAATTTTATCAAGGAAAATTATTTTTTCAATTAAACACCAGTATTTCCGATTAGTAACCAACAGTTTTTTAGCCGTAAACTATACTTAAAACAAAATATGATTTTTTAAGTATTTTTCCCATGGTTTATTTAAAAAAAGAAAGCCAAAAAACATTTTTTAAATGATTTTTGAAAACTCAGCCATTTAAGGGTTAATAACTGAGTGAACCTTGCTTAGCCCGAACCCTCTGATCACAACGCCGGGCTTCATGTGATAGAACACTAACACGAAATTTATGAATTTTTTTTATGAAATTTGAATTCAACACTAAAGAATTTCTACTTGAAATCATTTTTTGCTGTGTGCTGAAACCTTACATATTCAGAAGTTATTTTTAGTGACAGTGAGAAAATTGTTCGTAAAAATTTATTTTTTACAAAATCGATCGATAAATGCGAATCATAGTTTATTTATTTAAAATGGCAAAAAGTGGAAACTCAGGTTGTAAATTTTCAAATAAACACCTCAATTACTTTTAAAATAATTGAAACTATAAATTTATGCAGTCTCCAATGACTACGTTTTCATAATATTTTTATTTCCTTGAAATGAGAAATGAAGCTATTAAATATATCAAGAAAAGGAAAAATGACACGTAATATAATGAAAAGTATTATTCTGTTAAATTTATCGAACCCTAATAAAAATATTTTTTTCGCATTGTTTCTGTAGATAATGTAATAAAAATATTTTATAATGCATGAAATGTTAATTTACTTATTTCCATAATGCCTTAAATGTCATTGTATATTTTAATTATATCTGAAAGCATTATTTTCGATAATACTCTCGCTCCTTTAGCGTGTTTCATTCAGTTCAGGAGTAGATGATGGACCACTGACAGCCTGTAATTTGTAATCTTCATATCATATAAGCTTAAACGGAATACTATTCCTGTAGTTCTGGAATTCCGTCAGTCGATCAAATGAAATCAGTGACAGTAATAATCGTGATATGTAATATATGTTATACCTGTTATAATTCCGGCCATTTTGACGCGTATACAGTCAAACGTAAACCTTCAAACTATATAAAATGCATTTTCTAGTTAACGTAATCAAAAATTAATAATGTATTTCATTTTACGCGGAAGATTATTGCAAATTGCTAAAATTTCATTTTTTGAATGTCAAATAGGCATACTTCGAAACAGAAGTTTTTCTTGAATTCTATTATGGTTCTTGTTTTACGTGGTACTGAAGGTGGTTTGAGTTTGAAGGAGGGAGCTTTTTCTATTGTGGTTAAATTTCTGGTTAGAAGTATGTTTACGTGTCTTGAAAAAACACCGGAAGTTTTTTTTAATGTATATGTTCACCTATTACTTCGAAACTATGCGTCCTATTCATATGATTTTTTTAACTGAGAGAGGATACCTTCGCGTTGGTTTTATTTAAATTTCATCAAAATTGGTTCAACACTTTTTTAGAAATTCAACAAAATCCAATAAAGAAATTAACAAACATGTTTCAAATATTTCATTTTCAAGGTCTTCATTTTATTTTCAAGTACAGATATCTGTTTGGCAAAAAATTCGCTACCAGGCGATTTTCATCTCTCTTTATACAGTTTTGTTTCTGGGATTGTTGTAGGGAAAAACGAACAGCAATGTTTTAATCATTAAAAACTTATGTCTTGAAAAAACAGAAAGGAAAAAAAAAAATCAAAATGCAAACCTTTAAAATTCACCTAATATTTCTGCGGTACATACGCTTCATTTGAAGAACTATATTTTTACGATGGAGCTGGCAAATTTTTGAATTTAATATAAAATAAAGTAATTGAAGTTTTAAAAAAAAATTATAATTATTAGGCATTTTTCTATACTTGTAATCATGCTTCTTTTGTTTATTAATGAAATTTAGATTAATTAAATCTGTACAATAGCTTTTCGCTTAATTATTGTACAAATAAATAAAACGCATGTCAAACTACAATACTTTTGTATTTGTTATGTAAATCTGGGGGTAAAGGAATTACATCAGAAAAAAAATATATACAGCTTTCCAGATGACTATTACACTTCTATTTCTCTATTTTCACTAAATGTCTAAAATTGTCAAAAAAAAAAAAAAAAAGGTTGACTTATGTATCACTCATTGCATTCTGAATACAGTTTGTAGAAATATACATCTAAAGCATGAAAATTCCTTTAATTATTTAATTTAAAATAAAAAACACTAAACCTCTTTCATTTTCAAACATAAGTTCGAAGCACTGCATTTTTTAATGCTTGTTTAAAAAAAAATTTATCGTTTACAATTTCCAGAGAAAAGTTGGGAATATTTTACATTACTAAAACTAATTACAAATATATTACACTAAGTTTTAAAGATATGCATGTACATCTGGCTATAAAAGCAGACAGGGGCTCGCGGAACCAAATCGAGATAGGGCCCCAGATTTTGAAAGAGATGACCTGTCAATGATAATGAGAGACCTAATCCATTGACAACGTCCTTTTTTTCCTGTATGAAGAGTGAAAAAGGAAATAAACTAATATTTTTTTATTGAAAATGTCCTTTTTTTCATGTATGAAGTGTGAAAAAGGAAATAAACTAAACTCTTATTTTTTTTTTTTTTTTTTACGTTAACATCTCATGCAAAAGGATCACGTAAAAAAAAATATCAGTTTAGTTTATTTCCTTTTTCACCCATCATACAGGAACAATTAAAAATTAAATTTAAAAAATCAAAAAAATATACTGCCGAACTAATTAATTATTTCTCATCAATGTGAAACTATTTTTTATATTACTTACCTATTTTTTTTATTATTTATTTGTATTGATGACTTTTAAGTAGTGTTTAATTGTTAGTTCCTATCTATAAACACTGTTTTGATGAGGCCTATAGATGTCTATGAAGGTTAGAGTTGTAGTAAAGCTAGAGATCCTACCTACACAACTTCCAGATTGTATAATATTTAAACGGAGCTTCTGATTGTAAAATAGTCAATGAAAAATCGTCTTCATTTTGAAAGACCTATCCAATGATAGGCCACTCAATAGGGTGCGTAAAAAATAATTTCGTCTCTACCACCATTTTTTTATTTTACGACCGTCATTTTCAATTTATAAAAACAAAACCTAGCCTATAAGCATCGGGCGTTTAAAACGAATCGATAGAGACCTCATTCATTAAAATCCAGCCAGCCGTTGGGATGTTTCGAGGGTATAAAGTAACCCACATACCCAGATACGCGTGAAACACATAACCCTTCTTAGCAGTAGAATAAAAAAGAGGACATTGTCAATGGATTAGACCTGTCAGGTCGTCTCTTTCAAAATCTGGGCCCTCTCTCGATTATGTTCTGCGAGCCCATGTCTGCTTTTAAGCAAGAAAATTTTGCAAGAAAATTTTTATTACATCAACATAAAAACAAAAACTACATGTATCAAATCAGATAACAATCCAATTAACAATGGAAAATTAAGCATCCACCGGATTTTTTTCAAAATGATGCATTGAAATAGTTTTTTTTTTCTTTTTTTTCACAAGCTGGATTTTTATGCTCCTGAACCTCCATCTCCATTTACGATGGTTTTTAACACATGAACGTAAAATATAAAAACATGATCAAAAATTGACGTTCCCAGGAAGTTCAGGGATGACTGAAGGATTCCTGACCGAAAATCCTTCATTACATTATATCATTTTTAAAAAGCAAATAAATTTCATTATATTTTTAAAAAATAGGGCAAAAAAGAAAGTTCAGTTAGTTATTTTTTTTTTAAAGGAGGGGCAATGTTCCTCACCTGCCCTCTCTTGCGAGTGCACATGAACGCGAAATGTTAATGGAAAAAATCATATCAAATTTTTGGCATATGAGGTTTAGATGTATGTAGATAGAGCGGAAACAGAACGAAAATTTTAAAGTTGCTAAAAGTAAAATATTTTAGTAGATGTTCTTCATATATTCATCCTTTAAATTTTATTAATGTTCAAATATTTTATGAAATGTTAAAACAATTTCCACTTTATTTTTTCCCTTTTATAACGCGTTATATTTTATTATAAATCATGTTTATTTTTTTCAACAATGTAAAATTTACTTGAGTTTATAATTAGCCTGCATTTTTACTATTTCCTTGTTTATCTGCGTGCCAATCATTGAGTCTTGAGCTTTATAAACGGACGGACTTATGAAAGGTGTCCCAAGCATGATAAATCAGAGAGACCAATGGCTCATTTTTTTCAATGGAATCTTTGCCGAAAGTTTAATCATTTTCTTTTTGCATTTATGATTTTTTTTTAAAGAAAAAAAATCATAGTCAAAATAATTAACTTTTTACTACATTACTTGGAGAAGGGGGGGGGGTGGGGTGGGGGGTCTCTATTTTATGAATCATAGAGTATACAGGTCTGTACACTGTAAAAAAAATTCCTTTAAAATACGGAAATTGTACTTGCAATCGAAACGCCAGTACTATTTCCGCATTTTAATGCAATTTTTTTCCCTTAAAAATTTTGTGAAAAAAAGAATTTTTTCTGGAATTAACGGAAAAAATTCCGTTAAAATACGGAAATAGTACTGATGTCTCGATTGCCAGTACAATTTCTGTATTTTAACGAATCTTTTTTTTTTTTCCTTTTTACAGTGTACGGTGCACGTTTGTGAACCTTAGTGTAATATTCAAAACATTTGGTGCATTTACTGTATCAAATAAATAAATAATTAAACAGTATTTTTCCTCTAAGTAGCAACTAAAATAAATCATTATGTAAAATTATGATTACAAAGTGTTTCTCTCTTTTATTCCTTCAACTGGAATTAGGAGGATCTAAAACTTTTCCCAAAAAGATTTATAAGAAATATGAAATGGTTCATTACGTGGTGATATTTTCAAATTAGTCAATGTTTACTATCAAAACCTATTGATGCATTTTTCCTAAAACACAGTCCCTCATAAAACACTAAAATGTTTAGTCAGAAAACATTAGTTTTCAATGCATCGTTTCCAATAATAAAGATCATTCATTTCAAACTTTTTAACAGCATAATGATGATGTATGAGATAAAATAAGCTGTAATGACTTTATTTTACTCAATCTAAGTGAGATAGACATAATTCAGAGAGATTTATGCAAAGTTGTGAATAAAAAATTTACAAGAAATGCATTTTGTATCAACTCTAGCATTTCATAAAATAATACCTCTGTAGCAAGTATCACCATAGTTAAAAAATGAATTTGGGTGTTTAGAGCTTACTCTGAATTTAGAAATATCTGTAAAAAAACGAATTTGGGTGTTTTAGATCTTACTCAAAATGTAGATATATCTGTAAAAAAATATATGTATATATATATATATATATATATATATCCCTTCTGTCTCGGCCTACAGACACAGGTAGATTTCGAAGTTAAGTACTCATTTCACTAAAAAATAAAGTTAAATCAAGATTAGAGATAAACTCAGTTTAAAACTGTTATCTGGCCGCTTTTCATGAGTTTTTAATTTCATGTTTCTGTAAGAGCTGATTTTATCAGAATCATGTTAATACGATAATTTTTCTTCTACCCCTATTTTTTATTTGTTTATTTATTTACATATTTCTTTGCTGTAAAATTTGGTCTTCTCAAAAACTTGTCAGTATAAAAGTTTTAGATAATATCAAGAAGATTTACAATATATTTAAGCGGATTTGATATCTTGTGAATGGACGAAGTTATGAAATTTTTTTTTTCTTCAAACCCTATTTTTTTCGCTCCTTGAGCCCATTTTTAATGATATCAGAAATGTGTTTGGGGAGAATGAGCATGAATGGGACATTTTCACAAAAATATTTATTTTAAATATTTTTTCTAAGTTATTATCAATTTTATATACTACATTTCATACATTAGGTATTTGACTAAATCTATGCACAATATTTAGTCTATATTATTATTATACAGTAAAATATTATAAAATTAAAAGAAAGTATATCTCTGTCCCAATTATCCCTATAGCAGGGATGAATGGGACACACATATTTTCCTCCATGTATTCTATGTTACCTAATTAAAATTTATATTTATAAACTTATATGTAATTATATTTGTAATATTTTATCTTATGCTATTATATTTCATCATTGTTAATCACTTCTTTTTCTGCAGTTTTATCTAGTAATGCAAACTTCGACTGTCTATCTGTTCCCTTTTCCCACTTACGAGACATTTTAGATATGAAATCAAAGTGAAAAATGTCTTTGAAATACGACATAGCTAATATTTTTCATTCACAACTTATTAAATAATATTAATTAAATGTATCCTTGATATCATGCACAGATGAAATTATGTTAGGGGAAGTGCGAGTAGGGATTTATTTAAACACACGTTTAAAATTTAGTATAATTTCCCTCATTTGATCAATATACTATTTTTAATAATTTTATCTATTTTGATAAAGTTTCGATAATATTTTTTTTAATAAACTATTTAACATTTATTACAATACAATAATTAAGATTCAACATAATTCTTAATAATAAACAACACATATGATAAGAGTACTGTTTAAAACTAATAAATTATTAATTTATAGACCTATATAATATCGTTTTAGTTAATAAATAAATGTTTCAACATATCTAGAGATGAATGAGACTGTCCGATTCATCCCCACTTGAAATTGTCCCAATCATCCCTATGATGCATGGATTCAATTGTCCGCCATTTTGCCTCAAAAATTATCTTGTCACAATGGTCACATTCATTCATTTCAAATACCAATATTGAACCTTCAAATAAAATACTACAATATATCTTATTTGTTTATATACTGTAAGATATTTGAAAACTTCAAATGTAAAAAAAGTTACTTTTTAAGTAGAGTTTTAGAAAATTCAAAAGTGAAAAATGCAAAAAAATTAAAAAGCCATGTGGTTTTGCTTTTGGTTCTAAAGCACACTACGTTAGTGCCATATATGAGAATAGAAAGCAGCTAAAAAAAAGTTCATTGTCTGAAATATTGAGAATGTCGCATCCATCCCTTGTCTCATTCATCCCCCAGCTCCCCTATACATAAACTTTTTTTTTCCAAGATGTAATAATAACTTTAATCGGATTTGATCTGTATTACAATTAAGAAGTTATGGTTTTTTTCTGTTTTCACAAAAACCCTCCTTATTTCCACCCCCTTGGTCCGATTTTGCCCATTAACGAACTTGACAGAGATTTTCTGTATCAGTTTGGAAGAGATTTGCGCAGAATTATGGAAGTTATCGTTAACGATAACTTCCATTAAGGTAATATATAACGATAATATATATAATAACAATATATAAGGTAATATATAACGGTAATATATAACGATATATATATATATATATATATATATATATACGGAATTAATTCCATATATATATATAGAGAGAGAGAGAGAGAGAGACAGATAGATAGATAGATAGATAGATAAAGTTTTGAACTGAGGGTGGTTTTGGGTTCCAGGGGTATTGATCGGCGTAGATCTGCAAAACATTTTCAGAAATTCTAACATAGGGAAGAATTAAATAGATAGTATTTCTTACGAAATCTACCTAGAAAAACAAATATAAGTGTTTAGTGCTGAATCTGAATGTCTGTAAAGAAGTATGTCATTATTGACAATCCAAAATTGCGTTTTAAGTTGATGTACAGGGACACCACCTGACAAATTGTATGGAACAAAAACGAGTGCATGTAAGTTGTCCGAAGCACCATGCCTCTAAAACGCATTTTTTTTTTTTTTATGCGCAAGAAGTATGACGTCACATCCGGAGAGCCGAAAATTATTAAACTTCAAAAAGTGCAAAATGAATTTTAGACAAATTTAAACAAATGAAGGATTGTAAAAATAAAAATTGTACCCATAGGCTTGTGAATGGGGAAGAATAAAAAAAAGAGAGGGATGGTAGCCGCGTGTGTAATATGCAAATGAACAACTCGCTTTAAGGGCAGTTGGAAGTCAAATTCATGAAAAAAGTCATGTTTTTATTTTTTAATATTTTGAATCCTTTATTTGCCCTCTTTCGAAAAGTATATTACTTTTGTTTCTACGACAACAAGAAGCTAAAAAAATTAAGTAATTCAGTTTGTTTACATCATACATGAACATTGTATACGTAAACTTTAAACTGAATTTTCTCAAAATGTTTCTTTTTGAACTTCGATGTACTTTTTTATAGAAACTACTACATATTATAGTTTGCAATCGTTCCAGAATAATTCACGCATATCCCTGATCAATCTGAAGTGAAATTTTGTTACAAACATTTCTACAAAATTTTTATTAAAAAAAAAAATTCTTTGGAAAAATGGAAGTTTTTTGTTATTTAAAAGTGGTTTTTATTCCAGATTTAAAAAAAAAATAACTGTTTATAAAGTTGACTTCACTTTATTAGGTATTATTCATATTATGTATATAAAAAATTTCAAGTGAATATTTTCGGTAGTTTTTGAGAAAAGGTATATTAATTTAACATGGTAGTTATAGGGGCTTCCAACTGCCCTTAAAACTATCGACAATCTTCGCTTAGTGACAATTTCTTTCTTTCGTGAGTATTGCCATGTATAATACTTTATATCTGGTCAGTTTAATAGCGATGCATTAGAAACTGCTTGGGAAGTATGTAATGTCATACAAATCCCGCTTCTCGAAAAGTATGCGTCGCCATGATTTGGTTCTTTGGACGACTTTTATGTACTTAAAGCGAGAATAATCCAATTACACAGTTTGTAAAGTGGTGTCCGAACAATCTGTATTCATTTTTTTTCATTTATTGTTTTGTAATATTAAATACTAAATAAAAGAGATTAAAAAGTTATATTTTTAACTCAAATGTTTCTAAAAAATTAACAAGTAAATTAATCCTATTTTAGCAAATTATTTTACAATTAAATCTGAATACTTACAAAATATTTGAATGGATTAAGAAAGTTAAAAATATTAAATGCAACTTTATTAAAGGGTTAATTAAAGATATAATCAAATTTCGACACAACCGGCTGTTTGTTTTGTAATAAAGATAATTAAAAATTCACTTTCCTACGTTGCTCATGTTTTTGTATTTCAAAAAACTTTTTTCTTTCATTAGTTTATCTGATTTGAATAACAATCTAATTAATTTACATTTCATGTTATTAAGGGTGAAAAGAATATGCATTGCTAAAATTGCTATTCAAAAGATTGATTACTGTTCGCTTTTCATTCAGACGAGAAATGAATTGAAAGAAAATGGAAATTTCGTTTTATTTTCTTATAAAAGGGTACATTAGCTTTGACGTTAAAATAGCCATTTCTTGAATAAAATATTATTACGATTTTAAATGCATTTTTTTTAACCATTAGAACATTTAAAAGCATTCACTAGGAAATATCTTTTATATATATATTTCAAATTAAATATTTATATACTCTGTCAATGATTAGGAGAAAACTGACAAACTCCTTACACTCCTTAGCCTTAACTCGTTACACGATAACATTCACAATTAAAACCGATGCAGGAGGTTCTTTGCAAATTTCTTGTTTGCCTTTCAATATTTTTGTAAGTGATGTTTCTTGCGTAGAATATCTGACGTCGATGTCTAACGTAGAAATTTTCCACATTTTTATTTTTTGTTGCAGTTTCATTTTGGGGACCCTGCCATTTCTGGAACCAACAGACCAATATTTTTACGAAATTGAAAGTGTTCCCAGTAAAAAGAAATCCAATAAAATGTTAAAAGAAAAGTAGAAAATGCAACGTTATAAACACGAATACAAAGAATTCTACATTGCTATAATTTTGGCTTATGAATTCTTACCCTGACTAGCCGAATAATCTGGATACTCATTCTATGCAAGGAATTTCTAGAAATCATGGAGTATCTTTCTCAGAGAAATATCGTAAACTTCAAACGCCGTGTATGAAAAACAAAAAAAACACACCAAATATAATGTTCATTTTTAACCTGAGTGTGTATAGGAAGTGAGCAGACCTGCGCGGTTCACTCTGTTACCTGCGTAAAACCAGTGATTTCAAATAGTCATTTTTGCCTTAATTAATCGCAGAATTTCACTGATTACTTCTGCAAAACTTAGTTAGAAAATAGTGGTATTTTGTCGTTGCCATGTTGGCACCCTGAAGTAGAATATACTGCTGTCATATCGTTTCTGAAAGATTGTTATTTAAAAGAACGTGAATAATTCCGCACTTAAAAAGTAAAAACGGAACCATTATAAAATCAATCCTGTGCCTGTCTGTGTTTCAGAGCCATTTTACTCGTAAACAATGGAATTTGGAAAGTTCAAATTGGCTGAAGTAATAGAGGATACTGACCCACACGTTTATAGATTTTTAACCATTTACAAATATATTTAGGAAAAATGTAGAGGGGATAATTAGGAATTACCTTAGGTCACATAGTTTTGAGCAAAGCGCATTTTTCCGTTACACACAAATTTCGATTTTCGGGTATTCAGAAAAGGTGTTGAGGAGAGTTGGAGGTACCTATCGTAGCAAAAAATATGTTTATACAAAATCTCTGTCCGTTTGTCCCCATTGTACCATCGAAGAGTGTATGAATTTATGCATATAATTGAGCCAAACTTTTTGTGTATATTTTTGGCTATGGCAGAAAGTCCTCCTTGTATTTGTAAATATTCCACCAAAAGGAAGTACTGTAATAGCGATTTTTGTGTCATTATGAATATTGTATCACGAAAAAGTGTACGAAGCTATGCATGTACTTGAACCAAATTTCATGTGTATGGTTAATTTGGTAACAATTCGCCAAGAGGGGTGCTGTAATAGCAACTTTTTGCGATTTTTCACTGTTCTGTTGTACATCGGCTGTTCATGCAGCGACAGTCAATTCGCATCAAGCTAACCTGGCGACTCTGAAGTCTCTAATGTACAACAGAATCAAAATATCACATCAATTTTGATTTTTACATTATTCAGTTTTTGAAGAACACAAATGAACAGCACTGCATGGTTTAGGGGAGAAAGGGGAGGGCTGAACCCTTTTTTACATTTTTTTTTTATTTTTTAAATATTGAACAGAGTAGCGGAAAATATTGATTTTATTAAATATTATATTCGAGATTAACTTGTTTTTACTCCGGCTATTAAAATTAAGAAGGAACTTAAGATGAAAATCAAAGTTTGTGTAGTATTGAAGTAATAACACTGAAGGATTAACATGTGCAAAAACAACATGTATGTGACACATAACATTAACATGTATGAGAAAGATGAGAAAGAACTCCCAAAACTAATCAGGGAAGTTCCTTAACATAATAAACCGGTATACCAAATTCGGGGCAAATCGAATGATTCTGCATGAAAAACCCATTTATCTAATTTAAGAGGTCCGGGCTAACTTCCCTTTTCCCCCTTTACCCTTAACCAATGAACCCCCAAAACTAATCAGGGAAGTTCCTTAACATAATAATACGGTATACCAAATTCGGAGCAAATCGAATCATTCTGCATGAAAAACCCATTTATCTGAATTAAGGGGGTGGACTAACCACCCTTTTCCCCCCTTTATCCTTAACCAATGAACCCACAAAACTAAAGAGGTAAGTTTCTTAACATAATAAACCGGTATACCAAATACGTAGAAAATCGAATGTTTCTGCATGAAAAACCCATTTATCTGAATTAAGGGTGTGGACTAACACCGTTTTTCCCCCTTTTTCGTTAAAAAATGAACTCCCAAAACTAATCAGGGAAGTTCCTTAACATAATAAACCGGTATACCAAATTCGGGGCAAATCGAATGATTCTGCATGAAAAACCCATTTATCTGAATTAAGGCGGAGGACTAATCCCCCTTTTCCCCCTTTATCCTTAACCAATGAACCTCCAAAACTAATCAGGGAAGTTCCTTAACACAATAAACCGGTATATCAAATTCGGAGCAAATCCAATGATCCTGCATGAAAAACCCATTTATCTGAATTAAGGGGGTGGACTAACCACCCTTTCCCCCCCTTTATCCTTAACCAATGAACCCCCAAAACTAATCAGGGAAGTTCCTTAACATAATAAACCGGTATACCAAATACGGAGCAAATCGAATGATTCTGCATGAAAAACCCATTTATATGAATTAAGGGGGGTGGACTAACCCCGTTTTTCCTTAACCAATGAACTCCCAAAACTAATCAGGGAAGTTCCTTAACATAATAAACAGGTATACCAAATTCGGGGCAAATCGAATGATTCTTTATGAAAAACCCATTTATCTGAATTAAAAGGGTTGGACTAACCCCCCTTTTCCCCCTTTATCCTTAACCAATGAACCCTCAAAACTAATGAGGTAAGTTCCTTAACATAATAAACCGGTATATCAAATTCGGAGCAAATCGAATGATTCTCCATGAAAAACCCATTTATCTGAATTAAGGGGGTGGACTAACCACCCTTTTCCCCCCTTTATCCTTAACCAATGAACTCCCAAAACTAATCAGGGAAGTTCCTTAACATAATAAACCGGTATACCAAATTCGGGGCAAATCGAATCATTCTGCATAAAAAACCCATTTATCTAATTTAAGAGGGGCGGGCTAACTTCCCTTTTCCCCCTTTATCCTTAACCAATGAACCCCCAAAACTAATCAGGGAAGTTCCTTAACATAATAAACCGGTATACCAAATACGGAGCAAATCGAATGATTCTGCATGAAAAACCCATTTATCTGAATTAAGGGGGGTGGACTAACCCCGTTTTTCCACCCTTTTCCTTAACCAATGAACTCCCAAAACTAATCGGGGAAGTTCCTTAACATAATAAACCGGTATACCAAATTCGGGGCAAATCGAATGATTCTGCATGAAAAACCAATTTATCTGAATTAAGGGGGTGGACTAACCCCCCTTTTCCCCCTTTATCCTTAACCAATGAACCCCCAAAACTAATCACGGAAGTTCCTTAACACAATAAACCGGTATATCAAATTCGGAGCAAATCGAATGATTCTGCATGAAAAACCCATTTATCTGAATTAAGGGGTTGGACTAACCCCGTTTTTCCCCCTTTATCCTTAACCAATGAGCTCCCAAAACTAATGAGGGAAGCGCCTTATCACAATGAACCTAGAAAAAATTTTTGAAGCAAATCGGATGTTTCTATCAAGAGTTATCGGTTTACGTACATACATACGTACGTACGTACATACATACAGAACGGGCGGGCACATACGCTCTCAGGCTTTGATAGCCTGTGAGCTAAAAAGGTCCAAACGGTATCAAATGATCATATAACATAGCCTGATATTGGGCTGAATTCATACGTCCTGAAATTCGGAATAAATCGCGTAATACATCATGACTAAAAGCTCCCCAAACCATTACTGATCCTCCTCCCATTTGTGGACTGAAGCATGGTTTCGGTTCCTTCCTCAGATCATGCCAATAGTAAAATAGCAATTAAAAACTTTGTGCATGAATATTAAAAAGCAGTAAACCAACGTTTAAAATGCACAAATAATGCGAGAAAAGCAGCAAACAGCTGTTTCGAATCTACAGCGAGATTCTTCTTCAGTGCAAGATAGGGAAAAAAGAACAGCGTGCTAGAAAAAGCAAGGCTGAGCAAAATGGTAGACAGAGACGCTCTGCCTTATATACCTTATGCGGGTAGCGAAAGCGCCAGAAACAACCAATGAGAGAGAAGTAGTGGAAACGAGCTTCGATTTCGAGCTTCGAGCTTTGATTTAGGTTCGATTTTTCCTCAGCCACCATTATCCAAATATGTTCTTCTAACCTTGATCTTGATTTTTGGGAAGCTTACCACATCATTAAAAATTCTCACTCTTTAGTCAATGACTTATCTAGTACTCCAGATTTTCCAAGTATTTGGAAAGCATTAATTTAATTTCCTCTTTTTTGGTTTCTTTTTCTCTCCTTCTCCGGTAGATGCCGCTACTTGTCCACAAGGTCGTTTCCACTGCTTCTCTCTTATTGGTTGTTTCTGGCGCTTTCGCTACCCGCATAGGGTATATAAGGCAAAGCGTCTCTGTCTACTATTTTGCTCAGCCTTGCTTTTTCTAGCACGCTGTTCTTTTTTCCCTATGTTGCACTGAAGAAGAATCTCGCTGTAGATTTGTGCATTTTATTCGTGTTATTTGTGCATTTTAAACGCTGGTTTGCTGCTTTTTAACATGCCAATAGTGTTTGTAACCATTCGGACCTTCAAGATTAAATTATTTTTCATCTGAAAATATCACTTGTTTCCATTTCTTGTCCCATGACATTTTTAGCCCATTTAAGTCTTTCTTCTTTATGATGCTTCATTAACCTTGGATTTTTCAACAGTTTCATATACACTGCTCAAAACAATTAAAGGATATTGCAGTTTTAGGTGGATTTTGTATCTGGTAAACTGTTTAGCTGATTGATACATGGTCGACAGACATAGTAGGTTATATGAGAATAAATTACGCATGTTTTGCAGAAAAAAATGCATTTTATTGCGCATTTGTGTACTAAAGGAAAAAAAACACAATTTGTGCATATGAGAAAAAAAGAATAAGAAAAGGTGTTTTCTTCAAAGAAAATCATTTTCAGTAGGGGTTATGGTTTCCACGGGCCGCCAGCAACGTTGAACACCTTTGAGGCATGGACTCAATGAGACTATTAATGACGAGTTGGGGTATTCTGCCCCACTCTTCCAGAAGAGCTCTTTCCAGTTCTTGGAGAGTTTGTGGGGGTTTTTGGCGGCCAGAAACTCGTCTTCCTAGAGCGTCCCAAACGTGCTCGATTGGATTCATGCCTGGAGAACACGCTGGCCATTCCATTCGAACGATTCCTTCCTCGAAAAGGAAATCCTCCACCAGGTTTGCACGATGTGGCCTGCAGTTATCGTCCATTAAAATGAAGTTATCTCCGATTGCTGCAGCGTAAGGGACTACAATAGGTCTGAGGATCTCATCCCTATATCGGCGACCAGTCAGAGCTCCATCTCGAATGATGTAGAGGTCAGTGCGCCCGTCAATGGAGATGCCACCATACACCAACACTCCTCCACCGCCAAATCTGACACTTTCGTGCACGAACGCAGGATTATTCCTACTGCCACCGTCCCTCCAGATGAAAATACGCCTATTATCCGGATGCACAGAAAAACGGGACTCGTGAGAAAACAGAATATTGCTCCATTCATTTCTCCTCCAGTTGACATGCTCGGTTGCCCACTCCCTGCGGTCGCGACGATGCCTTGATGTTAATCTAACACATACCATCGGTCGGCGAGCATACAGACCTACAGCATGGAGCCGGTTTCGGACAGTCTGAGTTGAAATCGTGGTGCCTGTAGCCGAGCGAAGGTGTTGTTGGAGAAGAGTAGCGTTCATGGTTCGGTGTCTCCGAGGTGTTAACGCTAAATACCGATCTTCATTGGGCGTTGTTGCCCGTCTACGACCTTGCCCTGTTCTTCGGCCTGCACATTCCACTCTCCAAAAAACGGTTCCAGATCCTGGAAATGACACTTTGTGACACTCCAATGGCTTGCGCTACTTTGGCTTGAGTTTGGCCCCCTTCTAACCTACCAACAATTCTCAAAGCTTCTGAATCTGTCAAATGACTTCGCTGAGAGATCGTACTCATCGAAACAAAGCAATCACTGAATGCCGATCATCCTTGTCTTCATTCTCTTTTATCCAGTTGAAAGTCAAATTTCATTCGCTGCCGCTGAAGCGACGTTTTTGACGTCGAACTCAAAATTTGCATACTCCACAGTTTGAAAACCAGAAAAATTTGCATTTGTGATTGTCTTCTTCTATTTTCGGCAAAAAAAATTTCGTTTATATCTTTATTTTATATAAAACTTCAAATATCCTTTAATTGTTTTGAGCAGTGTATTTCTATGGTAAGAACATTATATTTGTACAATTACTAATTCTACAAAATACTAAGAAAAATATTTAAAATAACAGATTTGAGAGGGGTTATAAATATTGCACAAAATCCCTATAAAATTAAATTTAATTAATCTTTCTAAATCCTTCTAAAATGTATTAAATGATGATCTAAATCTTCTAATGTAGTTTAAACAATTCAGGAAAAATGCTTTAGAACATAAAATTTTTATGAATTCATAATTCAGTACATAAAGGGTTAATTTGTTTTCCTTTAGCTTCGTCTCCTCTGTGTTTTGATGTTAGAATTATTATTTTTATTATTATATATACAGTAGCGCTCAAAAGTATTTTGACAACCTTATATTCTCTCTTACTTTATTTAATATAAAAATGTAAAAGAAAATATATTCCCTATAATTGAGAACACTATGACTGCATTTATTTAAATGTGTCAAGTTTCAACTTGTTTGTTTACATTCGGCGCCACCGAAGAAATATGACTCCTCCTTAGCTCAAAAGTATTTTGACAATTAGTTTGCATTTAATTGTTGAAGGTGTCAGTGGCGCTATAGCTTCGATTAGTGTTTATATTGACTTATTGTGATTAATTTTAAGGGTCAGGAATGCCAAAATGTAAAAATATTGAAGTGATTCTAGAAAAGCCGCTGTAAATGCACTTAAGAAAGGTAGACTGCAAGCAGAATTAGTTCGTTCTTTTAACATGTATCGGCAACTTGTAATTACATGGAATAAAGTTTTTAATAAACAGAAATACATCGAAAATAACCCTCAAAGCGGCCATCCGAAAAACACAACTTGCAATGATGACTGTATTATAAAAATGATATCTACAATTAATTGTCGTAAGTCCGCTGTAATAATAAAAAATGAATTGAAAGAAAATTACGGCATAGACATACACGTTTCATCTGTCAAACGACGCCTAAACCTCTATGGTTTTCATGGCAGAAGACCAGCAAAAACACGTTTCTAATCTACTAAGAATAGGAAGTCTAGAGTTGCATTTGTAAAACGGCATAAACCTTTCAGGGGCAAAGCAATGCTATTGCTGAAGTGTTGAAATTAATGACTGACACCAGAATTTTGGTAAAAAAAAAAAATCGGTTTAATATGTGTGTGAAATATAGCTTTTTCATGTTTAAAAATAAATTTGTTTTCAAATTCCGGTGTCAATCAATAATTTCAACACTTTCGCAATGGAATTGCTTTGCCCCTGAAAGGATTATGCCGTTTTACAAATGCAGCTCTAGCCTTCCTATTCTTAGTAGATAACAAACGTGTTTTTGCTGGTCTTCGACCATGTAAACCATAGAAGTTTAGGCGTCGTTTGACTGATGAAACGTGTATGTATATGCCGTAATTTTCTTTCAATTCATTTTTAGGGTTTCGTTCATCTCACGAAACCCTATTCGTCTCGTTCCTCTGTCTGTCTGTCTGTCCGTCTGTCCGTCACAGAGCGGGTTCTCAGAAGCTATACATGTTAGAGACTAGAAATTTTGGGTACTTATAGCTGAACACCTCACATCAAACAACAAATCATAAAATTTTGAAAAAGTTGGTAATTAACCGAATTACGGGCTAATTAACTTCTAAAATTAACCAATCCACCTTTTTAACGCAAATTCAAACGGTCTTTCTCGAAATCATCTGTGTTTCTCCTAAGGGTTGCCAGTAAAATCAGCCGAATGCACGGTTACGACGGAGGAAATTAAGCCGAAAAATGAAGTGGAGATTTTAAAGCGAAATCGTATATCAGAAAATATTGGTCCGAGAAATTTGTAAATGGAATAGACAGACGCAGAAAAAAATCTACTTTCATTTGGTATAAAGTTCACATTTCTGCGATGTGTATAAGTTAAAATATCCACTAAAAATCGATCGATAAAAATTTAATTTCTTTAATTGGAAAGACAAGGAAATAAAAAGATTTCAATTCGGCGGGAAAGCAGGTAGACATGACGACGCTGCGGTTTTCCATAATAGCATATTTTAATACGAAATTTTAACTTTTTAAATATTAAATTTTTTGATTACATTTTTTGGCATCCCGATGTCAAATTTCTCGCTGATTTCATTGATACCCATATCTAAACCCTATCTTAATTACAAGCTGAAATATTAATTATTATTTAATTAATCGGTTTATTCCTATCAAATGCGTCGATTAAAATGAAGAGACGCGCTTATTTAACCACGAATTAACTTAAATTAGGAAATCTAATAATTTGCCTGGGCTTTTTGAACAGCGATATGAGATAAGTATAACTCATTCATCATCAGAAAGTTTACTTCATACCACTATTTTCTAATAGTAATTTCAGGAAATATTTTGAATTATTGGTTAAGACCGCCACTTAGTCTGTTTGAAACTTTAAGATAGTTTATAACACATAGAAAAAAGTGTAAAAAAGAATGGAGTGTGATATTTCGAGGAGGGGGGGGGGGGAGCTAGAATTATTTTTAAAATCTTAGCGTTTGTTACAGCAGCAAATATTTTAAATTCTTGTTTAAGACCGCCACCATCCCGACCCATCTATCTACGGAAAGATTGCGTAAAGGAGTTTCGTTCAGATATGCTTTTGTTAAGAATAGAGTGCATTCCCTGGTGGTGGAATGTGGAACTAACATAACGCGATTTTGTTAAAATTAGGAAATGTAACAAGTCGATCTGTTTGAAACTTTAAGATATTTTATAACACATAAGATAAAGTGTAAGAAAGAATGACACGCGAAATTCCGGGGAGGGGGGGGGGGGACGCTAGATTTCTATTTAAAAAATGAGCGTTTCTGACCGCTTCAGGTGACTTTTTGAGGGAGTCCTGAGATACATGCTACTTATTTAATATAAAATTGTCTAAAGTTTAGTTACCACTATTTCCTAATAGTAATTTCAGCAAATATCTTAATTTCTTATTAAGACCGCCACCACCTCGAGTAACATATCTACTTATAGGTTGTTTAACGGAGTTTCCTTCCGATACAGTTTGGTTAAGAATAGAGTGCGCTCCCTGGTGGTGGAATGTGGAACTAACATTTTTGTTAAACTAGAATTATTTTTAAAATCTTAGCGTTTGTTGCCGCAGCAAATATTTTAAATTCGTGTTTAAGACCGCCACCATCCCGACCCATCTATCTACGGAAAGATTGCGTAAAGGAGTTTTGTTCAGATATGCTTTTCTTAAGAATAGAGTGCATTCCCTGGTGGTGGAATGTGGAACTAACATAACGCGATTTTGTTAAAATTAGGAAATCTAACAAGTCGATCTGTTTGAAACTTTAAGATATTTTATAACACATAAGATAAAGTGTAAGAAAGAATGACACGCGAAATTCCGGGGAGGGGGGGGGCGCTAGATTTCTATTTAAAAAAATAGCGTTTCTGACCGCTTTAGGTGACTTTTTGAGGGAGTCCTGAGATATATGCTACTTATTTAATATAAAATTGTCTAAAGTTTAGTTACCACTATTTCCTAATAGTAATTTCAGCAAATATCTTAATTTCTTATTAAGATCGCCACCATCTCGAGTAACATATCTACTTATAGGTTGTTTAACGGAGTTTCCTTCCGATACAGTTTTGTTAAGAATAGAGTGGTGGTGGAATGTGGAATTAACATTTTTGTTAAAATTAGGAAATATAACAAGGCGATCTGTTTGAAATTTTACGATAGTTTATAACACATTAGAAAAAGTTTATAAAAAATGGCGCGTGAAATTTCGGGAAGGTGGGGAGAGGGGGAGGGGCAAAATATTTCTTTTTTGTTTCATACCGTTTCAGGTGCGTTTTTTGATGGAGTCCTCAGATACATGCTACTTATACTTATTAAATATAAATATGTCAAAAGTTAAATTACCACTATTTCCGAATAGTAATTTCAACAATTATCTTAAATTCTTGCTGAAGACCGCCACCCCCTCGAGTAACATATCTACTAATGGGTTGTGTAAAGGAGTTTCGTCCAGATACGCTTTTGTTAAGAATACAGTGCGCTCCCTGGTGGTGGAATGTGGAATTAACAGACCGCGATTTCATTTAAAGTAGGAAATCTAACAATTCAATCTATTTTAAACTTTAAGATACTTTATAACACACGATAATAAATTATAAAGAAGAAGGGCGCGTCGCATTTCGAGGAGGGGAAAGGGGGGTTGAGGGAGGTGCGCGAACAAAATTAGGAAATATAACTGGACGATCTGTTGGAAACTTTAATATGGCTTATAAAACATAACATAAATTTTTAAAATCAGGCCGCGTCAAAAGTCATCGTGACCATCTGCCCACTCTCCCCCAAGGGGGGCACTTTTCTAAATTTGGCAGATACCCGTCATGTGATATATCGTAGCATTTTTTTTTTGGGGGGGGGGGGCGAATAAAATTAGGAAATATAACAAGGCGAATATGTTTGAAACTTTAACATAGTTTAGGATGTGTTTGCCAAAATTTAGAAGGTATTCCATGGCAATAAATGTACTGGACGTTTTGAAAGAAAGTGTTTTAAAAGGAATGTTAAACGAAACCCTTTGTGCGATGTATGATCACACTTACCCACTTGTTTATTATTACAGCGGACTTACGACAATCACTTGTAGATATCATTTTTATAATATAGTCAATATTTAAAGTTGTTATTTTTTCGGATGGTCACTTTGAGGCTTATTTTTGATGTATTTCTGTTTATTAAAAATTTTATTCCATGTAATAACAAGTTGCCGAGACATGTTAAAAGAACGAGCTAGTTCTGCTTGCAGTCCTCCTTTCTTAAGGGCATTTACAGCGGCTTTTCTAGAATCACTTCAATATTTTTTTATTTTTCGGCATTCCTGATCCTTAAAAATAATCACAATAAGTCAATAAAAACACTAATCGAAGCTATAGCGCCACTGACACCTTCAACAATTAAATACAAACTAATTGACAAAATACTTTTGAGCTAAGGCGGAGTCAAATTTCTTCGGTGGCGCCGAATGTAAACAAACAAGTTGAAACTTGATACATTTAAATAACTGCAGTCACAGTGTTCTCAATTATAGGGAATATATTTGCTTTTACATTTTTATATTAAATAAAATAAGAGAGAATATAAGGTTGTCAAAATACTTTTGAGCGCTACTGTATAAATTTAATATAATACATAGGGTGAAATTAATGTAATTAGAATGAGGTATAATAACGTTCATGTACTAATAAAAATATAACATTAATTTCGATTTTACGTTATTTAGTTTTTGAAGAACACAAATTAACAGCACTGCATGGTTTAGGGGAGACGGGGGAGGATTGACTCATTTTTCACAAAAGGATTTTTTATTTTTTAAATATTGAACCTAGAATAAAGTTTTATATATCATTTCACTCGTTATACAATCATTTTTCAAAATAAAATTTCGATATAAGCGTAATAGATACCTGAAAAATGTTTTATTTCAATCATGAGAAAAAAATGGGTCAAGGCTCCCCACGTATGGGAGGCTTGTCCCACTTTCTTTTATACTGAAATATTTGCTTAGGGATATAAAATCTGTTAAAAAAAACAGAATAACTTTATACTACATGTTTCAATTATTATTACAAATTATTTGGAGAAATGAAACCTGCAAACAAACCTGCTTCGACGGAATAAAAGGCACAGGAGGAAAATTCCATTTTAAACACCAACTTTTTGTGATCTGGCAATACTAGCAGCCACATAGTTTGGCTCCATCTTATTGTGTTCATCTTGCTGAAATTTGTCTACATACCTCCCTAATGTTTCGATGAATGCTATGTTTTTTTGCAGGAGGTATGAACACTTAACATTTCTTAATGCTGCAGCTTACTTCCCTTCTAGTCTGATTGGCGCAGCATATCCCTAAAGGGTCTTTGCGCCATAAAACCACAATCAACCAACCAACCCTTATAGTCTGTTCCATTCTTTCTATTTACTTACTATAGATACCATTTAAATGAAATAAAAGTTCCTATCAACTTTTCAATTTATATTTCATTAAATTTTTCTTTTGCTTCTGTAGCAATTTTTCACACCTTCCATTAATCAATTTTAAACTTTTTCCTTTACAACGCCCTAATTTACAGAATAAATTTACGTTATTTTAAAATATAACCATTAACCCTTTCTTATGTACTGTGTATAATAAAAAGAACAACAAAAACACTTAATTAAGGGAGTTTTGACCATCGGGTCAACCCTCCCTCACATTGACGGGGTCAAGCCTCCACACATAGCCACTTTTTAAAGAATGGCACATGGTTATGTTAAGCCTAATTCATTGTACAATCTTTATGCCTGGATAGAACGCTCTATATTTCTGCATTATTTAAAACCTACTTACTTAAATTTATATAACATATTTTATTCGAGAAAACCTTAAAAAATATTTAAAAAAAATACACTATTTAAGTTGTAAAATCTTCACAATCGATTTTTTCACATCTGTCTCAATTATCTGCATGAAACAAAGACAATTATTTGATCATTCGAATATCTTTGGTTGCCACTTGCTGGCAAAATTCTGAAATTCTTTTAAATATGAAAACTGAAGGGTGCGTCAACCCTAATGGTCAATCCTCCCTAGTCTCTCCTATATTAAATCAAACTATGTCAAGGTAATTGATAAGTGAAAAAAATACACCATTTTTTATTTTAATTCAGGCAATAAAGGACTTTAAAAGTAAAAGCTACACAAAAGGGAAGATATGTGTGTTCTAAATGTATATGCGCGATATATAGTAATAAATATTTAGGATGTTGGAGTATTTCATTTTAAACTAAATGTCGCACGTCGTAAACGATTTTGAATAAAATTTTTAAAAGCTTCATAGGGGGACAATTAAAATTTTATACACTCTACTTCATCACCTATGGAATGAATTGTGAAAAACACTTTTATCTTCTGGCCTACTTCACAAACCTATATGCCAAATTTCATGTTTTTGAAGAAAAATGTCTACCAAATCAGAACGCTCAAAATTTTTCTTAACCCCTTAATTCTCGCTCCCGTGATATTCACGGGCTGTGTCTCTTATTCAGATTGTTTGATTACCACCAGTTTTATAAAATAGTGTAATTGGCTTTATTATGGTGACCTGTCAATAAATAAGGTGAATATTTCTTTTTCAAAAAAGTGGTGCCAATAAGAAATTGGAAATTTTAAACCGTAATTTAATGCGACCGTTAAGGGGTTAAATTACATTTTTACAACAGGAATGTGCGTCACATCATCTTGATTTATACAAAGCCCTAGTAAAGTCTTTTTTTTTAAATACGTACAACATCCTCCTAACATTCGCTTTTGCAAAAAAATTCTTTTTCAATGTGACAGTTTACCATTGAGTGACTTGTGTGATTCAATGAAAAATCGTAATGACAAAATATTAATCAAATTTCATCCCAGGAAATAAAAATGTAGCAGTTACTTTTACTTACTGCTATAGGATTGAACTTTAGAAGTGTAATTCACATGCCTCGTAGTTATTAAATTACAGTATAAAATAATTTCATGAAATAAAAAGATTATTTAACAGGAAAATCATGAAATCCTTTTCGACAACCGTCTTTTACAGAATTTTTATTCTTTTATCACCGGTTTCTCAAAACAGAATTTTTTGCCTAATTGAATCGGGAAAATTACCTGATTAAATAAGGTAGAATTTACAAAAAACAAGTAAAAATTAAATAAAAAAAAAAAAAAAAAAACCGGCTGCGTAAAAAGCGAACTAATTAATTATTTCTCATCCATGTGAAACTATTTTTTATATTACTTACCTATTTTTTTTTATTTACTTGCATTGATGACTCTTAAGTTATGTTTAATTGTTAGTTCCTATCTATAAAAATTGTTTATGGAGGTTATAGTGTCAGTAAAGCTAGAGATCCTACCTACACAAATTACAGGTTGTGTAATATGTAAACGGAGCTTCTGACTGTAAAATAGTCAATGAAACATAGTCTTCATTTTGAAAGACCTATCCAACGATATGCCACTCAATAGAGTGCGTAATTTCTTTTTGTCTCTACCGGCATTTGTATTTTACGGCCGCCATTTTGAATTTATAAAAATAAAACCTAGCCTATAACAACCGGACGGTTAAGACAAATCGCTAGCGACCTTATTCATTAAAATCCATCCAGCAGTTAGAATGTTTCGAGGGTAAAAAGAAATCCACATACCCAGATACACATTAAACACGTAACCTTTCTTGGTAGTCGGGTAAAAATAACAAGGACTCTGAGCATCATGTATACGTAACGCTTGTTCCCAAGGGGTTAAAAAAATTGATCTGACAAACAGCACCATTTATCAAAAATCAATTGGGTCCAAAAATCAATTGGGTCCAGGATCAATGCGTACATTAAGGGGAAACAACGTTTACGAAATCATACGTGAATGGCTGACATTCATGTACAATTCTTTTAGGAACTACTAACTTTCAATGCTTTTTTAACAGTACTGGCAAAAGCTAAACTATAAATTATCGTCAGGCGAAAACTTAAAGCTTAAAATATAATAGCTAAGTAATTTTGGAATGAAAACATATCATGTAAAACAGCTCACATTAATGTACACTTTTTTTCTAAAACCACTGAAGCAATTTCAATACGTTTTATAAAGGTGTTCTAAAAAGCTAAATTATAAACAGACGTCGACAGAAAATAAAAATAAAAAATGCAATAGTTAGGTTAATTAAACAAAAATGTAAATTTTATATGAAAGTGCGTAACTATTTGGCTTTTATTTTTTATTTTTGGCCCAACGATGAACGTAAAGTTTAGCTACTGCCAAAGCTATTATTATTTTTTTAAAGTACTGAAATCGTTTACAAAGTTCTCGAAAAAATGTTCATCCATGTAAGCTGTTTCTCGCGTGATTTCGCAAATTTTGGTCACTACCTTAAGACAGACTTCCTAACAAATTTTCTAACAAATTCATTCATTTCAAAGTTGTAGGTTAATATTTTTAAAACTTTTCTATGTTAATGAGCATTGTGATTATTTCTGGAATTTTCGAAAGTAACCCCAATCAAACAAATAAACGTCTTAATTTTTTAAGGAAAATATTAATTTTAACAAATTTATCTTTTTATTTAGAGTGATAAAATATCGGTGATTAGTTTTATTTCAAATCAAACGATAACAAGCTTTTCGGAAAATATACATACAAGAGTTGTTTATCTGAAGAAATATCCAGTTAATCGTAGTTATATTCATTACAGTTCAAATTTATTCACACTATCCTAAATAAAATATTCAAAACATTCTAAATATAAACGAAAAATAAAACACCTATAAAAACGACTCTTATTATGACGCTAATTAACGTTTTAACAATGAATAATTTGGTTACATTTTAAAAACAAAATTGATGTTTAAAATTATTTAAAAATACTTCTTTTAAGCGAGAAACTTTTTAATTGTTTTTACAGTAAAAAAATAGTTAAGAAAAACAGTTTTAAAATAAATTTTGTTTAAGTATGCTAAAATTTTTTCAGACGTAGAATTAAATATTATTTTTCTATTGTTTACATAAGTTGAAGATTTTTAAAATTTTTATCTTAAAAATGTATTCATGCATTTTTTTCAAAATTAAGATCTGTTTTAATTAGAAAGGGGAAACTAATTTCAAAATATTTTATTAGAATAATAGATTTACTAACAAAATAATTTAGTACATTTTTCTCAGAATATTATTGAGTTTAAGTATGGACTGTAAAATTAATACTTTGATAACCGATGTAGTATTGTTACGTACTGTTCGGCAATTTTATTTTTGTGAAAAAGGATTTCAATACAAAATTAACATTTGAAAAAACTATTAAATATCGCATATAGTTGAGTTTTTTTTTTCTTTTAAAAACCTCTCTCGGTTTACAAGAAAAAGTGTTTGTGCAAAGAAATTGAACTGCTTAATGATTTCTAATGTTACCGCCGCGCAGTGGCGAAATTTTCCAAAATGCTACACCGACCGCCGCTGCTCGCAGAATAGTTTGGTTTGGTTTGGTTTATGACGGCCAATTATCTACAAGAGGGATATGGGTCCGAAGAAGGGGGGGGCGTCCGTGGTGGGTCTATCTAAGGGAACCTACCGAATTCACGCAAGGAAATCAAAGGTTCGAAGAAAACCACGGAGAATTCAGAACTATTAGGCCGACGGGCGTGATTGAGTTCGAACCCAGCACCTCCCGTTTACCAGCTTTTGAGAGCAGAAACTGGCGGAATAGAAAGAATCACGACCCCTTCTTACAAGACTGCCCAGAACAGTAGTAGATCCAATTACAGAAAATTCCACCGGAAAATTTTTAAAGCTGAATTCGAAAAGTTTAAGACATCGACCAGCGGGTACGGGATGGTGGTGCGGTTAACATAACTTCGAACTCATTCATTGGTGCAAAACACTAAAATAAAAGTTACAATCTTTTCAGGCGCATCTATGTTTAGCTCACGTTAATTTCTTAAACTAAAGGCATTACAATTTATTTTAGCTAATACCATCGTGATGTTGAATATTTTGAGAATAAATTATCTTCATTATTTAAAACACGATATACTTAAAACTAATCTTTTCTGCGTTTTTAGCGTTTAATGAAGAGCTGTGTCAAGAAAGGTGTATCAGTGGGATAGGATCGTCATAATTTAGTAATGTCTTATAATAATTCGCTACAGAATGAGCGAATTTATATTTACTTATACGTGAAATTGTTCTATTACATGATTATATTACTTATACTTTATGAAAATATTTGATGTTCAAACAAACTTCATAGAATTAATAAATGAGAAAAATAACTTGTAATCTTCCCCTTATTATTACATGATTCGTTTGAATTTTGCGAAAAACTGCTGTTTTATAAATGTTTCACACAATAAATAAACCAAATTATTGAAATTCTGCGCCAATACTCAATACGCTACACTACAGGGTATGCAAACTAACTCTCAGTTTCATAAATGTATCACCCCTCAGTTATTCAGTAAAACAATTTTCCATTTTGATTATTTGCTTGTTTGAAAAATACTCAGAAAGTGGACATAGACTTCAATGCTGGCTGAGGTTTCAGATAAATTTGCCACCGCGCGCCGAGTACATTCTGAAGTGTCTGGCAATTTTTATAAAGGTAGAATTGCTTGGGACACGAACATTATGGAGGAAAGGATATGAAAATCTCTGCGATACATGAATATCAAGGGTCTAAGTAAATTGAATTTCAGGATGGTTCAGACCATTTTCATTTAAGCCTCTGATCACCCTGAATTACAGTTATTTAGTTCTTTGTTTTTTATGGTTCACAAAGTTTTCATGTCCAGTCCGGTTTTATTTGGGACCACGCAGTACCACCGAATCCCTGATGCCATGAAAAATTAGATGTATTGATATTTAACCATTATTCTGTTGTCCCATACATGCAAGCCAAAGCACAATTCTTTACATCTAGTATAAGGTCTTAGGAAGAAAAACGTGATGAGGTGAAACTGTATATACGATAGATAAATTTTTATATACAAACAATATAAACTAAATATGTGGGAAACCAAGTAAAATATCAAGTAACGTTTCATTTAAGTTATTTCTTTGAGTTATTTTATGATAACGTTTAAAGGTGCAACAATTATAGACTTCATCAATATCTTTTTAACCCTTTAAGCCCTGCCCCGCACAATTGTGCGGGTGATACTAAAGTAAAAGCAAATGACTATTTCCTGTTTTTGTGAGATTTAAAACAAAATCTGCACATTTATATGAGTTAATTGACTTCAGATGTTCTGATAAGACACAACTAGGGGGCACCAACTACAATACAGGGTTAGATTTTCTGCTTTTAAAAAGACTATATCATCTGACAGCAATAGACAAAAAGTATGTACTGTCGTAATTTCTTTTAAATATGATTTTTAGTTTTTGCTTAGATTTAATTTTTATTTTAATATACTTTATTCATGTTTTTAATTGATTTTGTCTTTGATAAATTTAATTAGGTTTCACAAATGTTAAAAAACAAACGGCCTTTTCCACTTCCAAAATGGGCTCAATTCCTAATATAAAATTTTTATTTTTTAGTGATTTTTTTAATTGATAGTATTAGATATGTAATATGCACATGTAACGAACTGTATGTTTCTGCTCTGAGTTCTAGATGTCATATATGATTTATAAGTTTTATATGAGTTATATGCATATCACGAGATAGATTTTTAAGTTTGATAAATTCATTTAATTTTGTCGACACAGCAAGTAAACCACCAGGAATAAATAATAATGGAAATTTCAGTAAATGCTCGACAGATTCCGTAGTGTCTGCTGGAATTTACCAGGAGATCAGGGAAAATTTTTCATATGAGCAGACGATTCCTTTTTTTAGGACATGCCTCAGTTAAGCAGTATGTAAAAAACAAACCACACTCTGTGGTAACAGCATCATCTGGGATAGTTTTTAATTTTGTAGTCTACCAGTGGGAAAGTATGGACCTGTTCCACAAGGATCTAGACTTAGGACCTGCTGTAGTCCTTACTCAGGTTCAGACCTAGTTTTATGTACTTTGATCGATATTTCAACAAAATACCGCTGCTAAAAAAACTAAAAAAAAAAAAAAAAAAAAAAAAAAAAAAATTGAAGGATCAGGCACAATCCAAACGGGGTGAAGGGAATACCATTTGTCAGCGGCTCTTAAGCATTGAGCACGTCTTAGAAAATGAAATTGTAGTGGTCTGTCTAAAAACAAAAATTGTTTCAGACATTTTCATTGTGGCTGATGAAACTTATCTCAATAAACAACAACTTTTTTGCTTAAACTTTTATCTTTAGATATTTGCACACATAATCCGAAACTACACAATTGTGTAGATTTAGCCCCAAAACGGCTGCATTAAAACCGAACCCGCACAATTGTGCGGGTCATCCCTTGACATAACCAGGGGCGGATCCAGAGAATCGTTTTGGGGGGGGGGGCGATCCCGAGTGACATATAATCAACGTAGTCGTAACTTCTGTTGCTCAAATCATTCCTTGCAGTTAATTATTAAATGAATATGAAATAATTAATGTGATTTGAAAATATTACAGACTCTTGATTATCCGGCATCCGATTAACCGAAACACTCGTTATCCAACACTCTTATTATATAATCCCGCCCTCTCCTCAAAATATGATTTATTGTTACTTATTAGGTCGTAAAATTAAAAACGTTATAACAGAATATATTTATTAAATGTCTTATTATTTTTATTTTTATTTTTACCCTTCTACTATGGTAATTATGTATCTTATTTTTTGTTCTTTTAGTTATAGTGAACAACGTTAATAACACAAGCCTGCGATGATTGTGTTTTTTAACTTTTGATAATTGATTTTGATGTATTTTTTAGCACTGAATCCGAAAATGACCTTCATTTTTAACCGTCACGTCACGATTTTCGGAAATCGTAAATTTCAAAGTTAAAAAGTAAGAAATAGCGAAATCCCACAAAGCAATTTGTGAAAAATGCCTTAACAAAAGAAGGTAAATGTTTTAAATGCATCTGCGACAGATTTCCCAGCCTTATCATATCAACCACCAAAATAAAAGAGGATACCGAGATGAACCCCATAGAGATGATTAAAAGAAAAGCGGGAAACAGAGCATGAGCGGTTGAAAGAAACTTCCACGCATGGAATAAAATTATAAAGATTTTAAATACACAATATTTCACATGTTTAACTGTAAAAATCCGAAGTTTAAGCAAAAAAATGAATAAATTATTATGAAAGAAAGTTACGTCTATTTTATAGTAGCAGATTTTCGCAATATTTCGACTTTTTAAAAATTTCGGATTTGTGAAGTGATGGTATTGTAAAAAATGAAGGTCATCTTTGGATTCAGCACTTAAAAATACATAAGAACCAATTATCGAAAGCTGAAAAAGATAACCATCACATTAATTTTTTAATATCAGATTTCTGAAAGAGGATAATCTCTGAAAAAGGATCCCCTTCAGAAATCTGAAGGGGCCTTAACATCCTTGAAAGTCAAAATGTGTCATCTAAGTGGTGTGTATACCTCTTCACAGGCGCGGATCCAAGGAAGGGGTGAGATCGCCCCGTCTACAATGTCGCCGAAAAAATCATTTTCATCAATCGTTCACAGGTAAAAAAAAACGCGAATTTCGTCAAAGGAACGCGCAAAAAACGCGAATTTCCTCAACGGGATCGCACAAAAACACGAATTTCGTCAAAGAAGCGCGAAAAAACATGAATTTCGTCAAAAATAGAGCATTTCATCAAAGGACCACTGAAAAAACTCGAATTTCGTCAAAGGACCACGAAAAAAAACGCGAATTTAGTAAAAGGATTGCAGAAAAAAACACGAATTTCGTCAAAGGGTCTCAGAAAAAAACGCGAATTTCGTCAAAGGATCGCAGAAAAAAAGCGAATTTCGTCAAAGGATGGCAGAAAAAACGCGAATTTCGTCAAAGAATCGCAGAAAAAACGCGAATTTTGTCAAAGGATCGCAAAAAATGCAACCATCACATCCATTTTTTAATATCAGATTTCTGAAAGAGGATAATCTCTGAAAATGATCCCCTTCAGAAATCTGAAGGGGCCTTAACATCCTTGAAAGTTAAAATGTGTCATCTAAGTGGTGTGTATACCTCTTCACAGTCATGAATCCAAGGAACGGGGGAGATCGCCCCGTCGACAATGTCGCCGAAAAAAATCATTTTCATCAATCGTTCACACGTCAAAAAACGCAAATTTCGTCAAAGGATCGCGCAAAAAACACGAATTTCGTCAAAGGATCGCTCAAAAAACGCGAATTTCCTCAACGGATCGCACAAAAACGCGAATTTCGTGAAAGAAGCGCGAAAAACACAAATTTCGTCAAAAAATAGATCATTTCATCAAAGGACCACGGAAAAAACGCGAATTTCGTCAAAGGACCACGAAAAAAAACGTGAATTTAGTAAACGGATTGCAGAAAAAACACGAATTTCGTCAAAGGGTCTCAGAAAAAAACGCGAATTTCGTCAAAGGATCGCACAAAAAACGCGAATTTCGTCAGAGGATGGCAGAAAAAATGCGAATTTCGTCAAAGAATCGCAGAAAAAACGCGAATTTTGCCAAAGGATCACAAAAAATACGAATTTCGCCAAAGGATTGCAGAAAAAAACGCTTATTTCGCCAAAGGATAGCAGGAAAAAACGCTAATTTCGCCAAACAATTACGGGGGAAAACGCTAATTTCGCGAAAGAATTGCGCAAAAATTGCGAATTTTGTCAACGGATCTCGGAAAAATGCGAATTTCGGCAAAGAATTTCTAAAAAATACGCGAATTTCGTCAAAGGGCCGCAGAAAAAGCGCACAATTAGCACCATGAGGAGATTTCCCAAGGCCCCCATCGACGGGGGGGGGGCTCTATCGGGGCGGTCGCCCCCCCAAGATATAAATCCAACACTTTTAACGGCAGTTTTCGCGGAACAGACAGACAAGCAAACGAAAACCAAACACTTTTCGGGTGTCAATGGTAAACTTCACTGACGTTCCGGAAATTAGTGAACAAAATAGGATTATGTCCTGTCAAAAGGCATATGGCGCTATAATTTTTGACACTATGGGTTGAGGTGGGAGACGATGCCACTTCGTGTACCTTTTGTTAAATCTCTACAACAGAAATTGACAACGTTATGCGGATTCCTTCAAAGTGTTGAAACTTTTCGCTCTTTCAAAGAAGCTGCAATTCTAATTTCTGTATAACGAAATTTTTGAGGATTGCTTTATTGTTTGAGAAAAGAATGGGATTCATTGCAATTTCCAAAGAAAGAAACAAAAAAAATAAAGGTCCTTTAAAAAATTCAAGCATCTTAACGTTTTCTGAAGAAAGACACTAATGTGTAAAAATTGTACTGTTATTGCTACCCACATTGGTAAATTTCAAGGGGTATTTGACAAATGAATCAAAAAGGATTATGTCCTGATCCTAGTCAGTTAGAAGTTAAAATGCTTACAGTGTGTTGATTTCTTAAAAACTAACTTGGTAAATTTGTTCTTCCCTTCTTTGCCCCGATCGAACCGCTCCCCCCGCGTGTATGCAGGTTTAGGGCAATCTCCTCCCGGTGCTAATTGTGCGTTTTTTCCGCGGCCCTTTGACGAAATTTGCGTTTTTTCAGCGATTCTTTGGCGAAATTCGCATATTTTTTTCGCAATTCTTTGAAGAAATTCGCATTTTTTCAGAGGTTTGTTGACGAAATTACCGTTTTTTTTGCGCGATTCTTTCGCGAAATTAGCGTTTTTTCCTCAATTCTTTGGCAAAATTCGCTTTTCTTTGCGATTCTTTCTCGAAATTCGCATTTTTTCAGCGATCCTTTCACGAAATTTGCGTTCTTTTGTGGCCCTTTGACAAAATGCGGAATTTTTTGATGAAATTCGCATTTTTCCGCCCTTCTTTGACGAAATTCGCGTTTTTTCGCAATCCTTTGACGAAATTTGCGTTTTTTCGCGATCCTTTGACGAAATTCGCATTTCTTTTGCGATCCTTTGACCTGCGAACGCTTGACGAAATTGATTTTTTTCGGCGATTATTTATCGAAATTCGCGATAATCAGTGGATTTATATAATTTTGGGTGGGGGGATCTCCCCGATCGCCCCGCCCCGTGGATCTTTAACTTCAACTTTAGTTACGAAGGCAAAAATTTAAAATCACTTTGAGGGTCAATCTGTAGTTGTTTATGTTGCTTCTTGCTACAGTCTCTTTTATTATTTTCTAAATTTCCAACATTATTACATTTCTTAAATAAAGTTAGTACGACTGTAACTTGATTTATCTGCTGTTTACTTAAAACTTGATTTTAAATAAAATCCCTGACGACGCGGCCTACAGGCCCAGGTAGATTTCGAAGATAAGTACTAATTTCAACAACAAAAACTAAATCATAATTAGAGTTAAACCCACTTTAACAATTTTATCTGGCCACTTTTGAACAGTTTTTAATTTCCATTTTATATAAGAGCTAGTTTTAATAGAATCGTGTTAAGGCCAGTATTCAAAAAATATTTTTCCATGCTCAACAACTCGAAATTTTGTGACACATTTTCGGATTCATTTTTAAAATGAAAAACATGAAACTTGCTGACGTGATTTTTTAAGACATTTATAAGCGACCATGTTTTAATATTTCGTTCAATTAATTAGAACTTAATTTATAAAAATTATTTTTGCAGTCGGACCATATTTTTTGTTTCCAACACAATCACTTCAAGAAATTCTGTTCAAAATGCTCACTTTGACATCATTTAAAAAATATATATTCTGCCTCTATCAAAAAATCAACCATTACGGCACATTATATAGTTTCTGAACAAGAGATCCTACCAATTTGATGCGTTAAAGCAAAAATGAATTTAAAAATGAGTCAGAAAACAAGCACTTTGAATTTGAGAACATCTCTCATACGATAGTTTTTTCGTCAACCTTGATGTAATTTTACATTTACTTTTTGCTGTAAGCGTTGGTCCTGTCAAAAACATGTCAATATAAAAGTTGTAGACAATATTAAGAAGATATATAATAAATTCATGCGGTTTTGATATCTTGTGTATTAGCGAATTTATGGAATTTTTTTTTCTTCAACCCCCGCCCCCTTTTTGTTTTCGTTTTTTTTTTTTTTTTACATTAAGAAATGGTACTATCAAAAACTTCTCAACATAAAAGTTGTAGATAATATTAAGGCAATTTATAAAAAAATAATTCGATTTGATATCTTGAGAATTGACGAAGTTAGTAACTTTTTAACGTAAGCAAAACTCTATTATTTTCAACGCTTGAGCTCATTTTTAATTTTATCAAAAATCTGTCATACATAAATTTTTGGCCCTTTTTTTTGAAAAAGTAATAATAACTTTAAACTGAGTCGATATGTATTATAATTAAGAAGTTTTGAGGTTTTTTCGTTTTTCACAAAACCCCTCCTTATTTCTACCCCCTTGGTCCGATTTTGCCGATTAACGAACTTGACCGAGATTTTATGCCCTTGATTTTATGTATCAGTTTGGAAAAGATTTGTGGAGAATTATGGAAGTTATCGCGTCCATAAAAAAGTGATTATATATACAGGGGGGTCATAAAAAAACTTGGTCATAAAACAGGGTGGTCATAAAACCGATATATGTACTACTAATGACCGGTCCGTCCAACCGATCGAGATGAAATTTCAAATATACTTATTCAGAGGTATGAGCTCGAGATTCTGTGAACGGCAACAAAGTGGCGTTAACGGTTACGGTTATAGGTACAGAAACTCGAAATTTTCAAATGGCAACTCGCATTTTTTCCTGTCGCAAATGCTCAATGCATGTAAAAACCCCAAAGAGCGTTGGAACAGTACGTGTATCACAATAAACGGACGCGTTATGCTCGCACAAAAATGACTCTGCGAACGGCCTAAAAAAGTACGATCGGGATTAAGATATATTTAATATTTTACCGACCTTTAAAAAAAAATCAAACACGTGTTTTGTGCGAATGCACGTTATTCTACCTTTAAATTCTGGCAGGGTGATGACAATGTCAATATTTTTTTATTATATGTCAGTAATCTTTATTTCTAGTTTATAAATGTTTAAAAAATCTCTGCTACTGAACATAACCGTAAGGATTCTCATCAAAGTAACGCTTACAATCTCCATAAATATGAATTGAAAATTTATTTTACTTTTTTTACTCTCACCTATTTTACAGTATTGAAATTCAATGCCAGAAATGACGAAAGAAAGTATTTTACACATTATAAGATATCGGGGTTTCGTTTGGATTTAGAAGATAATGCAATCAATTTCGGTTATTTCAGAAGTGCAATTATGAAAATTGGGTAAAAAAGCATGATAGAATAAATGCAGGATTGTTTTAACGATCTTTGTCATCATTTTAAAATTTTGAAATAACTTTATTTAAATGTGCATTTCAGGAAGGAAATAAATTTATTATTTTAAAACTTAACTTTTAAAATTGTATTGGAATTGTGTAATGAAACTTAGAAATAAATTAAAAGTATGTACATATTTCTGTAAATTTTATATAAGCAATTGATTTACAGTATGGTTTTGCAAATCTTTCATTTCAGATTACAGAAGTCAGCCGGTGTTGGTGAGTTAATAGAAGCTGGTGTGATACAATAAAATACAAAAAACTTCTTAAAACACCATAAAATGAAATATATGTGCGCAATAATAGAAATGCGCAAGGCCTTTCAAAAGAACTTGGTCTTTCTTCATCAGGCGCAAAGCTTCTACTTTGAAAGCAGGAAAAAGACTGAAAGAAAAGGGAAAAGAATAAGCTGGAGAAACAGACAATAGAAAAACAGAAAGCTTCAGCCAATAACAAGAGCGTTACGCAATCAGGAGGACACAGAGTAAAAGCACAATTGAATACAAAACAAGTGAAAAATTAGAGGCGAACACACTGATATATAAAATATATAGCAAGAAATAGATATTAAAGTAATAGAAAAAATATTAAGTAAATACATTTTAATTAAAGAAATATACATTTAAATTAAATAAATATATATTCAATAACTTAAATTCAAATTAATTCAATAATGCATTTAATAATTTGAATGCATTATTACTATTATTATTAAATGTTTTTTACAATATATTTTATATATCCGTGTGTGTTTTCCTTTGTTTTTATTAGATTTGCTTCATAATTTTCTTTGTACTTTGCGTTCTTCTTATTGAGTAATGCTCTTGTGTAACTGGCTGGTGCCTTGTGCTTTCCCATTGGCTGTTTGTTAGTTTGTCCCTTTCCCTTATCTTACCTTTAAGTTTTGCTCCAAGTTTTGAAGTAGAAGCATGTGTTTTGTACGAGTATGAATGGTAGAATATGTTTTTAAAAAGAGAAAGAGAGAAGTATGTGAGACATGGGTCATTTAAATGTCGTATAGAAATTAAGTAATCCTAAAGAAATATTTCAAAGTTTAGTAGAGTCAAAGATTATTAAATATCGCTGCCAAAAATTAAAAACAGAGTCTCTTTAATATAATAAATCTCTTTACTTGAGATGCTGTACAGGAAAAGGAAACTTTTTTCGAAGCAGTTAATACTGTTTTAGTTTTAAAAGAAGTATTCATATTATTCCACAGAAAGGTTTTTTTCCCTATAAATTCATTGTATTGACTATGTATAAAATAAGCTGGAAACTTGAAATAAAAGTAAAATATAAAACCTTAGAAAGTTGTGATGTCTATTAAATATTTTTCTAATAATAAAAGAACGTTTTTCAAACTAATAAGGTAAATTCACTTATACTGGTTCACTAATTTTTATATTTTAAAAACAAGCCTAAAATGCATTTATGAAAAATGACTGAAAGATATCTCATTGACTAACATCCTCAAATGTTAACTTTCTATAGCTGTTTGGAATAATTGTTTTTTTTTCTGCTGGTACATTTTTTTAATTTCTAGAATGTCTTTCAAACATAAATTTTTTAGCAAATTCTTAGATTTCATTAAGAGATCAATTTTTATTTAAAACATTGTTTCTTTAATATTTTGTTTTAAATTAAACTATTGTTGATATACTCTATTACATTGTAAGTAATTTGTTGGATAAGTCAAAAACTTAAAGATTCATGCATGAGAAATTTACTAGGCTCACTACTGGGGCATAGAGGAAGGTAACATTTTGTATTTTTCATATCTTTGAACAATATAATTTGAAACTTTGAATGTTTATTCTGACACATGAAGTTTAGGACTAGGATAAATATATATATATATCTTTTGGAATTCACGAACACTTTAATAATAATTAGATAATCGTCCTTAGGTGGCACACTACTGTTGCGTTTACCTTACTTTAAATAATTTCTCATAAAGCCCACTCTTCTACGAACCTTACAAGTATAACATCGTCCTATACAGAAGATATATTTTATTTCATTTGAGTTTTGAATAAATACAAGGTGGTCATAAAAAAAGTCCCCGATATATGAACCCCTAGCGGCCTAATTGCTCAACCAATCGAAAAGAAATTTCAGATATACTTACTTGAAGGTATGCGCTCGAGATCGTGGTGATTTAATACAATAGAGCTTTAACGGTTACGGTTAAAATGGAAAAAATCGAAATTATGGAACGGCAACACCCATTTTTTATGCGCAAATTTATCAGCGTATTGAAAAAACATAAAAATCATAAATAGCGTTGGAATGATACACGTACGAGGAAAATTGCCGGCGTAAAACTCTTGCAAAAAATACCATTGCGAGGAACGAAGAAGGTGACATTTGCACAGGCGATTGCGAGGAAGACAATGTTTTTCAGTAGCGATTCTTTTTTTCACTTGTGAACTGAGTAATGTTGTAGGATTTGCTTTAAAATGTGTTTTTGAGTTGTGTTTGTGTACAGATAGTGAAAATAAAAATGTAATCATTTGTTTTAGAGTGCTGAGTATTAAATTACATAGGAACTGATTAGGATTGTGTACCATGATATTACACCGGCAATTTTAGTCATACGTGTATCGTTCGAACGCCATTTATAGTTTCCAATGTGCTGATGAATTTGCACAGGAAAAAAAGTCATTTGAAAGGTGTTGCCTTTCGAAAATTTCGAAATTTTTTCACTGTAACCGTAATCGTGAGATCTCTGTTGTTTTAAATCATCACGATCTCGAGCGCATATCTTCATATAACTAAATCTGAAATTTCCTTTCGATTGAATGAGTGGTCAGGTTAGCGTACGATACATATACTGGGGTAGTTTTTTATGACCACCCTGTACTTTGAACGTTTTAAATGAAAACAAAATCCTCCCCACTCAAAAAATACTCAAATTGTGATTAAATTAAAACCGAGTACTTGGTTATAAACATAGTTTTATTTAATCTTACTTTTCATTTATAATTTTAAAAATTCGCTTCGAGATATTTATAAATAATTTAATATCCACACCGAAAGACTGTTGTCGCAGTTTTTTTTATGTTTAATATATTTATTACCTCTTAAATTGTCGAAAGGAATGTTTTCGCAAAAACACACAATTACGATTTAAAGAACAAAATAAGATAACGCAAAAGAGATTGTCAGAAATAAGAAGGGAAAAGCCACAAAAAGACTGTTTATTTTACACAGAATTTAGCTTTATAAAGGACAGTTTACACAAGGAAGATTAAACAAATCTTGTTTGTTTTCAAGTTACGAAGACTAAAAAAATCACCTCTAAAAGACAATTTCGTGTGATCTGAAAGAAGAATGTATGTATATAGTGAGATTTTCTGTTCTTATTAAAAGTCTTACCATTATGAGAACCATTCATATGTATGGAATGGATATGTTAATCATGATCGTCTATATCCTTTGTAAATTGGTATTAATATGTGTATTTATTGCATATTCTTTCACTATGCAAGACTAAAATAATGATTTATTACTATTTTTGATATGAATAAAAATGAACTTTCCTATCAAATCTTTGTAACATGTCGTAAAATTGGTCTTTATTTGTTTTCGTAGTTAATTTTAACAGAATTTGGTACATAATAAATCACATTAACAACAATGTTTCTCATCGTTAATTGTCTGCGGAAAGCATTTGCTTTCGACATCCTTTATCATTTCAGTTACGCAAATTTGAGATTAATGACATGGGGTTTAACTTTGATGGCACAAGCGAAATCTGTAAAACTATAAAAAATTAAGCAACTGATGGAACATTTTATATTAAAGGAGAAATAAGCTTGAAATTTAAAAAAAAAAAAAATCTTTAAAAAGTTTGAAATATTTGGTATTGATTAGTTATTGTAATTCGATTATTCAAATGTTATTCTAGAGTTACAATGATTAAAAACGTTTAATTCTATTTATTCTCAAGATAGTCTTACACGTAAAACGTCATGAGACATAAATGACAGATGTATCTTCTTATTTTCAGATTGCATGAATGTATTTTCAATTTGTAAAGAAAATTTTCGGGGAAAACCGCTTCATCATTAGGGATAAAATGAGATGGAAATTCAACTATGCGAAACTCAAGTCGTATGCTAACAATTAAATTATCCCATACGCGACCGATTATTTTTTTTTATATAAAAGATAAAACTTTAATTTACAAAAACTTATGTAATTTGTATATTCACTGTTGTAGATGATCATTTATAATGGATTTATATCTATCCATATGTGATTCCAAACTGTGATTCCAATATATTAAATTCCAAACTTGATCTAAAATTGTACCACATAACTTTAACATAATAAATGAACCAGGACAGAATAAAATATTTAAAAGGAACATTAACATAAAGAAACTCGAAAAAATATTATATCATAACCAGTTTAAACTTGGCCAGAATCAACATAAGTAAGAAAATTAATAATTGAGTTAACTGGAATAAAAGCCAACTTTGACTTTAACGACAACCTCCAAAAACTAGAGTTGAAACTATCCTCCAATAATAATCAAAAAGTAAATTATTTAGACGTGGAATATAGAAATTGAAAATAAGAAGTTAATTACAAAGTATGTCTCTATTCTAAAACAAGTAACTGCCGCTGTCACCGCCGCCGCCGGTTTTGAATTTTTTGTGACCGGAGGTCTTTCTTCGTTAATATTAAGAAAAATAATGCATAAAAAAATATGAAAATCGGTGATTTTATACAAAAGTGTTTTATAAACACGCTGATGCAGATTTCAAATCGAAGAATTATTTTAAGAGATCTTTAATGCTAAAGTTGGACAAAATCCTTCCACTAAAAAAGTTTTATAGCAGCAAAAACTATACATGGCAGTGTAATCATTTCTAGATCATTTTATGCGTTAGAATTTGCCGCAGTGCAGATTGCATTAATTTTTTTATTTTGAGTCATTTTTTGCGGTTTTATTTCTATTTTAAATTCAAATTTTCAGAATTTCTAGAGATATTTTTTACATTATTTTAGTTGGTTTGTTGGTTGGTTGATTTTTTGACGGCCGATTATCTACACTAGGGATATAGGCCCGATGGGGGGGGGGGGAGTGCCCTTCGTGGGGGTCTTTCTAAGGGAACCTAACCCGTATTTACGCATGGAAATCCATGGCTCGAAGAAAACCACGAAAACTCCGAACGATTAGGCCGACGGGCGCGATTGGGATCGAACCCAGCACCTCCCGTCTACCAGTTTTGAGAGCAGAACCTCTCAGCCACTGGTGGGGCTACATTATTTTAGAAAATGGTATTAATTTATACTGTTGCCAAATAGATAAACAGCGCAAACAATAATGTTTGCTTCAAATTAAAAATTTATTTACACGTGACTATTATAAACAGAAAAAATCATTTGGAATTAGAATTAAATAATTATGTACAAAAAGCAGGAACTTATTAAAAATTACGTCATAAAAAGTATACACGTGAATTTTAAAAGAGAAACGATATTGTAAAATAATAAATTCATTAACATGCGTTAGAAGTCTTAACTAGGAGAAATTACGTCATCTTTACGTCACATTATAGTTATTACATGAAATGAAAACAAAATAATATTGCAAAACAGTTTAAATTTAAAAATTCCGCTAGACATTTATTTGATATTTTGAGAGGATCTTTTCAACTATTTTTGTTAGGAAAGCGCAAATAATATTTCATTTCTAACAAAAGTATTTTCACGTGAATATTTAAAAGAGAAAGAATAGCCTGGTAAAAATTACGTCAGATTAAAAACGATTAATTTAAAATGTCTCATTTAAAAGAACTTTCTTTTCGCTTTGTTAAAAAATACCAGGCGACAAAGACTCTGTTTACTTAATTCTTTTTATATTAGCTTATTTTGAAATGGTGTTACACGTGTCTACGTCATCAAGTTATTTTTATTTCGACGTTTTATTTGTATTTTTATTAATGATGTACTAATTTATTTGTTCATTCGTTATTTAAAATAAAAATTATGTCAATTTGTATAATTTGGCGTGTGGTTTGGAGATTTATATAATTTGGCGAAATTGGTCGACGGGATAATCAAGTAGTACCGCAGCGGATTTGGAGTTAAAATTCCCCAATCAAAGAGAAATGAATAGAAATTCATTTATAAGGAGATCGCCACAGTTTTATAAAATATAATTCAATCTTTCGAAATCTTTTTAAAGCCGATCAAATTAGCGTGCATTTAGAGTCTGCGGTGTTTGGACAGGGGTTGGCGAGAGTAACTCGTAGGGGCCTAGTATCATAAAAAAGAAGTCAACTTCAAAACGATCGCAAAGTTATATTTCGAATCAAATGTCCGTATATTTATACATAGAAATACATAGAAAAATATTTATAAACGGTCTAACGAGGGATTACAATCCCGAGACTAATTTCCAATCCCGGGATTTTGGGATTACTTAGGGATTCTTTGGGATCCCGCGATTAAGAAAATTAAAATTTATCTAATATCACCAATTTTTACAATAGCTAAATGTAATAATCTTATACAAAAGTTAATTAAAGTAAAATTACAGTCTAACTTACATATTAAAATATGCCAATTTAAAAAATTTGACTTAATATTTGATAATGAATAATTATCAAAAAGTTTAGGAAAATTTAACACACTAGTGCGTGCAACATTGTGCATGCTATATTGGCACTAATCAAAGGATATATGGATACTACCCCTCAACTTTTTGCTTCATTTTGGTAACAACGGATATTGAACTTATTCTATCAACGATGACTTTCAGACTTTTCATGCTATGTTTTTAGGACTTTTACAAAAGTTGCTCTATACATTTAGCTAACACATTATGCATATTATATTTTGATTGCGTTCGGGCATGCGTAGTGAAACATTATTTAATATACATGCTCATTTTTCATAAAATTATTAATATATTTTAATTGTGATTACATGGTATTGTGTACAATGCTGTTTGTCATATTTTTTGAAAAGAACTTTTTTTTTTATATTAAGAAATTTGCAAATTATAAGCAAAAAAACTTGGCAAAATTTGAGACTGTTTTTATGAAAACCTGAATTTATCTTCTAGTATACATGCTATCCTCATAAAAATGAACACAAATTATAACAATAAGCCACTTAATAATAATCTACAGTCTGAATGCTTTTGCTACATTAGTTTTGACAGGGTTATCCAAAAGATATTCGTTATTTTTCAATTATTTGACGGTCCCCTACGGGGTTTCGGGAAAAATCTTCATGAAAATATTGGCCTATACTATACTGTTTACACACCTGGAGTTTCATGTTAATTCATTATGTATTTTTCTAGATATTTAACTAAACGTCTAAAGTCGCAAATGGCCGGTCACCTTTGGCCATAGTGTATATATATATATATTACAAAATTTAAATTTTTGCGCCAGGTTTAAAGTATTTTATGTAAATTTTCCTTTTTCAGTAATATTCCGTATATTATACCGGCTTATTAAATTAAAACCCTAGTCTATTAATCTCTAAGATCTTAATTCATATTTATTCCAAATTGCGTAAATCTAAAAATGGCTCGATCATTTATATTTCTTTAATAAAACTTTTATTATTTAAATTCCTATTAAATTCCGCTATTAAATCCCGGTATATCATATTCCCCTTAAATCTTTATTTAATTGCTAAAATATTATTCTGTCTTAAAGAAAAAACCTACTTATTTCAATTTATTCTTTTATTTAAAATATCCAGGTGTAATTAAAATATTTCAAAGATTAAAACTTCGCAGACATAAATTCATTTCTTTTATCGTCTGAAGAGGGAAAAAGGGGTTATTTTAGCATAATCTCGACTACAGATTTTAACATTTGTTTATGCTTTAGATAGCTGTTGCGAGGATATAAGAAGTTTCTAGAACAATCTTTTCAGCAGAGTATAAATACGAATGGCGGGAACCAGAGAGAGGCATAAAGGATATAGCATATAGGAGTAGATGGGCTGTGAGCTTAGAAGCTTTTTAGATTTTAGCATGTAGAGGTGAACGTAATGGATTGCAGTCGTAGCAAACTGGATATTCAATGTGATTGCTCGATGGAGGTAGTAAAACGTTGGATGAATACTGTTTATTATGTGAGTAGAATGAGGAAGCAACGGTATCGTAATGGGTGATAGATGTTAGATATTAACGGATTAAAGACTAGACGGCTGTCAAGAGATGGAGTGTTTTTAAACTAATTGTGACAGGAAGAATAGACTTTATTCTTTTTACCATGGAAGGAGAGAGCATCTTCCCTAGATTTAATCGAGAGTGTGGAAATAAAGTGAATAATGTTCCAAGCGACTGCCTTATGTTAATTCTTCATTTTTCTTTATTATTTTAAACCCAGTCGGCTGCCACCTGTGTAGTGTAGGAATGGAAACCCTCATTTTTTTTCGACAATACAAACTACTTGCCGTCAAAACGTCACAGAGAAAAGAAAAGTCCGACAGGATTTAGAAGTGACGGCAATCAAAGCGAGTGTGTCTCCAAAATTACAAAAATGTAGTGGTACTGGTACACGATAGCTAATGATAGTTACTAAAGATCAGTGCCGGAAAGTTAAAAATTTACATCGCTAATGTGAATAGCAATGTATAGTGCTGGTGATTGTGAGACAAGATGACTGGAGTGAGTTCTTTTCCAAAATATTTTTACACTTCTTATATTATTATTTTTGTTATTGTTTGTTATTTATTGAGATTTATTTATTATTAAGTATGGGAATTATTTATTTATGAGGTTTATTTATTATTTCATGAAGAGTATTTATTTATTTATTTATTTATTTATTTATTGTAAAGTTTATTATGAAGTCATGAGAATTATTTATTTATTTATTATTAAAGTCTGAAAGAGTACTTAATCTATTATGAAAAATAGAACTCTATTAGTTTAAATGTTGTTAATGTCAGGTTGTATTAAAGAGAATAGAAGTGCTTCTTTTATTTTAATGAATACTGATATAATGGCTGAACCAAAATTAGTCAATTTTGATCCTAGTACTGGAATGGAAATCCAGGCTTGGTTAAATTATTATGATGATATTAGTACTAGGGAAAATAAAGATTTAGAGTGGAAATTTAAATCTATTCCACAGTATTTAAAGGCTGAAGCACTAAAAGTCTATATCAATGATTGTGTTAATTGTACTAGTTATGAACAGATTTCAAAAATCTTGATAGAAAAATTCATTGAACTAAATGTTCCAAATTTTTCTGATTTCTCAACTCTAAAATTAGATAAATTAGATACTTTAGAAAATTATTTTCACAAAAAAGTAGGAATTGGGAGGAAACTCCATCTTTGTGAGACTCTTCTAATACAAGGGTTGACAGATGGATTAAAACCAGAGTATAGAAATAATATTAATGTAAACCCTCCAAATAGTACCACTGAATGGTACCGGCTTGTTAAGCAATTTGTTGAAGTTTCCACTCCTCAAATTTCAAGCCAAACAGTAAATCAACAACCAGTTAGACAAAATTTTCAACAATTTCAACTACCTAGGCCTTGGACTCAACCAAGTAGACCTAATTTTCAGCCAAATAGGCCCAATAATGCACCTAGGAATTGGATTCCACAAAGACAGTATCAAAATCAGGGGTCTAGAAATTTTCAAAATAATTACTTTCAGAAACCATATCCTTCTAGACCATGTAGAATATGTACAAATAAAGGTGTAAATAATGCATATCATTGGGAACAAGAGTGTTTATTTAGAAATGATGCAACATCCTCTGATGCTCTTCATAGTAATTCACCACCTACTATTCCTAATATTTGACAACTAATTGTGTATGGATGTACCAATAGTTATAATTTACCATGTATAGTGGACACTGGATCCACTACGGCAATATTACCCCTCAAATTTCTTAAAGAACTAAATGCTAAAATTGAAACTATACCTACAGTTATTATTGGTCAGGCAAAAGGGGTGTTAAAAATAAATCAAAAATGTAAAATTTCTCTAAAAGTGGGTAAAATTACCAAATGTGTTAACTTTTTAGTGTGTAATACTAATTTGGAGTATGCTATTTTGGGTTTAAGGGAATGTTCTAAATTTAATTTAACTATAGATTGTAGACATTTTACTGTAAAACAAGGAAGAAAAATTATAAATAAGAGTATATCCATACATAATGAAAAATCTCTTCATTTTCATACTGTAGATTGGAATAAAGTGCAACAAGAGAATGATTTGGTAACAATTGATTATGATGAGAATTTGAATTTATATAATGATGATAATGTAATAACAGCTAATGAGAGTATTGAAACTTTGAATTTATGTAAGAATGATAACGAATTACCATCTAGTTGTGAAAATTATATGACTACTCAGGACTTTTTTGAGAATGATAGAAATGATTATAATGTGCAACCTGATTATGGACAGTTCATAACTTCTCAAAATTTTCGCGATGTTAATAATTCTGATTCAGATTTAATTGGGGATTTAAATTTAATTCAAAATGATGATTTAAGAGAGATAGTTCAAAATTATAGGGATATTTTTGCAAAACATAAATATGATGTGGGTAGGATTAATATTGAGCCACAACGCGTTCTTCTAAAATCTGACCTACCTGTATCTTTGAGGCCCTACAGAACTTCCCCCTTAGAAGAAAAAGAAATAAAAAGTCAAATCCAATCTTTATTAGAGGCTGGACTCATAAAAGAAAGTAATAGCCCATATTCTGCCCCTATCACTTTAGCTATGAAAAAAGAAGAAGGTAAAAAGACCCGATTATGTATAGACTATAGGAAACTAAATTCAATAATTAAAAGTGATGCAGAACCCTTGCCCCGTATCGATGACATTTTAGACAAATTGAGTAGTGCTCAGTACTTTTCAACTTTAGACTTAGCCTCTGGCTACTGGCACATACCAATACATCCAGCTGATACCGAAAAATTAGCTTTTGCTAGCAACTTTGGCCTCTTTGAATGGCTAGTTCTTCCGTTCGGTATAAAAACAGGCCCCCCAATATTCAATAGAACTATTAGAAGGATCCTTAACAAATATAAAATAGATTTCGCGTGTCACTATTTTGATGATATTATAATATTCTCCTCCTCTCTAGAAGAACACTTAAAACACTTAACTCAAATCTTTGAAATCTGTAAATTAGAAAATATTAAACTTAAACTTTCTAAATGTAAATTAAGCCAAAATAAAATTAATTTCTTGGGCTACGAAGTCACCAATGGGACTTTAACTCCAGCTAATGCAAATATTGAGACCATTCAAAAATTAATACCCCCCTCTAATGTTAAAGAATTACAACGATTTTTAGGTTCTATTAATGTATACCATAAATTCATAGACAAATATGCTGAAATTAGATACCCCCTTAATAAATTACTTAGAAAAAACACAATATGGGAATGGAACTCAGAATGTCAGGACTCTTTTGAAAAACTAAAAAATGCCTTAATTGCAAAACCAATCCTCAAAATTTATGACCCAAAATTGCCCCTCCACATGTTTGTAGACGCCTCTCAGGTAGCGGTGGGTGCAGTTCTAAAACAACCTGATAAAGATAATTTCTTGCATCCTATTGCTTACCATTCTAGAATTTTGAAGAGTTATGAGCAAAACTATTTTATAACCGAGCTAGAGTGTTTAGCAATTATAGATACTCTTGATAAATTCTATCACTATTTCCATGGAGTCAAATTTACAATCCATACCGATCACGCATCTCTAGTATGGTTAAAGAGCGTTAAGAACTTAAGAGGTAGACTTTTTAGGTGGTCACTTAAACTTAGCATGTTTGATTACGAGATTAAGTATGAGAGGGGTTCAACAAATGTCGAAGCAGACATGTTGTCTCGAAATCCTGTTGCTTACTTCAATCAACATGTAAGTTTATTGTTGGACAGAAAAGAAATCATAGAGATGCAAAACAAGGATAATGTCTGTGATAAGAAATATAAAAAAGAAAATGGGATTATTATAATTCAGAGAAAGGGATTCAAAAAAATAGTTGTACCAATGTCATTAAGGAAAAAATTACTTCATATTGCTCATGATAATTTTGGACATTTAGGAATCCAAAAAATGCTTAACTTAATATCCCCTAACTATTATTGGCCTAATATGACTATAGACATAACACAATTTGTTAAACATTGCGACACCTGTCAAAAAAATAAAAAACCAAAACAAAAAAGATTTGGCTTGTTACAAGCTATGCCAGCCACAGATCAACCTTTTGAATGTCTTTCTATTGATACTGTGGGTGGATTTAACTATTACAACTCAACAAAAAAATTCTTACACATAATAATAGATCACGCAACTAGATTTGTTTGGGCTTTTCCTTCTAAAAATGTTACTACAGAAGCATATACAAACTGTTTAAAGCAAATTTTTAATGCTCAAACACCTCAAAAAATACTGAGTGATAGACACAAAGCTTTTAGGTCTCCAAGATTCAAAAAATTCCTCAGAAAACATCATGTTCAACAACGTTTTACATCATCACACCATCCACAGACCAATGGGAAGGTAGAGCGCGTTAATCAGACAATAGTTACCAGGCTTAAATGTAAAGTCAATTCCACTTCTTCTAAAATACCTTGGACAAGATTATTAGACCAAGTCATTCAAGAATACAATAATACCCCGCATTCCATAACTAAATTCCCACCTGCCTACTTATTTTATGGTCAATTACCCTATCAATCTCCTTTAAAACAAAACTACTATCCTACTGTCAGTAAAGCACTCAAAATTGCAAAAGCGCGAACTCGTGAATTTCATCTTAAAAGTAAAAGACTATATGATAGAAATTTTGTTGAATCCCCCTTAAAAATACAAGATTCTGTAATTTATGAAGAATTTAAATATCCTAACACTAGAAAATTAGAACCTACTTTCTCAGGACCATATAAAATTATAAATAAACTTTCTGAAGTAACTTATGAAATAGATAAATTTAATTATGAGACAGGACTAAATTCAGTTATTGTACACGTTTCTAAATTAAGACCCTATTTTTCACCAAATGATTTCAGAATGTTTCATGAGCAACACATAAAACAAACAAAACCACAACAAACATCATCACCACAATTGCCATCACAAACTCAAACTAAAGTAAAAACCATAGATTAAAATTTAATTCTGTAGATTTCTTTTTCTTTTCATCAATAGTTTTCAACATTACCAGGTATGACCTTGGGGCGCCACGAGGATATTACTTGTTTTTGGGAGTTTTTGGGATTAAGTAGACAATCTATGCAGGCATAGGATGTGTATTTGATTTTGGGAGTTTTCATATTGATGTTGAAAAATAAAGTTAAATATTTTTAATTCTATATCCAGTTTATATCAAAATAAACTATATTTATTTTATTCCATTTTTTACCACTTATTTACAAAAATAGTAAGAATTGATAATAGTATTATAATAACATAAACATAGAAAATTGAAAATTGTGATGAGATTTTGTAGTGATTGTGTAGCAATGGAAAATTTAGTACATAAACAAATTATCTTTTATTCCTATTTATTTTCTTTATTTTCCAATTCTAAGCTTATCAAATGAACGTCTATTCATCAAGAGTATCAGAGAGATAAATTATTGTAAAGAAATACTGGTTGAGAGTCCACTTTCTAAATATTTAGAGTTAAATTTATTTGGACTTTGGAATTATTATTATTATTATTATTTTTTTTTTTTTAATGTTTCGACTAGCAAAAATACTTTCTTATATAAGTAAAAAATAAGAAAATTATTAATTGCTATGTATTATTTTTATCCTCAACCATTATTTTCTGTGTCAATAAGTAAACAATCTGTGATATTTTCTTAGAATATAATATTGTTATTAAGTATTATTATTGCTATTATTCAAGTATACTGTTGAGAATTTTATTATCATGATTATGAATTGAAAGTATTATATTATTTATTGAAAGATTCATTATTTATTAAAGAAAAAGAGAACATAACTTATAAGGGAAAAGTTATGATATTTACTAAAACAAGTGAGAAGTTGTAAAAGATGGTGAGTCCCAATTAGAATGGGAAAAGGAGCTCAAAAAAGTAGTTGATAAACAAACGTTAAAAGGTAGTTGAATAACTACTAGGAATTTGTTTATTAAAATAAAACTACTATTGTGATGACAAATAGTATTTAAACATAATGTAAAGAGTTTAGTAGGTAGAGCAGTCGAAACAAATTTAGTAAAAAATATTTATTGCAGCTGAACTTTTTACTTAAGGACTGTATCACTATTTTTGAAAAGGACTTTTATAACCTACGAACTGATTAAGCCAATGGGATTTAAAATTCTACTTGAAGTAAATAAAGTGTTAAACATTACTTGATTGGAAATATGTTTGTGATAAGAGAAATGGAAATACACTAAATTTCCATAAGATAAAAGAATTTGTTGTTATTTATTACTATAGTTTTATTATTTCTTATTATTTATTTCTTATTGTATTTATACTTATTCTTTATTTATTATTGCGTTTATATTTTCCTATGCACTTACAAATGGTAAGTGATGTTGTAACCATTATTTGTATTCTTTTACAGGGGAAATGCTCTCAGCTAAATTTAAATGCTCTTAGTATTTTTTTTTTCTCTTGCATTGCTAAATTTTACTTTTCCATCTCTTCGCTGACGTCTCTAAAATTTTCAATATTCAAAAATCAACTTCCAAATTTATTACAAGTCTGTTGTCTGAAATTGTAGTTAATTAACCACAAATTTCATACAAAGTCTTTGGGGAGGGGGGATAATATTACAAAATTTAAATTTTTGCGCCAGGTTTAAAGTATTTTATGTAAATTTTCCTTTTTCAGTAATATTCCGTATATTATACCGGCTTATTAAATTAAAACCCTAGTCTATTAATCTCTAAGATCTTAATTCATATTTATTCCAAATTGCGTAAATCTAAAAATGGCTCGATCATTTATATTTCTTTAATAAAACTTTTATTATTTAAATTCCTATTAAATTCCGCTATTAAATCCCGGTATATCATATTCCCCTTAAATCTTTATTTAATTGCTAAAATATTATTCTGTCTTAAAGAAAAAACCTACTTATTTCAATTTATTCTTTTATTTAAAATATCCAGGTGTAATTAAAATATTTCAAAGATTAAAACTTCGCAGACATAAATTCATTTCTTTTATCGTCTGAAGAGGGAAAAAGGGGTTATTTTAGCATAATCTCGACTACAGATTTTAACATTTGTTTATGCTTTAGATAGCTGTTGCGAGGATATAAGAAGTTTCTAGAACAATCTTTTCAGCAGAGTATAAATACGAATGGCGGGAACCAGAGAGAGGCATAAAGGATATAGCATATAGGAGTAGATGGGCTGTGAGCTTAGAAGCTTTTTAGATTTTAGCATGTAGAGGTGAACGTAATGGATTGCAGTCGTAGCAAACTGGATATTCAATGTGATTGCTCGATGGAGGTAGTAAAACGTTGGATGAATACTGTTTATTATGTGAGTAGAATGAGGAAGCAACGGTATCGTAATGGGTGATAGATGTTAGATATTAACGGATTAAAGACTAGACGGCTGTCAAGAGATGGAGTGTTTTTAAACTAATTGTGACAGGAAGAATAGACTTTATTCTTTTTACCATGGAAGGAGAGAGCATCTTCCCTAGATTTAATCGAGAGTGTGGAAATAAAGTGAATAATGTTCCAAGCGACTGCCTTATGTTAATTCTTCATTTTTCTTTATTATTTTAAACCCAGTCGGCTGCCACCTGTGTAGTGTAGGAATGGAAACCCTCATTTTTTTTCGACAATACAAACTACTTGCCGTCAAAACGTCACATATATATATATATATATATATACAGGGTGATTCATAAAAGATGGGCAGAACTTTAAGGGGTTATAGTACACTTAAAGACAAATAATATTAAATAGGAGACTAAGGGTCCCAGACGTATTCCCAAGGAGATAGGGGGCATTAAAGTTTAGGGTCCGAAATTTCAAATGATTATAAAACATGGGAAAATTGGTCGATTCGTTTGCGGTTTTTGCAAAAACTTTTCTTTATGCCAGTATTTTCTTGAAATAAAATTTTAAAGTTCAATTTCAAAAAATGCCGATAGGGGGCGCTTTAGACTTTGGAGTAACAAACAACTATTTTTTAACGTTATTTTTTGTATTTCTTTAAATGATTTCGAAAGCTTAGACTTAAACTTAAATTTTGATCTAAAAATCTGAGTCCTAACGAGTAGTTAAGTAGCGTAAACTGAAATTTGAAATTTGAAACCCTTCTCCCCCAAGACAAAAATCAGTTATTCCCGATCTTTGTGTCGTAGATTAGGCTCTAACTACTGCCGCGTTTTGCTAAAATTATTCTTTATGTCAGTATTTTCTTGAAAATAAATTTTAAAGAAAATTTTCAAAAAATTCCGATAGAGGGCGCTTTAGACTTTGGAGTAACGAACAACTATTTTATACCGTTATTTTTTGTGTCTCATTAAATGCTTTCTAAAGCTTAGACTTAAATTTTCAGCCCAAAATCTGAATCGTTAGACGTGGTTAAGTTTCTGGGGAGAGGGGTTTGAAATTTCTACTCCTGAGCACAGTTCAGTTTACCATGTCCACACATTGTGTGCTGTGATACGAGGTAAAAAGACACAAATTAGGATTATGTTACCAAAGCATATTTATTAACATGTAATTACAATAAATGTTCAAAATTGTGACCACCAGAGGTTATGCACGCAGAACAACGGCGAACATTCGCGAAAACATCAGGCTTTTCGAGCACTTGCCCTACAGCGGCGGAAAGTCTGGCGACCAGTTCCTCGGGGGATTCAATGGGTGTCTCATACATAAGAGCCTTCAATCGTCCCCAAAAAAAGAAATCGAGGGGTGAAAGATCTGGCGAGCGAGCAGGCCAAGCAACAGGACCACCTCGACCAATCCATCTGTTCGGAAATGTGATGTCCAGATAGTTGCGGACGTCTCGTACGTAATGGGCTGTCGCTCCATCGTGCTGGAACCACATGACCCGCCGGATGCGTGGAGGAACAACGTTTAACAGGTCTGGCAGCACATGTTGCAGAAATGTGAGGTATGTTTTACCGTTGAGGCGTTCAGGAAGAAGGTACGGTCCGATTAGGTGGTCTCTGAGGATTCCTGCCCAAACATTGATGGAAAAGCGTCTCTGATGAGCATGTGGATACGTAGCATGTGGATTGACATCCGCCCATACATGTGCACTGTGTGTGTTAAATGTACCTTCACGTGTGAAGGTACATTCATCGGTGAAAAGCACAGTTCGTCCAAAATGTGGATTTAGCGCGTTCTGCTGCAGAAACCAGCGGGCGAATTCAATACGATTTGGATAATCCCCTGGAGACAGTTTCTGGACTCGTTGCACATGAAACGGGAGCAAATGTTCATCCTTCAGTACCCTCCAAGTCATGGACTGTGAGGTATCCACCTGCCTAGCCACTGTTCGTGTACTTGTACTTGGCTGCGCCGCTACTACATCCAGAATGGCTTCTGCAACAACTACTGATTCGTCCTTTTTTGCACGACCTGCATTCGACCGGGAAGCGAGAAATGATCCCGTCTCACACAACTGTCTGTGCAAGCGCTCGAAAGTTTTGCTGTTAGGCAACCGCCTGTTGGGAAATCGCTCTCCGTACATTCGTTGTGCCTCTGCACCATTTCCATCTGCCGCTCCGTAAATTAAATGCATCTCAGCCTTTTCCTTATTCGTGAAGGGCACCATCTTCCGATTCATTACTACAGCGACTTACACTTGACTCACCGTTCAGTGGTTTTTATGCCTGAATCGTGTCGAAATTTTGCATACGTGTTCTTCTTCTTCCCCATTTGACATTTGCATACTTTCTGTTTCCTTCTTCACCCGGTGACTAGCGTCAGGAATGGAGCTTTAACGTTTGCATGAGCGACGTTTCCAACTGTGCCAGTGCCTTTATGAGTGAATTCCGACTATGCAGTCCTTGACGAAAGTTGTATTTTTGCCTCGTATCACAGCACAGAATCGTTGGGCATGGTTAAGTAGTGCAAACTGAACTATGTTCAGAAGTTGAAATTTGAACCCCCTCCCCTTGCTACTGAACCACGCTCAGCGATTCAGATTTTGAGCTGAAAATTTAAGTTTAAGTCTAAGCTTTAGAAAGCATTTAATGAGACACAAAAAATAACGGTATAAAATAGTTGTTCGTTACTCCAAAGTCTAAAGCGCCCTCTATCGGAATTTTTTGAAAATTTTCTTTAAAATTTATTTTCAAGAAAATACTGACATAAAGAATAATTTTAGCAAAACGCGGCAGTAGTTAGAGCCTAATCTACGACACAAAGATCGGGAATAACTGATTTTTGTTCGGGGGGGAGAAGGGTTTCAAATTTCAAATTTCAGTTTATGCTACTTAACTACTCGTTAGGACTCAGATTTTTAGATCAAAATTTAAGTTTAAGTCTAAGCTTTTGAAATCATTTAAAGAAATACAAAAAATAACGTTAAAAAATAGTTGTTTGTTACTCCAAAGTCTAAAGCGCCCCCTATCGGCATTTTTTGAAATTGAACTTTAAAATTTTATTTCAAGAAAATACTGGCATAAAGAAAATTTTTTGCAAAAACCGCAAACGAATCGACCATTTTTTCCATGTTTTATAATCATTTGAAATTTCGGACCCTAAACTTTAATGCCCCCTATCTCCTTGGGAATACGTCTGGGACCCTTAGTCTCCTATTTAATATTATTTGTCTTTAAGTGTACTATAACCCCTTAAAGTTCTGCCCATCTTTTATGAATCACCCTGTATATATATATATATATATATCGTTATAGGTCCTTTTTAGGACTACTTTATATTAAAATATATTCTGGGGATGTTTATGGTAGAGATTAAAAATTATGTGCGTATGATAGAGGTTTTCTTTGAGAAATCAAATCATGTTTTGCAAAAAAGGGGGAAATTATCGTGTGTAAAAAAATATTTGTTTCCTATTACATAATTTTTCGCAATTGCCTTTCTCTCATCGTATCCATTTACAAATGCTTAAAATAAATAAGAAAAAGAACATCCAATTTCGATAAATTAGATTTAAGTATAATAAAAAAAGAGAATTTTTAAGAAGAAAGTAATAATTATCGAATTTTGTAATACGAGAAATTTTTTGAAATATAATAAACTTTTTCAAATTTTAAAATATGTTATTTCTATGAATATCTAATCATAAATAATTGTGTCTTTATAGTTGAATCTATAAAAAGATGGTATGCATAATTATTCTTAATTCAGATATATAAGGAGAAGAAAATGTCATAAGCTAAATCAAATAACATGCATATTATATGTGAAAAAAGATTGATAAAAATATTAACCATAACTATATAAAGATAGAAAAAAAACGAGCTGTGTAGTAGCAGTACGGAATATAAAGCAAAAATAAATGCATTTTATTTAGCGTAATATGTGACCTATTTGAGATGAAATGAAAAAATAACCAAACAGAGAAATTTCAAAACATAAATTGTATTAAATAAAACTATGGAAAAGAAATTTTTAAGATCTTAAATGCTTAAAAAATGCGTGATTCCACAACTTCAAAAGATTGAAATGTTATTATATTTTTTTTTTGATTCATTGAACAAATGTAAGCATTTTTACTCAAATGCATACTGCGAAAAACGAATGAATGTAGTTTCTTTAAATCGAATTTTCCTCACTTGAATTATTAAATAAGATCCAGCTTCGACATCGGAATAAATTTAAAATGTTTTGATAAAATAAAGGAAACATGACGGGCAATCTTTTAAAAAAAATCCAACGGCAGTAAAATTACTTTCGGTAAATAAGTTTTACAGATCACAATACGGAGTCCAAATAAAGGAATAAAGACATGGCTTTACTTTCTTCTGACATATGTGAAAAAGATCTCAATAATAGAAAAATTCCAGACATAAGGCTTTTTGTTTACCTCCTTAAGGATGAATTTCGATAAAAGAACTACACATGCGGCGCAATTTCTGTTCGCAGACAGCTTTGACAAAATAATATTCAAGCAGAAGATAAAACGTAAAGCATAAATAAATCGCGAGCTTCAGTAAAAAGAAACATTTTACGTATGAATAGCTTAATAAAAATTTGAAACTTTAAAAATTATTTCCCTCGAGTAAAATTCAAATTAATAGCTTTTTGATAAAATAAATAAAAAATTATTGCCTTCTACTTATTTAGGGCCCTGATTAGGAAAATCTAGTTTATGATAAACTCTGAAGTGGCATTAGAATTGAATAAGGAATAGAAAGTGCTCTGAAAAAGAAGTGCTCTTATAGCATTATTCCTACTCATGTACAGGCGTGGAAAAAAAGTAAACATCCCCTACTAACTCTGCAACTAATTATAATAGAAGAAAAAGATTGGAAATATAGTCTACTTTTAAATGTATATAAAATTTGTTTAGTGGGCCATCTCAAATCAAAATCAGACCAAATTTTGTTTTTTTAATAGAAACACCCAATTTTGACATTATATTTTAAATCTTCTGTTCATACTATGCCTAGAAACGAAGTCATTTGGATGATAAGATTTTGAATTATAAACTTTAAAAATTGAGAGCTTCTATTGTTAAATTACATTTTCATATTTTTATTAATATCTCATGACATTATAATCCTAATGTGATGATTTTTTTTGTGTGATTATAATACTTAAAAACCCAAACATAAATACATTGAATGTGTAATTTGAAAAAATATATAGTATGAATTATGATACTAATATTCGAAAAAAATATGAATTGCAACCTTTAATTTTTTTGGTAGATTTATGTTTTATATGTCCTGCTTTATGCGAATTCGTAATTACAAATTTTTCTTCGAAACAGTTCTGAATTATGATCAAAATGATGGTTTAAGGGGATGTCTAGGATGTGCAGGAAAGCATAATTTGAAAAAAAAATATTTTAGTTGTTTTATTTAAACATTAGGGCTGGCAATAGTCGAAACATATTAAGCGAGTGAAAGGATCCTATTGGCTAGAAATAAGGCATTAATAGAAGTGACATAGTCATTCTGTGGTATTTGAACAATCGACTACCGAACTTCAATTTGGATACAGATCCTAAGATGAGCTCATTTTAAAATAATCTCTCTAAAACTAATCGTACGAATTTCATGAAAATTTGTTTTAGTGTCAAAATTGGTGTTTATTAAATTTATGGTGTCAAAATTGGGTATTTCTATTGAAAAAAGTAAAGTTTCGGTTCATTTTGATATGTAGATGAGCCCCTAAGCAAATTTTATATTCAGCATTTAAAAGTAGACATTATTTCTTATCGTTTGGTTACAGTAACTTTCTCCTACAATAATATATTGCAGAATTAGGGGGGGGGGGGTGTTTACATTTTTTCCACGACTGTACGTTGCCAAATGATATATGCTGAAAGGATAAACAGGTGTTACCTCTATAAAAAAGTTACTTTTAAAATTGTTGACAGCTGTGAAAATTTGCAGATTGGATAAATCTCGCGTTTTTATCGCCTTCGATCGAATACAATCGAAAGTATTCGTTAAATGAGCCATTCAATTTCAGACAGTGCTCGAAAATTATAGTTTTATCGCTAAAAAATTATTTTCACACCAAAAAATATGAAATTGTTGTATTGGTAAAATCCACCAAAGATTTTAATTATTGCTCAGTTATAATCCTCTCGGTTTGAATTAATGACACTGCATTGATGTCGCAGTATTTTAATACATAACTAGTGTAAATGCCCGTCCTAGGACGGTGGGTAAAAATTGTGTTTTTCACTTAAAATTTGAAAAACTGATAAAAAAGAATTGACAATATGGAAGCGTTCAGATGAGCAAAGTTCGGCTAGTTTATGTTCTAATAAACACACAATTAGCATTTACAATATTTCTGTGTAAACCAGGTTTTCCGGCTAATATACTATATAGCAAAATTAAGATTTCTTAATAAAACAAAAATCTAATAAATATACAATAAAACTGCGTAATTAAAACAGTCTACTGCAACTATTGAAATAATAGTATTTTTTAATAGATTTGAAATTGTATTTTTATATTTTACCCCCCCCCCCTTCCTCCCCCTTTCCAATTTTTTTTTTAAATATGTATATTGATTAATAAACAGGTATCTCGGGTACAACCCCATCCGAAAGAACGAAGCGGAAACATTGTTAAAGTGTTCTTCACGCCTATTGGGGTTTTTCTTCTGTTACCCGCGGCTGACGTCACGCAGCAGGGGTGTGATTACTTCAAGTGATGTCATTTATGTCGTCTCCTTTAATCTTCATAGCTCGATGGTTTACATTTTTTTTTCAATGAATCACAAAAGGAATGACTCTCTACCACAGCTTCTCATTTACGTTTTACGCACGAAGTGCGCTACGTTTGTTTTCTGAAATGACTGCGTAAATCATTGAAATTTTGTTAGTTTTGAATCTTTTATAAAAAATTATTTTGAACAGAAGGGATTTCAGATAGAAAAGATTTGTATTTAAGCAGATAAGTTTTCTCATATACATCTCAAATCAAAATTAAGCCTAACGTGGCTCCATCTTATCGGAGACTGGTAACATTGATGAGTTCGCCCCGGATGCGTTACGCTGCCTTTTATTATATAGAGATACGGAGTGGCAATAGGCGAAATTCCTTTATTGTATTCGAACCACTCTTTACAAAAACATTTCTTTATGGTAGATTTCTCTTGGAATTGTTCTTGAAGACTATGGTAGTGCTTGTTTTTTTATTAAGGGGGCTCAGGGCTTGAAAATTTTAAAGAAATCGATTTTTCTTTTGGTATCTATTTTGATTATTTAATTAATTCTGAAAATATTGCAAAAAACCGCATAAAAATATTTTGCGCAAGTTATGAGCATTTATGTAACAATCGTTACGAAGCCGCACTCATTTAATTGCAACTTTAAGTCGCGTTTTCTCAAAACTTGATTTTTGACGACTATCTGTAAGATTTAAAAAAAAAAAAAATTTTGATAATGGCTTAATTTTTTTTTTTTTTTTTTTTTTTTTTTTTGCATGCATATAACAATAGAATGATCTATAGAATGAATTAATATGCAGAGTGTCCACTCTCATCAGTATCCAATGGCTAACTAATAAGCCGTTAGTCATAGACGCATAATTCCAATTACAAAAAAGTTATAAATGAGGTAAAGAAATATTTTAAAAGCAATTTGAGTCAATAAAAACATTTCTTAAAAAATTACGAAATTTAAATTTTTATCCGGTCCCCCTGTCCTATGAGTTAGTAAAATTTTCCTGTTACACTGACAAGTAATCCAAAAAAAGTCCCCTTTTTCTACGATTAAAATTGATCGAGTAATAACTGTTTAAAGTTAGAACAATTTTTTTGCTGCAAATTAGAGGTCATTCATAAATTTAATAGAAATATAATTTCGTCAGATACATTAAAAAAAATGGGTGAGAGTAAAATTAAAATTGCAATATATACTTGAAATCTGTAATCATTCTGACATATTAATGCAAAATATACAATTTGTAATAAACATATAAGAAGAAAAAAAAAGAATTTTTGTTAACTATAATTGATGAAAATTAACCGTTTTAGCTCTTGATAATTGACTCTTACGTATTCTATACCGCTGGATTCGAAACTGATCTTCATTTTTTACCATCACGTAAAGATTTTTTGCATATCGTAAATTTTAAATTAAAAAAAGAAAAAATAGCGAAAATTTGATACAATAAAATAGATCTCATTGTTGTGTTTTTAACTTTTGATAATTGATTTTTATGTATTTTTTTACCGCTGAATCAGCGAATGACCTCCAGTTTTAACCATCAAGTCAGGATTTTCCGCAAATTGTAAGTTAAAATATTCAAAGTTAAAATTGAACCTCCTCCCCCACCTCATCGGACTTCTCAGCTGTTTAGCTCTAAGAATTCCAGTATAAGCCAAAAAATTGAATAAATTATGGAATAAAATAAAATAAAATTAATTAAAATTGAAAAATGTTTTAGATGTGTTTTATAGTATCAGATTGTCGCTATATTTTATCTTTGACATTTACGATTTGCAAAAAAATTCTAACGTGATGGTTAAAATGAAGGTCAATTTCAGATTCAGTGCTAAAAAGTGCACAAAAATCAATTATTAAAAGTTAAAAAATACAGTAATCTCCTCTATTTTATAGTATCCTATTTTTTTTTTTTTTTTTTATCTTTGACAAATTATGATTTGCGAAAATCTTCACATGGTGGTTAAAAACTAAGGTAATCTTCGGATTCAGTGCTAAAAAATACATAAAATTAAAAAAAACACAAACACAGTCTTGTGTTATCTAATCTAAAATTTGTTCTTAAACTTCTTGGCGGTAATCTATCAGAAAATTTTGGTATTATCCTGTAAATTAAGTATAAATGGTAACCAGCGAAAATTATAATATTATATTGTCATCGGATTTACGTTAGAATGTAAAATTTAATAATTTAATCTCGATCAGATATTTGAAAGTGAGTTAAAGTTCGAGTACAAATTTTGAACTGGAAAACATAACGAAGAAATCATGAAAGAAACAGTCTCAAATCCTTACAAAGTAAAATTGTTAAAATACAATGATTTTAGTCAATCTAAAACTTAATAAAAGTTAACTCAATGCTTGTATGATTTTTTTTTCAAATCGCTGATACACATGAAATAAGTAAGCACTTGGTATATGACCCCTCAAAGCAAGCGGAAATCATCAGTGTTCATATGCAGGAAAGTAGTTAAGTCATATATTTTTAAAGTTTCATAACTCGGTCAATTTTAGTGTTATCTGAATGGGACTTTTTTTGTCTTACTCGTCAGTGTAATAGGAAAAATTTACTAAATATAACTTATAGGACCGGGGGATAGTATAAAAATTTAAATTTAATAATTTTTAAGAATTGTTTTTATTGACCCAAATCGCTTTTAAAATCTTTCTTTACCTCATTTAAAACATTTTTGCAATCGGAACTATAATTCTATGACTAACGGTTCATGAATTAGCCATAGGACACCGTTGAGAGTGGACATCTTGTATTTTAGATAGTTTAATATTTTGAGTATTTTTAATTTAAAAAAAAGTTGTCTTTTTTAGGCTTTTTTACATTTTCAAATTTGTGAGTTTTTTAATAAGGTTCCCTTCGAGTGATAGTTATATCCTTAATTCATTCTATAGAGTAAAGTTTCCTGATCATTGTAAAGCAAAAATTTGGTTCTTATGTCAATTTAACGTTAAGATATCTTGCGGATGGTGATAGGACACCTAAAAATTTTTCCAAAAATTGTGTTCTATAAATTTTGTTATATTTTTTGTTTTATTACATTGGAGTACTTCATTTCATAATTTTATAAGACTACAACCATACCTTAAAAATATCAGAAAGTTTAAATGAGTTATATTGAACACTTTTGTTTTTATATGAACTCGAAGCGAGAGCTCTGTTTACATGTTTTTTGTTATCGATCAAGCCCTGAGCCCCCTTAAGTGGTAACAACGCAATTAAAAAATAGTCTCCAGATAATCATATACTAATGATTCATGAATCTTATCACTTGAGCACTGAGGAAAAGATAAACGTCTGCACGGATTTTATTTTCTATTTAACATCTTTGTATAATGGTAAATACTCTTAATTTCTTACACATAAATGTTTATTATAGCACTAAATGTTAGTTTGTTTTCTATTACGTACAACATGTTGTTCTATCATTTGATGTTTTAAAATTTAAATTGCATTTGAAATGTTGTTCTCATTTTACTGCCGACAATACTCTTGTTTTATTCAAAATAAAGAAAGTTAAACCTTCGAATCTATTATTTAACACATACCGTGAGTCTTACATTGATTCTGCTTCGTAACGCTATGCTTCGGCAACGTAATGCTTTTGAGCGTCTCTGTGAATGGACTTTAAATGATAATGCTTAAATTTCAATAGCGAAAATTTCATATCAAATATAAACAATAATTACATGACAATTCGAGTATATTAATAAAAGGTAGAGCACAGATAGATGACAGACAAGACAAACAGAAGTCCTATATGCTTTTTAATTATGCTTGGAAAGCGTTAAAAATCTGAAGTAAAAGCAGAACATGGGTTTTTATCCCAAATCGAGAAGACTCAAATCCATTGCTTTTACTAATTGGCCATGAGGCTTCTCTGGCATATGCAACAAAGTATACTAAGTAGATATATCAGTAATTGGGAAGATTTTTAAAATTCTTTTTAATTTATATTTTTGTGAATTGACGGCTAATTACTTCAAAGATATTTTCGACCTTTGGTGTTCTAGAAGCGTGCTAGTGAAATCCGCGACCCGAAAGTCTCCCATTATCAAAGCTCTAACAACGATTAGCCCTTTCCTGGGTGACCTCTGGTCTCCTTGACAGTGTAGAAAGTGGTTATTCTAATTAAGTATTCTTAGAAAAAAATTGTAGCAGTATGATTAAGCTAGGCCAAATAACATATGAATCTTATATGCTTATAATTTGAAATACAAAGTTTATCTTTTAGAGAACAAAGTTATGTACGACGGCTTATGTACGAATGTGTACTCAAATTATGCACGACGTTACGGTCTTTTTAATAGAACCATGCGTATTCTGAATATTTATAAAATAAAACCTTAAACTCGTTTTTCTTATATATTGCAACACTTGGTTCAAAATAGCGTTTGGACCGATAAATACGAGAAGTATCAATACGTTTTTGCCCTCACATAGAAATAATCGAGTAAAATTTATGAAATTGCTACATTGTATTAGTCCTTTTCTATCTAGTCACCGTGCACAGTAACACATTTCTGCAAACGGAATTTCAAAAAGAGGGGGGAGAATGTATTTCAGGAGGCGCAATAGTAGACCCAAAGGGTGGCATTTTCCTAACTTTTCCCGACCCCCACATGTGACATTGTGGGAAAGGCCTGTGACCACTTATTTATGTTATGCACCCCCCGAGTCCCTACCCCCAAATTTCCCCCAAGAGGGGCATGAATGGTGTCCGCAAAATTTAGAAAAGTGCCCCCGGAGGGCATATTGGGGAGGGGGGGAGCAGGGGCTCAGGATGTGCATAACATGAATAAGTGGTCGGTGATTATATAGGAAATGTCTAACACAATGTAGCAATTTCATAAATTTTACTCAATTATTCCTATGTGAGGGCAAAAACAAACTCATATACCCTAATAGATTATCAAAACATGAGTTGAGATTCAAACAGAATAATATTTTTTCTTAAATTTAAATTCTTAAAGTTAATATTAGTTAGTTTAAGGCAGTTAATTAAAGTTAAAGTTTTCTTAAAGTTAATATTAAATATTTTTTCTTAAAGTTGAAAAAATTTCAAAATCCGTATGTCGATTTTTAAAAGCGACAACTTACTTTTTGCTGGTCAAGTTCAAGCAAAATAGGTTCATGGCTCCAAAAATTCAACTAGGTTACATAACAGGTATCATTTTCGTGTTTCCAATGACTCTAAAAGACTACGCCTCACTTCGTTTACGTAGCAAACACGGATTTTTAAAAAAAGCATGCCGTCCCTTTTTTATACACAGAAAATTATTAAGATAGACAAAACTATACACGTTGAATGAAAAAAAATCCTTTTTGATTTATTCATCATTCATTGATTGCTGGGCAACATATAACAATAATAGGTTCCCGCACCATGTTGGTTAAGTCAAAGTACAGTTCCGTAATTTGTTATTTCTGTTTGTACAAATTCTTTTTTATAAAACATGAAATTATGAGTGTAAAATTATAATAATTATATTTTCGAGTAAAATAGGAGTGGAAGTTCATACAAAAATTATTAAGTTGATTTTAAATATTAAATATATATTAAAAAAATTGTTTTATTGTAAAATGAATGTATAATGTTGAATATAGCTCGGATCTCAGATAACAACAATAGCCAGACGCCATGGTGTCGTTTTATGACAAGCCAGTGGAAGGTGGTGTATAATTAGAAATCGTAAAATAATAAAAATGTTGGAATAAATTTATGGCCTTAATAAAAGTGTTGGAATAAATTTATGGCTTTAGACCACCCAAACTTTAAGGCATATAATAATATTAAAGTATATGTAAGGGGCTATTGCAGACTGTTAGCTAATAGGTCTAGCTAAGGATAATGCAAAATCTTCTCACATCCAATAAGGGAGGACTATAAAAATAGTTCCACTCACTACCAAGAGTTGGCGTGCAAGAAGAAAAAGATTTGAAAAAGAGTCCAAAAAAAAAAAGATGTCGAAGACGCAAGAGCGATCCTGAAAGCCCATGTCATGCATCAATCGAGCCTTAGGCGCGACACCCAGGCGAGATGGACATATCGGAGAGAGCCTAAGATAGCCTAATTGACCTGATGATGTCTTCCTGGTGTCAAAATAAAATGGATTGTCCTACTGCGGTCCGTAGTTATGCATCCCGCCATCCCGATTTCGCCGCTCTGATGAGAAGATGAATCCAGATGATGTTTGGATATTATCCTTAGCATCGCGACAGCTCTGAATTTGATGAATAAAGGCCACCATCCCGTATATGATTCAAGGTATTACATTAATCTTTTTCTTTACCACTTTAATTATATGAGAAATTATAAATATCCTTTTATGATATTTTATGGTAGAGAGCAATCTGAGATCCAACAAAACCAATAATTAAATATGATTAAGGTATTTTAAAAATGAAAGAGAATTATTTTTCTTGCACAAAAAAATATAATAGTAAGAGTAAATGAAAACATTTTTTTTTTAAAGATTAAATATACATGTAATAATGAGCACGAATAAATACGAGGAGGTATCAATGCGTTTTTGCCCTCACATAGAAATAATCGAGTAAAATGTATGAATTGTATGTTACATTGTATCAGTCCTTTTCTATCTAGTCACCGTGCACAGTAACACATTTCTGCAAACGGAATTTTGAAAAAGAGGGGGGAGAATGTATTTCAGGAGGCGCAATAGTAGACCCAAAGGGTGGCATTTTTCTAACTTTTCCCGACCCCCACATGTGACATTGTGAGAAAGGCCTGTGACCACTTATTTATGTTATGCACCCCCCCCCCCCGAGCCCCTACCCCCAAAATTTTCCCCCAAGAGGGGAATGAATGGTGTCCGCAAAATTTAGAAAAGTGCCCCCGGAGGGCATATTGGGGGGGGGGGAGCAGCGGCTCAGGATGTGCATAATATGAATAAGTGGTCACAGGCCTTTCCAACAATATGTCACATGTGGGGGTCGGTAAAAGTTAGAAAAATGCCCCCCGCCTTTGGGTCTACTAACGCGCCTCCTAGAATACATCCTTCCCCCCTCTTTTTGAAAAACAGCTTGCAGAAATGTGCTACTTGTGCCCGGTGATTATATAGAAAAGGACTAATACAATGTAGCAATTTCACAAATTTTACTCAATTATTCCTAAACCAACACAAAACTAATTCATATAACCTCGTAGATTATCAAAACATGAGTTGAGATTCAAATAGAATCATTTTTATGGGTCCATGATCCTATTTAATGTTAAAAAAATAATTTAATTATTTTTTCTTAAAGTAGAAAAAATTTCAAAATCCGTATGTCGATTTTTAAAAGCGACAACTTACCTTTTGCTGGCCATGTTCAAGCAAAATAGGTTCATGGCTCGAAAACTTCAATTAGGTTACAAAACCGGTATCATTTTCGTGTTTCCAATGACTCTAAAAGACTACGCCTCACGCCGTTTACGTAGCGAACACGGATTTAAAAAAAAGCATGCCGTGCCTTTTTTATACACAGAAAATTATTAAGATAGACAAAACTATAGACGTTGAATGGCAAAAATTAATATTTGATTTATTGATCATTCATTGATAAAAAAAAATCTTTAGAAATGCCTGCTTTTTGGACTGAAAAAGAACTTTGAAAAGAGATAGGATACGAATTTTTTGTTTTTGCGGGAAATTTTTTAAAACATTTTAAAAATTCAGTATATTTCCATATACTTACAGAAAGTTTATATTTATACTTGTTATAAAGATAAGTGATAAAAATAACATCTCCACTTCGATGATGTCGAATAATTGTTTCCTAGTTTTCAATAACAGCCAATAAACATCCCACAACGTTTCAGGTTGAACGCCCAAGAGGCTACGTAGCTTTTCCATATTACAAAGATTTCTAGGAGAAAATATCACTACTGTTTAAATGCGTTAAATTAATTCTGCTCATATACCTTAGAATTCAATTAATTTTTTCAACTCGTTATAAATATAAATATCCTAAATCAGATGTGAAAGAAGTCATACATAAAATCCCATTACAAAGTTATAATTCTGTCTATATTGGCGAGACTGGCCGTACTCTTAATAGTAGATTGAAGGAGCATAGAACACTCATGTAAGACACGTACTCCTAACTCGGAGATTGTTGTACAAGCAAAAGTGCATGTTCATTTTCCAGATTTTGCGAATGCACAGGTAATTAATTCGAAATGAAGTCTTTACAACAGCCGCATTTTTCTAGAGATATGGTTCACAAAGTTGCTGAATCGCTTATGAACGAAGCATCCTCGATTTCACTTGAATACATTGTTTTCCTCTGATTATAACTAATTGACGCCGGTTAATTTCGCAGTTATTGTGTATCGATAATGTAGTATACTGATGAGGGATTCAAAACCAAAACGTCTAATGTTTATCGTATTTACATTGTATTTTAGTATATTATTAAATGTCTGAAGTTTTATCAATTTTAATGTTTTAAAATAACAGATAGTAAATTTCAAAAGTCTTTTCTCAAAACGCATTTTCTGCTGCCTATACATGTTTACAATGCTCAATGCATTTTAAACATGTTGCACACTAACATGAATTTTAAACATGTACTGTTGTTCAAAATAATCGTTCTTGCTATGTGCCAATCTTGATATATATTTCTAAAAATGTGCATTGATATTTTCATTCAACAAGCAGTTACTTAATAAAAGCAAAAAACTAGCAAAAAACTCATTTTTCATTAAAAATTCTCATTCCAATTCGAGGATCTTAATAAACTAATATTGCAAAATGGATGCACAGATCTCCCGTGGTATGCATCCAGATTATACGTTAGCGATATTGGTAGTATTGAATAGAAATAAAGAGGTATGGAACATTTCAAAGATGTATAAACAGCAGAAAATTATTTTTCAGAAAAATGAATTTGAAATACATTATATATTTGTAATTCATTACTTATCTTTATAAGAATTATTAAAATACACTTTCTGCCAAATATAGATATATTGATATTTCATTAAATTTAAAACAAAAAACAAAATTAGTATTTAATCACTTTTCAAACTTCGCCGTGCCTTTAAGAATATTCAAATAAACTTCCGATAGTCTAAGCTTTTTATACATAAATACCCCCTTTATTATTACCCCAAATAAACATTACAAAAATACTGAGGCAGAAAACTCTCATGGGTTTTGTGAGAACCTTTCCATTTCTTATTTATTGTTGACTGTTTTTAAATATAAATAACATTTAATTCAGACATTTCAAGAATGTTTTTTTACTTTAATGATCATTTTAGAATAATAGAGATTTTTTTTTAAATCTACTTAATTAAGACTGAATAGAATTCTTTTTAAAAGGATTACAGCGAGTAAATTCCTTATGACATCTTCAAAAGAGAAAAGACCACATTGTCATTTTATAATTAATTAAAATAATTAGTTTTATTTTAGTGACTTCAACCTTTTCCAATGACTCACTTGATTTTTAATTAAAACTCGCATTACAGAATGCGTCAGTCACTAATGAATAAAAAAATCAGTTTAATCTTTTGTTAACACGTTGAGTGCCATGATGACTGGCACTGAAGCGTTGAAAATTTACAATGTTTAAAGTAATTTTTAAGAAAGTATAATCCTGTAATAAATAAAAGGTAGGTAAATTTTAAATATTTGTTCAGTAATTAATTGTAAAACAATGTATATTTTTTTCAGTTTTGTATCATATTTTATTCGTCAGCCATCGGTGAATGACGCGTTTTAAACGGAAAATTCGCTGTCAGCCACCGGTGGCTGACGTATCGCTTAACGCGTTAAGTATGAATATTTCTAATTTGTGTTATAGTATGCTTGAGTGATTTTGGAGATTGTGCATATTAATAAAATTTGAATTTAATATTAAGGTAACAATTAAATAAAACTTTTAACAGCAACATTTAAGACTTTGTGTAATAATAAATTATAGTGTATTTCACCGACTCAGTTTTAAAAAACAATGAAAAAAAGGCATGTAAAATTAAATGTGTTTAAAGAATTAGAAATTTAAAAATAATTCAAGGAGGCGACAACAACTGCAAAATTACATGTAAAACTATTGAAATTGATGTATTCTTTTCTCAGAAACTGCGCAAATGGATTTCAATATATATTTTTTAATTTGTTCATCGCTTATAATATAAATTGATTGTTCTCCAAGGAATAAAAATTTAAAATGCAATGGTTAGGCAGTTTTGTAAATAAACAAACAAACAAATCACATATAAAACAGCTGAAACTGATGTACCTTTTTCTCGGGAACTACTGAAGAGATTTCAATAAATTTTTCCAATTTTGGCAGAAGTTAAACCAAAAATTAATCTTTTGACAAGAAATAAAAAATGCAATAATTACTAATTTCAAATGCTAAAAGGGGTAAATTAAAACTTTAAAATCAGTAAAAATACGTTTATTTCGACTGTTGACATGTTTCGACTCACCCACAGCAGGTGTGTACCAGATTGGGGACTTTCTTTAATTCAGATTATTTGATTGTCACCACTTTTTTAAATAGTAACATTCGGCCTATTTAAAAATAGATTAAAAATTCTGAAAAATATGGATAATTATACTAGTCAAAAAAAGTGGTGACAGACCCCAATCTGGGGAGGGAAAAAGTCCCCATTCTGGCAACACTGACCCACAGTCATTTTCAAAACAAATAAATAAAACTATTCCAAATTTGCACGCGTCTATTAAACGCCATCATTCAGTTTTCCACGTATTTCTTTCATACTATGTACGTTATTTTTTATTTTATATGGATGTTTATTTTACCTTTATTTTCATACTCATTGAGTAGCTCGAGCCATATTTTTAGTACGTGAAGGGCAATTCGATTGTAATTGACGTAACATTTTATCATCGAATTTTGTTTTCAAATCTATGTAGAAAATTCACTAATAAAGCTAGAACAAATTTTTATAATTTAAAATATTTCTTACTAAGGTCTTAATACCCAAATACCTGCAGATTATTTCGATCTCTCTTTGAGTCCCAAAACTTGCAATTCAAAATTCTGTAACTGACGTAATATGAAATAGACAAACATTTTTTCTGCCTTCACTGAAGTGTAAAAATTATCAAAACTATCCAGTTAAAAAAAGTGATTTAATGTTCTCAACAACACTAAGTAATGCCAAATTATAACAGTAACTTGTTTAATTAATTTCTGAATAATAAAAAAGAAAAAAATGGCATTTAGAAGTGTAACTGACGTAACATTATGACTTTACAAAGACAATAATGGTACATAACTTAGTTTGTAAACAGTAATTTACAATGCCTTTTTATTAGGATTTTTCTATAGAATATGAAAGTATCAAGTTTTCCAATCATACCCTTAAATTAAACATATTATGAATTTGATTCTCCCACCAAAAAATGATGATTTTCTGTGCAATTGCCCTGAAATGATGCTGCATCGTTACATATTGATTTTTTGCGCGTTACAATCGCTACAGTTTCTCTTTTAATAGATGGATAGTATTGACTGGAGGGGGAAATTATTTTATTAAATTTTATTGAAATTTATTTAGATGGTTTCTTCTTGATAAAATCTTGCTTCGGCTGTGTTTTTCTATTATATTTTATATGCTACTTTTTTCTATAGTTAAAGTTCCTGATAGTCATACCAATATAGTAATTCTTTAATCCATCTGCTCACATAATGATATTTCATACACCCCTGGGCAATTCTCAAAATTAATTGAGTCAATTTTAACGCAAATGATATTCTTCAATTTCGGAGGTGATTTTGCTACTAAGCAGATATTGAAACGTTTAAGACTATATTTTAATTTCTTAAAAAGGCGTAGAACATATTGAATAGTATAAATTTTGTATTTTTGCGAATCAAATTTACGTCCAGGCTTCATATAAAAGGCAATATCCACGATTAATTTGTTAATATGTCGAACTTTAAAACCATTATAATGCGCAATTCTGCGAATATTGTCTAATTCATCTATTTTGTGTACATACTAGAAAAGTTCCTCTTATGAAAAATACGTAGGTTGAAATTTCGTACGTAAAAGGAGAGAATGCATTATTCGGTATGCTGGCATGGTTAGCTATGCTTTTTCTGAAAACAGATCTATCGATATATTCATTGATCGATAGATTCATTTTAGATTCATTTGTTCTTGTTAACATTATGTCATAGAATGGAAGATTTTTATTTTGTTCAATTTCAATAGTGAGTTTAATGTTATTGTTCATTGAATTTTGATGATTTGTAAATATTTTAAGTTCGTCAAGAATGTACTGCCAGTTAAAAAAATATAATCAACATATATAAGTCAAGTGTGAGGCGTTAATTGAAATTGGCGTAAAACTTCAGTTTCTAATGGGCGAAGAGTATATTCTGCTAATAAACCCGAAATAGGGCAACACATTGGAGCTCCATGATTTTGTTTATAATAAAAAGATACAAAACATACATTAAAAAATACAAAACATACATTTAATGCACATTAAATACATGAAATTAATATTACGAGTACATTTCATAATGGTGATTTATTGCTCGTAATGTTCGTTTTTTTTTTTAAATGCTTGCAATAATGAGATTTTAGAATACGAAATGTGTTTTAAGGTGGTGTTGACAGGAAGTTTAGAAAAAAAAGCATTTTTAGATGATTGGTATTGATTCATTTTAAAATGTTATTAAAATTACGTGTTTAGATGAAAAAGCAAACAGCCTAAAAAAATAGATCGTGTTTCATCACATGATCTTTCTAATAGTGCATGCATATGTAAATACCATAAAAATAAGCGTTAAACTTACTTAACCCCTTAACTGCCGACGAAATCTTACGCGATCTCCAGTGCCTTACTTAAATCGCATATTTCTGCAATTAAAGAAGATGTATATAAGTTTTCTGAAATAACAGTAAGATAACGCACGTATTATACTGTTATACATAATGGACCAGATGGTGAAAATTGCCTCGCTATAATTGGAATTCGCCATCTCTTTAATAGATGCAAGTATTTTCTACAGCCGTGTATATACGTCCGGGGTAGTTAAGGGGTTAAAAATAGAAGAAATCCGGTAAGAGATATTGAAAACCGTAAGAAAAAAGCAAATATTTTACTTACGTACCTTACAGTAGTATTTGAATGAATTAACTGATTATATATCATATATTTATTTAATGTCACACTCAATGGCCTTTCAGGGAATTTATTTCTAAAGTATGATGTATTTATGAGCTCAACAAATGCAAAAAGTTTTGACACATTTACAAATACATTTTTTAACAGAAAGGTATAAATTTGGAAAGCCTGACCATGGAAACGATTTAGAATCGAATTGTGTTTACCATTTATGGACCCATAAATTACCTGTTGAGTTATAAGCGATTTTGATCACGTGACAAACACGTGTTTCAACCTTTCTTCAGTGCTTATTCTCGTTTCGCGCGGAAATTCGGTTCAAAACGCTCCATTTGACACTATTCTCTGAAAGATCTATTGCGTTTGCAAAAAAATTGAAAAAACATTTCGATGATATAGTTTCTGAACAACAACACTTGCTAGTTTCATGCATTTCAGAACAAAAATAAATTACAGCTTCTGTCAGAAAGTTGCCCTTTTGGATTTGAGAACGGCCTTAAGTTGAAAAATTAGAATTGTTCTCACAAAACAAAGTTGTCATTTCTTTGAATATTTTGTTGTTGGTAAATTAACGTTTGGTTAACAACACTCTCCCGGAAGAAACCACGTTCATCTACATACACAGGTGCGTTTGCTATACCGATTCAGCATTCAGTATAATATACTCGAATATTGTACTTGGTGGTTCAAAAAAGTATTTTATGTTTGCGTTACTAACGTATGTTTTAGTTAAATTCCCACTAGCGAATTTTGTGGGACACCCTGTACATCTTCCAGCCAGCATCTAACTTTCTCCGAATAAGAATACATTACTTTCTCATCTTCTTTAATTATATTCTAATTTAAAACATTCATTAAAGCTTCAGCTTAAATCTAGATAAATTGCTTGACAATATTCCTTTTAACATTATTTCAGTGCTCCTTCATCGCTTCAACGCTTGAAATTTTATCTTTAATAATTTGAATAAGTGGATTACCCTTTTCTTTTTCACCTTAATTTTATTCCTCTGTGTCCGTAAGCTTTCCATTGACTGAGCAAGTATATCATTGAAGCTGAAGTGACTTTTATTGAAAATAATTTAAAGTGGCGTGAGAATAATCCATTATCTTGGTAGTAGAAATTTAATTTCACGTGTGTTTTCTAAGTTTTCTACAGCTATTCACATCTGTAGTAGCTGATAGAAGAGTTTTATCGAGAAATGAACTAAATAATTTATGAATGGTTCGGCAACTCAATTTTTAATAGTTTTAGTAGATTTAATTTACTTGCATAAATATCGTGCAAGCAAGCTATAAATAATTTTTATGGTCTTCGGCAATTTAAATATTGAAATAAAATTAATTATTTCTAGACATACCGCAGAATAATTAATTTTTTAAAGATTGAGATTGTGCGTTTATACGTGAGCCATATGTGTTTTTGAAAGTATTTATGTCATAAACTTTATATATTTTCCTGATTATTTTCTTCTACATCTAATAATTTTAAAGAGCTTTTTTTCTTGAGGTGTTAAGGTTTCCTTCTTTAGACTGTCTGTTTTCACTACCGTAAATTGAAAAATGTACTATCTGGAAATGCATTTTTAACAGATGATTGAATGGCAAAATTAGAACTAAGATCGACTAAACAAGCAGAACTTTTATTTTACATGCCTACTTGTATTTCGTTGTTTTTTTAAAAAAGACATGCAAAAACATTTCTCGTCACCAGCATAGAAAATGTTTGCATGAAAAAGATACTTTCTTTAAAAATACAAGCCTCATTGTCGCTCACCTAAAATTCGAATTTTAATTTATATTTACTAATGTGGCTTCTGATGTACAGGGTGTCCAGCGAATAAGACCCTGATATCAAAATTAAATATCTCAAAAACAAAGATCAATAGAATTATGCGGTAAACGGTTTGTTTATTAGCTAAGCTGTAAAAATGTTACACAGAAGTTTAAAAATTTAGTTGCAAAAACCGTTAACTGATGGCGCTGTAATCGCAATACCTATAAATTGTGCTTACAAGTCAAAAGCACTAGCGTCTCATTCCTAGATGGCTCCCTATGGAAGAACGAAAATTGGGAGAGACCATTTTTTCGTTGGGGTGATGTGCAGAAGTGGAGACATCTGGTCGCAGAATTATTGCACTAGCTTTAATTTTAGAGAATTTCAATTAATAGAATTTTCAATAAAAAGTTTAGCAATCACTATATAAGAACTTATTAAAATATTTTATTTGGGTGCTGTGCAGAAGCGGAGCCATGTGTTGACAGAATTGAGATTTTCTTTCAAATTTTGATATAAGCTACTTCGGTCCAGATACCAGTATCTCTGTGGTAGGTCTTTTCTCTCCTAATTGGTAGATCGTGGAATCGAATCGAAGTAGAGGAAGATTTGAAAAAAAAATGGAAAAATTTACTTTTTAATATTTATTTAAATTGTAAAAAAAAAAGTTGAATAAAAAAATCCAAAGTTTCCGATTTTAAAATTTAATTAAGCTAAAATAAATCTCTTTTTTTTAAATCATTGAGCATTTATAATAATGATTCATAAATAATTTTTTTTATTGTAAAAAATAGTTTGAAGGAAAAATACGACGTTTCTAATTTTAAAAACTTAATTAAGTTAAAAAAATTATTTTAATTTTAAAAACGCATTTTTATTTATTTTTTTATCATTGAACATAGAAGTATAATGCAGCTTCTAGCGATATGATCCGAAGTGTTGGAAAGGAATGCTGCCTCCAAAATTCTTTTGCTTCGACGTTGATGATATGACTTATCATCAATTCCTTTTAAAAATGAAATAATTTAATGCATATTTTCTGTCTCTAAAACTTTGTTTATAATGAAAAGAAATGTATGTGTTGTGCTGGAACCAAATATTATGACATGATTTAAAAATAAATAAAAAGTGCAAAATTACTTTTTTATTTATAATAATTCAGGTATAAACAATAATACCAAAATATTATGCCGTGATTTTAAAATATAAAAAAAAATAAAAAGTACTAAATTATTTTTATAAATATATGCATTTTGATTTAAATAATTAAATGGCATTAAAAAATTGAATTTAATAAAATATTTTAATAAGTTCTTAAATAATGATTTCTAAACTTTTTATTGAAAATTCTATTAATTGAAATTCTCTAAAATTAAAGCTGATGCAATAATTCTGTGACTAGATGTCTCCACTCCTGCACATCACCCCAACGAAAAAGTGGACTTTCAGAATTTTAGTTCTTCCATAGCGAGCCATCTAGGAATGAGACGCGATGCAAGGTTCGATGAAAACCACGGAAAACTCCGAACGATTGGGCCGACGGGCGTGATTGAGTTCGAACCCATCACCTCCCGCTTACAAGCTTTTGAGAGCAGAAACTGGCGGAATAGAAAGCTCCAGACTTCGAAGCACAATTTATAGGCATTGCGATTACAGCGCCCTCTGTTAACGGTTTTCGCAACTAAATTTTGAAACGTCTGTGTAACATTTTTACAGCTTAGCTGATAAAGAAACCTTTTACCGCATACTTCTATTCATCTTTGTTTTTGAGATACGTAATTTTGAAATCAGGGTCTTATTCGCTGGACACCCTGTATCAAACAAGCATCGGATTATGAAAAAACACCATATAGGATAAGAAAGTTTTTAAGGGTTTCTTTCAAAAGAATTGTTTTTACAGTAAAAAAATAGTTAAGAAAAACAGTTTTAAAATAAATTTTGTTTAAGTATGTTAAAATTTTTTCAGACGTAGTAGAATTTAATATTAATTTTTTATTGTTTACATAAGTTTAAGATTTTTAAAAATTTAGCTTAAAACTGTATTCATGCATTTTTTGAAAATTGAGATGTGTGTTGATTTGAAGAGGAAACTAATTTCAAAATATTTTATTAGAATAATAGATTTACAAACAAAATAATTTAGTACATTTTTCTCAAAATATTACTGAGTTTAAGTATGGAATTTAAAAGTAATACTTTGATAATCGATGTAGTATTGTTGCGTATTGTTCAGCAATTTTATTTTATTAAAAACGATTTCTATACAAAATTAACATTTGAAAAAAACTATTAAATAACGCATAAAGTTCAGTTTTTTTTCTTTAAAAAACCTCTCTCAGTTTAGAAGAAAAAGTGTTTGTGCAAAGAAATTGAACTGCTTAATGATTTCTAATGTTACCGCCGCACAGTGGCGGAATTTTCCAAAATGCTACACCGACCGCCGATGCTCGCAAAATAGTTTTGTTTTGTTTTATTTATCGAGGCCAATTAGCTACACGGGGGATATGGACCCAAAAGGGGGGGCACCGTTCGTGGGGGTTCTTTCTAAGAGAACCTACCGTAATCAGCCAAGGAAATCCAAGGTTCGATGAAAACCACGGAAAACTCCGAACGATTGGGCCGACGGGCGTGATTGAGTTCGAACCCATCACCTCCCGCTTACAAGCTTTTGAGAGCAGAAACTGGCGGAATAGAAAGAATTACGGCCCCTTCCTACAAGACTGCCCAGAACAGTAGTAGATCCAGTTACAGAAAATTCCACCGGAAAAATTTTAAAGCTGAATTCGAAAAGTTTATGACATCGACCAGTGGGTCGCTGTCATAAAAAACCTTTGGTCAAATACAAAACTGGTGCGTCAAATAAAAAATGTTTTACGCACCATATCGAGTGGCATATCATTGGATAGGTCTTTCAAAATGAAGACGATGTTTCATTGACTATTTTACACTCAGAAGCTCCGTTTAAATATTACACAACCTGGAAGTTGTGTAGGTAGGATATCTAGCTCTACTGCAACTCTAACCTTGATAGACATCTATAGGCCTCATCAAAACAGTGTTTATAGATAGGAACTAACGTTTAAATTCAGCTTAAAAGTCATCAATACAAGTAAATGAAAAATAGGTAAGTAATATAAAAAATAGTTTCACATTCATGAGAAATAATTAACTAGTTCGCTTTTTTCGCAGTCGGGTTTTTTGATTTTTTAAATTTAATTTTCACTTGTCAGCGTTTAATAAAGAAGTGTGTTTCAGGAAAGATGCATCAGTGGGATTGAATCGTCATAATTTACTAATGATTTTTAAAAATTTGCCAAAGAATGAGCAAATTTATATTTACTTATGCATGAACTTATTATATTACATGATTATATTACTTATACTTTATGAAAATATTTGATATTCAAACAAATTCCATCGAATTAATAAATGAGATAAATAACTTGTAATCTTCCCTTTATAACCTGATTCATTTGAATTTTGCGAAAAACTGCTGTTTTTTAAATGCTTCACACAATAAATAAACCAAATTATTAAAATTCTGCGCCGAGATCCAATACACCACACTATAGAGTGTATAAAGGAACTATTAGTTTCATAAATATATGACCCCTCAGTTATTCAGTAAAACAATTTTCCAATTTGATTATTTTCCTTTTTGAAAAATACTCTTAAAGTGGACAAAGACTCCAATGTTGGCTGATAGACCGGGAGCCGGTAGCACAGACAATCACCTCATCGAGTTCACGGATGAAAATCTAGGATTAGTTAAATCTGGATTCACATATTAAAACGCAATCGGTCTGCCAAGTCATATCTTCGTGGAAAACACCTAAAACCCGATTTTAGCGGTCGATTCGTAGGTTTACTATTGTGTTTTTCTGCTCTCAGTCCTCCATGTTTTCATACCTTTAGGTGCTAGATATGACTTGACCAATATATGACTTGGCAGACCGATTGTGGTTTAATATGCGAATCAAGATTTAACTAATCGTAGAATTTCATCCGTGAATTCGATAAGGTGATTATCTGTGCTGCCGGTTCCCGGTCTATGAGGTTTCAGATAAATATGCCACCAAGCGCCTCGTACATTCTGAAGAGTCTGGCAATGTATATAAAGGTAGAATTGTTTGGGACACGAACATTATGGAACAAGACCCCCCTTTGTGGCAGATGACTCTTCAGGGTGATCCATATAAAACAGGACAGGATATGAAAATCTCTGCGATACATGAATATTAAGGGCGTAAGTAAATTGAATTTCAGGATGGTTCAGACCATTTTCATTTAAACCTCTAACCACCCTGAATTACAGTTATTTAGTTCTTTCTGTTTCAGAAAGTTTTTTGTCCAGTCCGGTTTTATTTGGGGCCGCTCAGTACCACTGAATCCCTGATGCCCATAAAAATAAGATGAATGGATATTTATCCAATATTCCGTTGTCTCATACAAGAAAGCCAAAGCACAATTCTTTACATCTAGTGTAAGGTCTTAGATTTACTGACAAAAAAACGTGCTGAGGCGATACTGTAAGATATACTTAAATTTTTATATACAAACAATATAAACGAAATATGTTGGAAACCAAGTAAAATATCAAGTAACGTTTCATTTAAGTCATTTCTTTGAGTTGCTTTATGATAGCGTTTAAACATGCAACAATTATAGACTTCATCAATAACTCTTTAACCAGAATACAACCAACAATGGTAAAGAAAATTATTATTCTACAAAATTGTTTTACTGGCGAAAATGTAAGAAAAAATTTCAGGAATTATACTCAGATGTTTGTGTGCTATGTTCTTTAACTTCAACTTAAGTTAAGAAGACAAAAATTAAAAACCTAATCTCCTTATATTTTTTATGAAACTTAACTAAATCACTTTGAAAGTCAATCTGTAGAAGTTTGTGTTGCTTCTTGCTACAGTCTCTTTTACTTATCTTGTAAATTTCCAACATTAGGTCATTTCTTAAATAAAGTTAGTACGACTATAACTCGATTTATCTACTGTTTACTTAAAACCTGACTTTTAAAAACCTTAAACCTGCTTACTTAAAGCAGTCAATTTTGTTAGAAAATAATATCTTTGTCGGTAATTTATTATCTTTGTAATAATCTTCTAAGTTATAAATTATCAGATATTTTTAATATTTTACCTATCTTAAAAACACATGTTTTGTGCGAATGTACGTTATTCCACCTTTAAATTCTGGCTGGGTAATGACAATGTCAATATTTTTTATTATATTTCATTAATCTTTATTTCTAGTTTTATAAATGTTTAAAAAATCGGAACAAATGTCATATATTCCCGCGGCCGCCATTTTGGACTTTTTTCTTGGCGTGAAAACCGTTCTCCGCCAAGTAGTAAATTTCGCCAAGTAGCGATTTAGTCGCATGTTAGGCTTAAATTTTAAGAAAACCGAGATTAAAGAAAAAATTAACACAAAATCAATCAAAATTAATAATTTAAAATCAGAAACAGGCGTTCATTTCTAATTTACGGAAATATCAACGCTTTGCGTATATGAATATATATATATATATATATATATATATATATCACTGAGTACAGCAACCTAGTTCTGCAGCAATCTGAAAAACGCAGCAAACTCCTTAAAGCGACAGATAGTAAATACACGTAAGAACGCTACGCGTCCATAAACCGAAAAAATCACTGGATTCAGCAAACTAGTTGTGCAGAAATATAAAAAATGCACGAAATTCGTTAAAGCGACAGTTAGTAAATGCACATATGAACGCTACGCGTTCATAAACCGAAAAAATACTTCACTGCATTCAGCAAACTTGCTGAGCAGCAATCTCAAAAAATGCACGAAACTCGTAAGGCCCACAAGCATGCGAAATATACAATAAATGGCTAATATAAAACGCTACAACAAAATATGCATAAAATTATTAACATACCTTAATCCCAAAAAAGCTCAAGCACAAAATACCTGCTTGCACCACCTTCATTTCCCAAAATAGGCCTATGACTAGACACTCTAAACTAACGTCAATTTTCCTTCAAAATTTCCCGATATTTCTTAATTACGTCAGCAACAGCGGGAAAACTTACTGTTGAAGCCATAGTCAATCAAATAAATCGAAGAAATGTAAGATAAAAATAGAAAGATACAACCTGGAGAAAGACTGAAAGAAAAGATAAGGGAAAGGGACAAGCTGGAGAAACAGGCAATAGAAAAGCAGAAAGCTTCAGCCAATCACAAGAGCATGACGCAATCGGGCGAACACAGGGTAAAAGTTAAATGTGAAGTAAATGAATTAAAACCAAGTAAAATATTAAAGGAAAACACAGGGATATATAAAATATATGACAAAAAATAATTATTAAAGTAAAAGAAAAATATATAAAGTAAATACATTTTAATTAAAGAAATATACATTTAAATTAAATAAATACGTATTCAATAACTTAAATTCAAATTAATTTAATAATGCATTTAATAATTTGAATGCATTATTATTAAATGTTTTTTCCAATATATTTCATATATCCGTGTGTGTTTTCCTTTGTTCTTATTAGATTTCCTTCATAATTCTCTTTCTACTTTGCGTTTTTCTTATTGGGTAATGCTGTTTTGTAATTGGCTGGTGGCTTGTGCTTTCCTATTGAATGTATCTTAGTTTGTCCCTTTCCCTTATCTTACCTTTCAGCTTTGCTCCAAGTTTGAAAGTAGAAGCATGTGTTTTGTACGAGTATGAATGGTAGAATATGTTTTTAAAAAGAGAAAGAGAAAGAAGCATGTGAGACATGGGTCATTTAAATGTCGTATAGAAATTAGTAACCCTAAAGAAGTATTTTAATGTTTAGTAGAGTCAAAGATTATTAAATATCGCTGCCAAAAATTAAAAATAGAGCATCTTTAATATAATAAATCTCTTTACTTGAGAAGCTGTACAGTAAAAGGAAAACGTTTTCCAAAGCAGTTAATACTGTTTTAATTTTAAAAGAAGTATTCTTATTATTCAACAGAAAGGTTTTTCTCTATAAAACCATTATATTGAGTATGTATAAAATAAGCTGGAAACTTGAAATAAAAGAAAAATAATTAAAAAAAAAACTTAAAAAGTTGTGATGTCTATTAAATATTTTTCGAATAATAAAAGAATGTTTTCCAAACTACTAAGGTAAATTCACCTATAGTGGGTCACTAATTTTTAAACTTTAAAAACAAGCCTAAAATGCATTTCTGAAAAAGGACTGAAAGATATCTCATTGACTAACATCCTTAAATATTAACTTTCTATAAACTGTGTGGAATAATTCGTTTTTTTTTCTGCTGGTACATTTGTTTATTTTCTAGAATGTCTTTCAAAGACACATTTTTTAGCAAATTCTTAGATTTCATTAAGAGATCAATTTTTATTTAAAACATTGTTTCTTTAATATTTCGTTTTAAATTGAACTACTATTGATATACTCTATTACATTGTAAATAATTTGTTGGATAAGCCAAAAACTTAAAGATTCATGCATGAGAAATTTACAAGGCTCACTACTGGGGCATAGAGGAAGGTAACATTTTTTATTTTTCATATTTCTGAACAATATATTTTGAATCTTTGAATGTTTATTCTGACACATGAAGTTTAGGACTAGGCTAAATATATATATATATCTTTTGGAATTCACGAACACATTAATAATAATTAGATAATCGTCCTTAGGTGGCACACTAATGTTGCGTTTACCTTACTTTAAATAATTCCTCACAAAGCCCACTCTTCTACGAACCTTACAAGTATAACATCGTCCTATACAGAAGATATATTTTATTTCATTTGAGTTTTGAATAGATACAAGGTGGTCATAAAAAAGTCCCCGATATATGAACCCCTAGCGGACTAATCGCTCAACCAATCGAAAAGAAATTTCAGATATACTTACTTGTAGATATGCCCTCGAGATCGTGGTGATTTAATACAATAGAGCTCTAACGGTTACGGTTAAAATGAAAAAAAAATCGAAATTATGGAACGGCAACACCCATTTTTTTCATGCGCAAATTTATCAGCGTATTGAAAAAACATAAAAATCATAAATAGCGTTGGAATGATACACGTACGAGGAAAATTGCCCGGCGTAAAACTCTTGCAAAAACTACCATTGCGAGGAACGAAGGAGTGGCTACAAGACAATGTTTTTCAGTAGCGATTCTTTTTTTCACTTGTGAACTGAGTAATGTTGTAAGATCTGCTTTAAAATGTGTTTTTGAGTTGTGTTTGTGTACACATAGTGAACATAAAAATGCAATAATTTGTTTTAGAGTGTTGAATATTACGTTACATAGGAACTGTTTAGGATTGAGTACCATGATATTACACCGGCAATTTTAGTCATACGTGTATCGTTCTAACTCCATTTATAGTTTTCAATGTGCTGATGAATTTGCACAGGCAAAAAAGCCATTCGAAAGGTGTTGCCTTTCGAAAATTTCGAAATTTTTTCACTGTAACCGTAATCGTGATATCTCTGTTGTTTTAAATCATCACGATCTCGAGCGCATATCTTCATATAACTAAATCTGAAATTTCCTTTCGATTGGATATGAGTGGTCAGGCTTGCTTACGATACATATACTAGGGTAGTTTTTTATGACCACCCTGTACTTTGAACGTTTTAAATGAAAACAAAATCCTCCCCACTCAAAAAATACTCAAACTGTGATTAAATTAAAACCGAGTACTTGGTTGCAGCTTACAAACATAGTTTTATTTAATCTTACATTTCATTTATAATTTTAAAAATTCGCTTCGAGATATTTATAAATAATTTAATATCCACATTGAAGGACTGCTGTCGCAGCTTTTTTACGTTTAATATATTTATTACCTCTTAAATTGTCGAAAGGAATGTTTATACAAAAACACACAATTACGATTTAAAGAACAAAATAAGATAACGGAAAAGAGATTGTCAGAAATAAGAAGGGAAAAGCCACAAAAAGACTTTTACACAGAATTTAGCTTTATAAAGGACAGTTTACACAAGGAAGATTAAACAAATCTTGTTTGTTTTCAAGTTACCAAGACAAAAAAAAAACCACCTCTAAAAGACCATTTCGTGTGACCTGAAAGAAGAATGTATGTATATAGTGAGATCTTCTGTTCTTATTAAAAGTCTTACTATTATAAGAACCATTCATATGTATGGATATGTTAATCATGATCGTCTATATCCTTTGTAAATTGGTATTAATATGTGTATTTATTGCATATTCTTTCACTATGCAAGACTAAAATAATGATTTATTACTATTTTTGATATGAATAAAAATTAACATTCCTATCAAATCTTTGTAACATGTCGTAAAATTGGTCCTTATTTGTTTTCTCAGTTAATTTTAACAGAATTTGGTACATAATAAATCACATTAACAACCATGTTTCTCATCCTTAATTGTCTGCGGAAAGCGTTTGCTTTCGACATCCTTTATCATTTCACTTACGCAAATCTGATATTAATGACATGGGGTTTAACTTTGATGGTACAAGCGAAATCTGTAAAACTATAAATAATTAAGCAACTGATGGGACATTTTATATTAAAGGAGAAATAAGCTTGAAATTAAAAAATAATCTTTAAAAAGTATGAAATATTTGGTATTGATTAGTTTTTGTAATTCTATTATTCAAATGTTATTCTAGAGTTACAATGATTAAAAACGTTTAATTCTATTTATTCTCGAGATATTCTTACGAAAGACACGTCATGAGACATAAATGGCAGATGTATCTTCTTATTTTCAGATTGCATGAATGTATTTTCAATTTGTAAAGAAAATTTTCGGTGAAAACCGCTTCATCATTAGGGATAAAATTAGATGGAAATTCAACTATGCGAAACTCAAGTCATATGCTAACAATTAAATTATTCCATACGCAACCATTTTTTTTTTTTTTTTTTTTTTTTTTTTTTTTTTTTTTTTTTTTTTTTTAATAAAAGATAAAAATTTAATTTACAAAAAACTTATGTAATTTGTATATTCACTGTTGTATATTCACTGTAGTCATTTATAATGGATTTATATGTATCTCTCTCTCTCTCTCTCTCTCTCTCTCTCTCTATATATATATATATATATATAATTCCAAACTTGATCTAAACGTGTATCACATAATTTTAATATAATAAATGAACCAGGACAGAATAAAATATTTAAAAGGAACATTAACATAAAGAAACTCACAGAAATATTATAACATAACCAGTTTAAACTTGGACAGAATCAACATAAGTAAGAAAATTAATAATCGAGTTAACTGGAATAAAAGCCAACTTTAACTTTAACAACAACCTCCAAAAACTAGAGTTGAACCAACCCACAGAAAGAAAATAGAATCAGAGATCTCAACGGGTCGGTCCGAAGCCCGAGCCTGGCCCGGGCCGGGTTCGGGCCTATTTTCCTTCACGGCACTCGGGCCATACTTTTTTCTGAAGGCTTGGACCCTTTTTTTCCTGAAGGTTCGGCCCGGGCCGGGGCTAACTTATTTTTTTCTGTACAGAGTCGGGACTGGTTTTATTTTTGTCTTCAAGGCCCAAAATTTCAGTCCTAGTTTTAACCCAGCCCGTATGAAAATCATTGTCTCGGCGTGGCCTGGTCCGTTCAAAAGTCAATAAAATTAGGTTTTTCCAAAAAAAAATTTCAAAAAATCCATAAATTTTTAAATCGCCATTATACTACAATTGAACATTAAAATTCATTCTTTTTAAAGAATAGTAGATTTCTACTCTTATTAAAATATAGTAAAACGTTTGAAAAAGAACCTGCCTATGACGGAATCTTGTTTTAAACTGAAAAACGTGTTCATCCATGCAAAATTAATATACTAATACGCAAGAAAAGAATATATAATACATTTACACTTGCTAAGAAGGAAACTTGTCTACAACGCTTTTTTTTTTTTTTTCGTTTCTAAGCAATTCCGCCTTAAATTTTACTGTATAGCATTTTTCAGATTTTTAACACTTCAATACACGGAATATGGATTAACAATATTAATATAACTGAAATATTTACATACAAGAAATAGAGATTCATTAAAAAAATGAATATCGCACCCTGCGGCACTTCTATAAAAATGAATATTATGAATATGAAAAAAAAAAGTTAAGATGAATATTTTTGGCCTGAACTCCTCGTACGAGACAAATTTTTTAACCAAATCGACGTAAAAATCAATGTTTTGTAGAAATTCACTCGGGCCGAGATTTTAACTTTTTTTCGGGCCGGACCGGGGTCGGGTCGAACTTTTAGATGTTATAACGGGCCGGACTCGTTGCGAGCTTTAAATTTTTTAACCGGGCCGGCCTGACCAATATTTTTTTGTGCGGGCCGTGCCCGGGTGTCGGTATTTCGGCCCGTGCAGACCTCTAAATGGAATAACCCTGTCCTGAATAACAACAACAAAAAAAGGTACAACCCGATCCGATGTAGGACTCTATTCAACGATCCCCAGTTGTTTGCTATTCAAAGGTTTTACTATATTTGAATATTAAAGAATAATAATAAATATGTACATTTCTTTTTGTAAAAGGTAAAATTGGTATTAAACATATAATAATGGATTATTTTCAATGATTGCATTAAAAATGATTTATTTTTCTTTCATTTCGGGTTCGATTCGGTCGGGTTCTGGATTGAAGTATTTAGAGTTCGGAACAGGTGTGGCTTGAAATATGTGGGGTTGCGATTGTCGAAAATTTTTTTCCCGGGTTGCAAGTCAAGAATTTTTTTTGGTGAATTCGGGTGGGGTTGATGGTAGACTTGTCTTCAAATGAAATGTTTGGGTTCGGTTCGGGTAAAACCCGACCCGCTCAGAACGCTACTTGGCCTCCTGAAGTGCCTGTTTAAGATAAATATTAAACGTATAAACATAAAAAGAAAAACATAATTAAAAAAATGCTTCCCACAGGTTGTTGAGGGCGCAAACTTCTCATTCTTTGTTTTCTAAGTGTTTAATTTTTTTTTGCGTCATTTACGACGAGTAAATTTTACTATAATTTTCAGTTCATCAGAGATAGTCCCGAAAATTTATTTGAAGTCAACCCGATCCGAACACGACCAAAAAAAAAAAAAAAAAAAAAAAAAAAAAAAAAAAAAAGCTAGATTTGCAACCCGACTTCAATGCGCCAAAATAATTTTCGGCGACCAGCAACCCGAATCGAATCCAAAATGAAAGGAAAGTAAATTATGTTTTAATGCAATTGTGAAAAGTAATCTATAATTATACCTCCACTGCCAATCTTATGTTCTTTTTTCTTTTTTTTTTCTTTTTTTTTTTTATAGAAAAGAGTACAAATATTTAATATTCATAAAATCCATTCTTTAAATATTCAAATATATTAAAACCTCTGAATAATAGGTGGGATCATTAAATAGATTCCAACGTCAGATCAGGTTGTCCATAAATTTCTGTTTCTGGCCTTAATGATATTAATTTTTGTTTTTCCGGATTTGTTTAGCCTAGCATAATTCTTCCAGGGTCTAGTTTTTTTTAATCGGATTGTTCGAATGCTCACAAAATGTTTCAGCAAAGCTATGTTTCAGATGAAAATAAATACATTTTTAAGGTTGAAGATTATATATTCAAATTACTGCATGAGAAATAGAATGTATAAGAAATGTGATCATAGATTATTCTTTCTTTACGGTACAGTTAAGAACCATTTTTTCTTCTCTCGGAATATGAAAAATGGGATCAACAATTCGTTTTTACACACACAAAACAAATACATAGTGTTTGTGATAGTCTTTGCACACATCCGTTATATGTATGTAGATTGGAAGGGGCCCATATTCAGAGATATAAATGTATAAATATATTAAGAATTGAAAAAGTATTCGCTGAATAGATGTGTACTTTTCGGTTATATCCATCATGAAGGTCTAATTGTTTATAGATTTTAAATATTAAAAAAATATTTTCGGCATTCTTTTGAAATGTTGGGTCAAACCGAACCCGACCCGCAATAGTCTAAATCAATGTCTAAACAATTAAAGTCGCCGAACCTGCAGCAAAAAAGTAGAATTCAACCCGACCCGCAATGAAAAAGTATATTGCACACCCGGGTCGCAGCTGGGTTTGGATAAAAGCGGATAACCCGAGCCGATGGCGGGCTCTACTAACTCACAGGAAGGGCCCCACCAGTGGCCGAGAGGTTTTGCTCTCGAATCTGGTAGACGAGAGGTTCTGGATTCGTACCTAATCGCGCCCGTCGGCCTAATCGTTCGGAGTTTTCGTGTTTTTCTTCGAACCTTAGATTTTCATGCGTAAATACGGGTTAGGTTCCCTTAGAAAGACCCCCCATGGAGAGCACTCCCCTCCTTAGGGCCTATATCCCTCGTGTTGATAATCGGTCGTCATAAACAGAACCAGCCAACCACAGGAAGGAGGGAGGGGGGGGGGTTGATGGGACAGAAGCGAATCTTCCTAAATCAAAATCACATCTATGTTATTCCAGTAATCGAAAAATAACAATACAAATATATAATATTTTTTTAATAATCTAGTCAGTGTTTGTATTAACTTTATTAAACTTTGAATTTTTAATCTTAACAGAAAAGTATATTTACTAGATTCTTTTGTTTAAATATAAATAAATTATTTTTCGTTATTTTTTCAAGCATCTACACAATTTCATGTTTTATCAATTTCATTGTTCACTATTCATGTTTTATCTGGTGTGTATTATTTAATATGCAAAACTCTACAAAGAAGATTATTAAACTGTTCAAACTAAAATTAGGTAAAGTCTTCAGGAAAATTTTCTTTTAATTTCGTTTAAAATACCATTGATATAAAACCTCATAGATTTTTGCAAAAGGATATCTTAAAATTGAGGAAAAAATATTTTTCTGAATTTATTTAACTGTAAAGGTCTTTTTTTTTATATATTTAAAGGAGCATTTTGTGTTTTACTTTCTGTCATGGTTAAATTTTGACAGATAATTTCTTTATATATTTTTATATATACGTTTCTTAATCACCAAATTTCACAATGACACAACAAAACGGAGGGAAACAGCTTTTCTATTATAGAAACCTTCATGTTATTGGCTTTCAAACTACATGTTATTTCATTGTGGGAAGGTCAGGAAAATGTTTACATTCATTCTGATTATTTTCGGTGAAGTCTTCTCAAAAGCGAAATAACAAAACTCAGGGTGGCTATGGCCGCGAGGTACATCATTTTCAGGTCTTTGTATGTTTGTAACCTTATCTGTGTTCTTTGATACATGGGGTATCATAAAACGTACTGGTTCTATTCCCTGGCACCGTCACGATTTCCTGATCAGCGGGATGTCGTAGACAGCTTTTGTGTTCTTTGCAAATGCACTATCCCTTCAATTCTGCATACCCCTTATTTAAACAATAAAAGCAAAGAGATTGGGGATTTGTCGTATACTTTCATAGATTTTAGAGTATAAGCAAATATCTTTAAAATAAATCCTGTATGAACAAATTTTTATATACAAATATTTACGTATATGTGCATTTCTGTAATAAAATTTCGATTGCTTAAGTTTGCCAGCTAAAAAAAAGAGAAATCCTTTAAGAAAATTACCCAGGAAAAAAAAAAAAAAAAAAACTAAAGATATTCATTTTCTTGGGAAATATTTTACAAATAAAATGTATTCCATGTCCATAGGTTTAACATTAATGAAGAGAATTTGAGATCTCACTGACAAATACCCTTAAACACATAAGAATAAGAGTAAAAATAGTCTTTTTATAAACACTTCTTTTATAAGCATTTAATGCTCATCTTGAAATTTAAGCCTTATCTTTTGACAGCAATTTATCTTTTTTCCCAAATATTTTCCGCTATAATACATTAATTTGGCGTGGGCACTGAATGCGGTTATTTTACGCGCTTGGTAGAAAGCGCAAGCAAGTGAATTTATTGAAAAAAATATAATTTTTCTTCCGATCTGTAAGGCTGTTTTCAAATCCAAAGGCGCTACTTTCTGTGACATTTCTTAATTTATTTGTAGTTGTAAATGCATGAAATTGGCCCGTGTTCTTGTTCGCAAAATTATGTAATCGAATGGTATTTTCCATTTTTTGGTAAAGTTAGAATATCTTCCAGAAAGTACTGTCAAAGTGGGAGTTTTGAACCGAATTCCCGACGCATCAGTGAATGAAAGGGGAAGAACTTGTCGTCATGTGACATTTATAACACATTTATGAAAAACGCTATTCGATTCGAAATCGCTTCAGTAGTCAGACTTTCCAATTTTATGCTTTTACTTTTAAAAATTAGTAACAGAATGTGTCAGAAAGTTTTTTGCTGTTGAACTGGGAATTTGAGAACGAGTTAAGATAGAATAATAAAAAATAAACATTATTTAAACTATCTTTTTAGGATCTCTAAATTGATTTCTCATTGTACAATCGTAAATTAAATAATGGTAAACTGTTTATTAATAAAAGGGTATTATTATTATTATTATATCACACACTTCATTTTTTATTTATAATTTTTTTTTTGTTTTACTTATAAGCCTTTAAAATGTTTCATTGTTCCAAACTGACAGTCTTTCGGCATATTTCGGCTAACCCTTATTGGCGCATAATTAAATTTATTATTGTTTCAACTTGTATAGAGTAGATTCCTAGACAATTTTTCTTTTGGTCCCGTAAAAAAGTTTAAAGTTTGGCCAGAAGTGCTCCAAGCACAACTCGGACCGTCCAAAGAAAAAAAAAAAATATATATATATATATATATATATATATATATATATATATATATATATATATATATTGACCAAGTCTGGTATAAAAACTAAAACTTCGGCCCAGCCTGAACAAAAAATTAATTGGCTCGAATAGGTCCGACAAGATTCCTATCCGACCGGCTGAACATAGATTTTTTACGCCTATAAGGTTAAAATTGTCTTGTACGAGAAGTTCTAACTAAAAATACTTATTTTATCTTTTTACATCATGTTTATTTTCTTCATTTAAAAAAGACGTTTCCTGAGCTGTGGTATATATATTTTTTAAATGCATCTGATTATATATAAATATCACAGTTACCATTAATATCGTTAATCTACATTCTATGGCTTGGAAATTTAAAAATTCTATACAATAAAATGTTCTAAGACCGAATTGCAAAGGAAAGAAGAAAATCCGTTACGGGTTTGTTCCCCTATGAGCAAGTTCATCGTCTGTTGTAAATGCATTACATTCTTTTCACAAGTACTGTTATCCTCATGTTAAATATATCAACATTTTTGTTTTATTTTGAGAAACACGGGATTCCGTCTTAGGCAGGTTCTTTTTCTCAGGTCTTACCGTATTTTAATTTTATATCCTAGAAATGCATATCCATCTTAAAAAATAATAAAAATAAATATATCAATTTTAATCGTGGAATAATAGTGATTTACAAATGCGTGCATTTTGTGAAAAAAAAAAAAAAAAAACAAATTAGGGCCTGGCCAAATTTTACTGATATTTTTACTGGACAGACCAGAGCCGTGCCGGTCCAATGATTTTCATATGAGCTGGATTGGAACTGGGACTAAAAATTTCTGCCTGTTCAGATCTCAAGAAAAATGCAGTCCAGCCCCGGCTTGGGGCGGAAAATAAATCCAGTCCCGGCCCATCTGGGTCTGAAGCTGTCGAAAAAAGTCAAACGAAGCTCGGACCTAGTGTCGGGAAGAAAAATTGGAACGGGCCCATGAAGACCCTTACATCGAATAACTAAAAGATTGCTTCATAAAATTTTGTACATTTAAACGATAAAGTTCTAATTAAAAAAAAAAAAAGAAAAGAAAAAGGGTTTTTTCGCTCACTTTAATAGATGAGTTTGAGTTGAACGAGTTCGTTTGAAAATTTTTGAATTTGAACGTGAACTTGATTCATTTTTGAGAAATTGAGTTTGAGTTTGAATTAGTTCGATTTTTTTGTGAGCGTACCCAACACTGGTCTAGTAGTAGTCTATCTTGCACAGGTTGCCAAAGTGTATAAGGAAGATTTTTGTTTTGCGAAAGTGTTGCGAGATAGAATTAAAAAATAGTCGCCCGTGGCAGCCCTGCTCTGACAACCTAAAAAATAACGTCATGTCCTGTTTTTGTCAATTATGAAACGGACAGTTTTGTTTATCTAAGGGCCTTTGCCCCTAAAATGGGGGTGAGCAGTGCCCTGATCTTTTCTTACTTTCTTTCTTTTTTTTCCAGGCAGCGCAGCGGCCACCGTGTCCGTCGATCCGTCCGGCCGCCTGCTGGTCTCCGGCCACGAGAATTCCAGCTGCATGCTGTACGACGTGCGGGGCGGCCGGATCCTCCAGACCTTCCACCCCCTGCACACGGCGGAGGTGAGGACGGCGCGACTCTCCCCCAAGGCCTTCTACCTGCTCACCGGATCCTACGACTACAAGCTCGTGCTCACAGACCTGCAAGGTGGAGTTCATTCAACCCAATGATATTAAAGTACAACCCACCCTTATACAGCGTTCACATTATGAAAGTGGAGTGCATGATCACAGAATAGGTTCATGGTGGGGTGACTTAGCTTAACTTTTTCTTGAACCGGACAACCCGGAATGAGGCTTGACCTGACCAAACGTTTTAAGAGGCTTAACTTAAACAACAAGAGTACTAAAAGCTACATAACAAAGAGTCTTTGCTGATTGATTCTCAAAATACTAAAAGATTGGATGCATCAAGATTTCATTTCCCATCCGAGAATGCATAGAGATCTAGTATAGGGGCAACGAGACTCTTATCCAATAATTCTTTTTTTTAAGTTTATCATTATGGATCTGGGTCAAGTCGCCGATTGTGCTTACGAAGCAGGTCTCTCTTTAAATGCACTGTTATAACTTTAGTTTAGCTGCCTCTAAAAATGATATTTCCATCCTCAGAAGCCGGATGACAAAACAATGTTTTAATGGTTAAAACATTCCTTATATTTTAATAGTAAAACGAGAAAACATATTATTTTCCTGTTCATGTTTCTCTAACCTCACCGTTCAACGTCCAAATACACACTAAAAAACAGAGCATATAACTTATTATTTTCGATTGAGCGTCGTCGCCGTCATACGAAGCGGCGGCAGCGAACGTGTTAAGGATAATAAGTGATTTTCTGACATAATACTCCAAACAGATGTGTCAGTTGTTCGATTTGTGACTCTGCCTAGTATATTTAATTCTTTGCGGCGTGTTCAATCCATAAACGACCGAATGGATCTTCGAAAATGCTTATTCAGGATGGGTAGGACGGACTCCACTCGAAATTTACGAGTCGTTTGAAATAGGAAAAGCTGAGTTCCACTCAACCCGTGCATGATCTTCTGCGAGGCCCTTCCCTTTCAAGCGGGTTTAATCCTCTCCCTATTGCCTAGTGAGTTGATTTTTTTATGACCCTTTATTTTAGACCAGAAATTTCGAATCGTAATTTTTGCATTATTGAATGACAGACATTCCGCAATTCAATAAAGTGAAGGTCACTATTTAGAAATTCTGGTTGATATTTTGAATAATAAAAAATCCGCTAAACGGGCGACACTACAAAGCAATCAACTTTTGAAAAAGCTCGCATGGCATAAACAGTGGCGGATCAAGTTAACAGTTTTATTATTTTATTTATTATCTATAATACGCATTTATTTTGTATAGTATTGTTCTTACTGTATATGCAAGAAAATACCATGATTTTTTTAATTTCATTCCTAATTTATTCATATTCCATCATCTTTTCGGGCTAAAAACGGATATTTTCTTTTTTGTGGATGCTTTGATAACATGAGACTTAGGCCGTCCAAAAGAAAAATTTTATCTATATCTCGGGAACTACTGATTGGAATGAAATGTACACTGACACACAATTGGGTTTATTGCCTGTAAAAATGTTCCTATTTTTTTTTTTAATATGACTTTATTAATTAAAATTGAATTTTTCACAGAAACGTTAACATCGTTATCATGATGTGTGCTATGAGTACACAAATGCGCGCAGAGGTTGAACTGGACACACATAGTCATTGAATACAGCGACTGAGCCTTTTCTGTCACATGATTGATTGAAAGAAATATTTATTTTATTATGAAGTTTATTACTAGCTCCCTAGTCCTATGAGAACGACCCTGTCATTTCATTTTTTTCAGAAACAAAATGTCAATAAATGTACAATATCCTCAGTTTAGTATGAAAAGACCGAATTACATGCAAAAATAACTTAGAACCTCTGAAAATATCGAAGCGATGAGTAGCGTATTGAAGCCGGTGACCGCACACGTCTTTTATAGTGTGTATAACGAGATTTCGGGTCACCTTTTCCTAGTCCCCCCAAAGGCGGTCTCTGCTTTGCAAGTAAGGTCGATGGCGGCGGCTGTCAGGGTCTACCATTGCTTCGATTTGGGATCTCTCGATCCTCTTTGGGTACCTGATACCGAAGAGGCTTAAAAGGAAACAAAACTTTCCTTGTCCATTAAGATTTTTTTAAAAAAACTAGAGGGCTCGGCCCTCTACGAGCTACGCTCGCCAACCCCCGCCCAGACACCGCAGACTCTAAATGCAAGCTAATTTGATCGGCTTTAAAAAGATTTCGAAAGATTGAATTATAATTTAAAAAACAGTGGCGATCTCCCTATAAACGGATTTCTATTCATTTCTCTTTGATTGGGGAATTTTAACGCCAAATCCACTGCGGTACTACTTGATTATCCAGTCGACCCATTTCGCCAAATTATATAAATCGCCAAACCACTCGCAAAATTATACAAATTGACATCATTTTTATTTTAAATAACGAAAGAACAAATAAATTAGTACAACATTAATAAAAATACATATAAAACGTCGAAATAAAAATATCTTGATGACGTAGACACGTGTAACAACATTTCAAAATAAGCTAATATAAAAGGAATTAAGTAAACAGAGTCTTTGTCTCCTGGTATTTTTTAACAAAGCGAAAAGGAAGTTCTTTTAAATGAGACATTTTAAATTAATCGTTTTTAATCTGACGTAATTTTGACCAAGCTATTCTTTCTCTTTTAAATATTCACGTGAAAATACTTTTGTTAGAACTGAAATATTATTTGCGCTTTCCTAACAAAAATAGTTGAAAAGATCCTCTCAAAATATCAAATAAATGTCTAGCGCAATTTCTAAATTTAAACAGCTTTCCAATATTATTTTGTGTTCATTTTATGTAATAACTGTAATGTGACGTACATATGACGTAATTTTTCCTATTTAAGACTTCTAACGCATGTTAATGAATTTATTGTTTTACAATATCATTTCTCTTTTAAAATTCACGTGTATACTTTTTATGACGTAATTTTTAATAAGTTCTTGCTTTTCGTACATAATTATTTAATTCTAATTCCAAATGATTTTTTCTGTTTATAATAGTCACGTGTAAATATTTTTTTTATTTGAAGCAAACATTATTGTTTGCGCTGTTTATACATTTGGCAACAGTATAAATTAATCGTTAACCATTTTCTAAAATCTGTAAGAAATATCTCTAGAAATGCTGAAAATTTGAATTTAAAATAGAAATAAAACCTCCAAAAATGAGTCAAATTAAAAAAATTAATACAATCTGCACACCGGTAAATTCTAACGCATAAAATGATCTAAAAATGATTACATTCCCATGTATAGTTTTTGCTACTATAAAACTTTTTTAGTGGAACGATTTTGTCCAACTTTAGCATTAAATATCTCTTAAAATAATTCTTCGATTTGAAAACTGTCTGCATCAGCGTGTTTATCAAACATTTCTCTATAATACCACCGATTTTCATATTTTTGTACGCAATATTTAACTTAATATTAACGAAGAAAAACCTCCGGTCACAAAAAATTCAAAACCGGCGGCGGCGGCGGCGGCGGCGGCGGCGGTGACAGCGGTAGTTACTTTTTTTTTAGAATAGAGAGAAAGATATAAATCGATGGATATTTAACAAGGAGAGACATAATTTTAGCATCTTACACAACCATAAGTATTTAATGGCTAATGTGGTAAACTTTTAAAGTAATTTGTTCTGTAGTGACAGCTTGTTAAAACAAGGGTTAAATGCATCACGACAAGCCGTAGGGCATACTTTGAGGCCGAGTCACGATGAATGTGTTGATTTCTTATCTTTAATACTGTAGTTATGTTTTTCAGCAGAAAAAGTTATGCTAAATCACCTATTTGTAATACACAAGTTTTCTTGTATCATGAGCAATACAATGACAAACTGGGTGACTGGATCGTTTTTGTTCGACTGGGATAGAGTGAATCTGACAGTTTGCAGATGTCCATCTTCTGGACATCAAAATGGAAGGGGATCGAGACCCGTTGACATGGAATGACCCAGATACGGGATTCGGCCCAAACCGAGCACGGATTTTCATTCGGAACTTTAAAACAATGAAAGTAGTTGAGCGAAATAGTCAAAATAAGAACTTTACTTTAGAGATAAGTAGGGCTACTTAGCGTTCGTTTATCGTTCCTTACAATTCCTTTAGAGGAACTAGCTCTTACCTCTTACCGTATTGTACCCCTTTTTTAACCAGTACACTGAATTAGTTCAAATGAGCTATAAATAGTTTTTTATTTTAATAATTGTGGTCATTTTTGGGTAAGTTAAACGAGCCCACGGTTGTTTTAAAAAAATATATATGTACAAAAGTCATGAATAGAACCAGAAAGAAAGAGAGGGATAAGGGCTTGAAACACGGGTTTGTTCCCCTGGGGTCATCAAGAAGTACATTTTTCAAAGAAAATCTTCGTATTATTACACTTGTTCTGAAATTTAGCATCCAGCCAATTTTTATCTGCAAGGTCCAGATAAATCATGAGATATAAATTGGCCTCCTGGAGGGCACAAAACTGAATTAAAAAAATCTTCGTATCCCACTCCTTTATTTTGAAGCTCACTATTCTGGAAACTTTCATCTGTTTTGTTCTTTCTTCCTCGAGCGAGATTAAAGGGGCAGATAAAAAAAAAACAGAAAGAAATCCTTTGTATTCTACACATATATATTTTAAATTCGCCACCGAGCAAAATGTCATCTGTAACGCTCATCATGATCTGTCAGGATGCATCATGTTGGACCCTCATGGATCATGATGGGTGGATGGGGGATCGACAGACCATGCATACTCAGTTTTGTCTCCCCTGTCCAAAATGAAAAACACCTTACACTCCACCTTTATTTTGAGAGCCACTATCTTGGAAAATTTCGTCTGTAAGGCCTTGCTTTCTGAGATACGATTTTCAGCAAAATTTCATTTGTGAGGCTTTGACAGATCATAAGATGTTCCTGTAAGGTGGGGAAGTGGAGGCGGAGGCACTGTACTCCAATGCCCGCAATTTGAGAGTCATCGTCCTTTAAATATTTATCTGAAAGATATAGGGTTTCCCTTGGGGGGGTCAGGGGGGATTTTAAAGACGCGAATTAACAAAATTGCCATACCTTACCTCAAGCTTATAATTTAAAATTCACCCTCCTAATAATTTTTATCTATAAAGACTTGATGGATTCCAATTATAAAGTCCGCTCCCCTTCGAAGGAGGTGTTCAGAGGACCTATTTTGAAAAAAATCATTCGTTCCTGTTCCAAAATTCAACGTTTAGCAGAATTTCATCGAAACAGTCGTGATAGATTATGAGCCGTAGCTTTGCGCCCACCCTGTCGGGCGCACTGATTGAGTGAGACTACACCCAATCGAAAAGACTCTTTATCCTATGTTTATATTTTGAAAGTCACTATCGTGAAAGAAATTTTAGGTATCCAATGCTTGTCCGGCCCATGCGAAGGAGTTATGACACCTGATCTACAATAATGAGTGGGAGAAAGACAGACATGGAAGAATGGCGTCAGTTTCGTCTTTCGCGGAACCATGGCATTGGAACTATTTCGATCGCGCTCGCCGCTTTTCTAGCTTTCATAGGGAGAGGTGTCTCTTTGGCTAGACATCTTCCTTCTTTCTATCTTATGATCTCTGTGGAAGAAAGAGTGTGGACCCTATAATGAGGGGGATAGCGTGGTAGGTTCTCTTCAGAGGCGTAATGACGAATATTTAGGTAAAGAATGATGAAATTTATTCGTACAAAACACTAGAGGTTTTCTTGACATAAGCTTTCCTATAAGCTTCTTTTTTATAAGCATATGTACACAACAAAATTAAGTTGAATAAAAGGTTTCTCATGATAACAAAGTTTGTGATGTGGCAAGGTAATCAAAGTCCTAAAATAGTCGTTAGAAAGTTCAGCAATATTAAAGAGTCTCCAAGATTCTATTTATCTACTCTTTAGAAATGTCACTTATGAAGTGTTAAAGAACTCTTTTCTCCGTAGATAGCCTGTCGCTGTATTTAACTATTCCCCGCCGCGAGATCTCCGCGAGATTCATCTCTCGTCCCAGGTAATGACCTGTAACCTTCACTCTCTTGAGTCCAGAACTTAACTTCTTTTCTTAATCAAGGATCTCTTATATCATCTGATTTTTCTCCGAAAAACAATAGAGAGTTTTTTAGCCACTAGCTGTCAAAATCATCTGCCGGTTGTTCTCCTGGTAGGCCGGCTTTGTCCCCGTCCACTTTTTTGTGCCCGATACCCGCTGATCAAATGAGCGTGGGAAAGCATCGATTAGTTTCACTATGTTGGCGCACCCCAGGTGGTCAATGCTTTATTCTCACTGTCTTCAAAGTGCCACTTTCTAAAATGAATTATGATTGACTTGTTCCTTCTGATCTTCCCGTCTAAAGTTGGAACTTAGACGAAAATTCGAGTCTTTTTTGGAAACCCATGGGTTTTTCCATCTAGTGATTTTGCATCACTTTGAGGGCTCTTTATGTGGAATATTGAAAACAGTCTGAAGTTCCTCAAGAGAGACAGAGAAATGAAAGGACCCTAGATATAATAATATCTATATTATTATATCCTGTTCTATATCTATGATTAGAACAGGAATACTTCGTACACTTTAAAACTGTTCGATTCGAAGCATTTCCTTTTTCGGAATAGTTCCACTTCTCTACTTTATTTTGTGGGAAATGAAATGAGCTCACTGGCGCTCTAGGTACTGAGAGCGACCTTCCGAATGACGAAGCGTGTAGATCCATCCCTAGTGTTTGGACGCGAATCGTTGCCATTTCCAACCCTTTTCGAGAAGTTATCGCAGTTCATAGAAAGTAATGCAAGTCTGTAGGAAATGTCGTTACATTATCTTTATTATTGTGAAAGTTATGAATGGCTTGGCTTAGAGTGAGGCACCCTGTACTTTTGATTGAAAACGATCCTATAAAAAAAATATTTGTTTATGGCTGTCTCTTCCTAAAGTTTGTACACGACCTTTCGGGACACCCTGTAAATGTCATGTCAGCCCTTCCCCTATCCTTCAGAGCACAATGATAATGAATACTGCATTTAGATAAAAAAAAATAACGAATTTCTGTACAAACCAAGAGTAACTTCATCCCTGAATTAATGTGGCCTTTTTTCTTCTTTTTGCAGGTGATCTGACGCAGCCCCTGAGCAGCGTCCGCGTCGCGGAACATGCGGACAAAGTGATCCAGGGCCGGTGACACCCCACAGAATTCACCTTCCTCTCCACCAGCGCAGACAAGACCGCCACGCTATGGGCCATGCCCGCCACGCCTTGAACTCACACCATCATCGTTATCATCGTCATCGCAACTTTAACGTGAATTCAACCATAGCCTCCTTAAGTAAGAGCCTTCCGTTCAGCACGGCAACATTTCGAAAAGATAAGAGCCGCTCGATGGCAGAACCCTGGTGCTCAAAATTTCGAAACGGAAAAGGAAAAAATGACTGTTTCGAAACATGCATAGGACATTTACCCACGAAGATTATGGTTTGTGGCTAGGAAAAAAAAGAAATAATATCCCCCCCCCCTTTTTTTCCTGTTTGATATTAATGATAGTCCCTTAATTTTCCAGACTCAAAGTCTGACGAATTTTGAGATCCATCCTTCAGCATTCTCCGATGGATTGGATTTTTGAAGTGGACGTTCTACGTTCATGTCAAAAGTGTACAATTTAATTTATAGAGTACAAAATCAGGTGAATATTTCTGCTTTTGGTTGAAGATGAAAAAAAAAAAATAGAAAAAATCACGAGAGAATACGCGGCCAAAGGATTCGAGCAAGTTGACAAGTGATTCGAAAGGCTCCTCTACTTAAGTAGGCTATGACCTAACACTGACCACACCATTCCATTGACATTAATTGCACGCATTGGTTCCTGCATCGAAATAGACCTTGTACGTCTAAAGAGAAAAAAGTACAGATCTCTGCCGCTGAAATGAGCGGGAGAAAAACAAACTCACGGCTAATAAATCCTTATTTTTGTCTCACTTCTAGACTCTTGTTTTACTTTTCAAAAATTTCAATTCAAAGTGACTCGGTGATTATCGGAACGGTGAAAAGAGACAGAAAAGTGATCCAAAACTGTAATCCATTACAGCGGACATACGAGGGTGATACACAAAGTAACGATCGTTTTGCTCTAAAACCTTTAAAAACAAACATTTCTTACTTATAAAAGGACTCATTACACTGTATTTAAATGAATAAACCATGAGTATGGATAATCAACCTTTATAATATATTTTAAAATTCATAAGTAAAATTACATAAACTACTTACAATAATATATTACAATTATATTGATCTGTATCAGAGAATATAGAGACTGTATTATATTATTGTATGTAGTTTGTGTGATTTTAATTATGAATTTTAAAGTATATTATATACACTGGTTGTCCATACGCATGATTTATTCAAACATTTCTTCAAAAACCTTATTTCATCAGTGAAGCTTGCTTTCCCCATCATCACCTCCTACATTGAGGCATTTGTCGTATCTGTTTGTTCAGCAGCTTCACGATCTCTGTGTTGTACTCGGCTGCCGCCTGTCCACTACAGTTTTCAACTCATCATCACTTACCATCGTGCTCACATTTTGTTGCAACCAAGTTGTTCTGACACAATTTCACCAAGCAAAGAGAAAAAAGAGCTTTCTCGGGCGCATAACCCTCGACGGTTCATGACTACTTGCAATGGCCTCGACTGAGGGTTATGCTCTCTCGACGCATTGCACATCGCTTTTCCACACCTTTTACGTGGTGAAAAGGTGTCAGAACATCTTGGCTGCAACAAAATTTGTGCACGATGGGAAATGATGATGAGTAGAAGACTGCAGTGAACAACTGGTCTCATATGGGACTGGACGGCAACATGTGCATTATAGCTCCTGCTCAGATATGAAAAATGCCTAAATGTTGGGGGGGGGGGGGTGATTACATGGAGGAATAGCTTCACATTAGGGAAGTCTTTTTTTTTTGAAGAAATGCTTGTTTTTAAAGTTTTCACAGCCAAACGGTCGTTACTTTGTGCGTCCTCCTCGTACATACATTGAAAAAAAGAACACGATGAGCCAATAAGTCAAGTTCAAAAGCTATTGAAGATTAACTAATGTTTATTAAAGAGTTATATCAAAAGAACAGTTCACAATCAATAAATATAAACTGGTTATGCTGAGAAATGAAGACAATTTCTCAGCTTAATTAATTTATACTTATTTGTAAGTAATATTTATTTTCCATACACTAGAACAAATTAATATCTCCACACGGATTTCCAACGAATTTTCCATACACTAGAACAAATTAATATTTCTACACGGATTTCCAACGAAAACAAAACTTCATCAGTCGGCAGACTTCGAACTTAAAAATCGGCATTCTTCGAACTTAAAAACAGTATAAGATACTACTTTTAATAGTATCTTATTAAATTATTAATTAAATTAGATAATAAATTAGATAATAAAGATACAAACATTATTTAAATAATAGCACTGTTCACTAGTCAATATGCAGATGAGTGGCCTCAACGTGAATTTTGCAGACATTTCAATTTCCATTCCACTTCACACCCTATTTAACTTAATAAAGTTAGATTATATGTACAGACATTTATCTGGAAAATTCGAAGGGTTGTTAGGGGGCATCACGATGAACCACATTATAATATACTTCAGTTTTCTTATTACTGTCAACACGTTGATTGAAGGTCTATTTGGACGAATCCACCAATTTCTTTTTGTTCTTGATGTCTGCTAACGACCCATTGAGTTTGTCGGGTGACTATCTGAACAGCATGTCTATTTTTAAGGAAGGAAATCTATTTTTAAGAACTGTTCTATTAAATACAATTCCATGAGATGATACTCTTCAACTGATTAGTGTTTCAATTTTTTAAGTCCAAATGTACATTTCATCGCGGGGCAGCCTCCCATTCAATTTGTTTTATTTGTTGTACTCAAGCAATTGGCTTCATTGTGTTTCAGCTTTTTCGTCTGACGGTGTTGTTTGTTGTGTCGGTTGAACATCACTGGGTGGCTTTTGGGACGGGGGATTGTTACGCGATCTCCTTTAAAATACCGCATGGAGCCGTTCGGCTGTAGTACGGTTAACTCTGGTTTTACCAATAATTGTGTTATTTCAAGATTCTAATCTATCTACAAGTGTGTTTTAAACTATATTTTATTTCAATAAATGAGATCGATTTTATCCTATCGCTATAAAATACTGACATGCCTGTCAACTTACAAAACGTTGGCAAAAATTGGATAAAATCTCATGAAATAAAATACTTGCGAAAACATAGATGTCCTTAGAAGATTTGTATCAAATCGAACGTTTTCAAAATATTTGTTTGGAAAACACAGATTGGGTTATTATCATTTTTTAAAAAGCCATTATCGAATGGAGTCCAACTACCTTTCGATCCAAAAATCCCCGCAAAAATGCATTTTCTAAATAAAATGCTATCATTTTAGTTCATGTCATGTTGTCATCAATATCCGCTTGATGACTCCTTAATGTACACTATGCATTGAAGTGCTGCATTTTCTCTATTCAATCGAGTTTCTTCATCCTCCGCCCAATGAAGATAGTGAGGACAAGAATATCTTCCATCATGGAAACATTTCGTACATTTTTCTGTTGTATTTTCTTCAACTTTCCAGTACAGGACTTGACAAAAACTTCTTAATAGACAAGAAGTAGTTCTTACGAGGCAAGTTTAAACGACTGGAAGATAGCGATAACAACCAAAAGGAAATAGAACATAATCTCTTGAAAATAGAAGCAGGGGTGTAATGGAGGGTATACGCAAGTATACGCCGTACACCTTCTGATATTTTTTAAGAAGCTCCATAGACCCCCTGTTTCTCAAATAAAACTATAGCGTGTACCCTAGGCATGACATTCATGTCTTGTCATCCAGTGGAATCGATATCGTGTCATAAATGTAAACGCCACGGATATCGTTTCAGCAGGGGTTTTAGATATTTTTAATACCATAAAAATACAATTATTTACATATTTTACCAATTTTTAATTATTATTATTTTATATAAACTTTGTATTAAAGATTGTGTGTTATATATATACTTATATAGTAAAGACAACAGGTATGGAAAATGCATCCACATATCTCCTGTTATCTTAGGAGGGGATCTTTTCCAAACAGACACTGAGTCTGCTCTTTAACAATAGTTTTGACATACAGTCAAGAATTTATTTATTTCTGGCTCCACTAAAATTTATGAGTCCATATATTTGTCACAGACGGACCACACGCACGAAGAGATCTCATGATCCCACGAGCCCCTCTTCAGAGGCGGGGATGCATCCCGTAAATTCGAAGTGCATCCCTAAGATTCAAGGTAACGAATCACGCAGTTGCGGGTGTGTACTCCAATGAGGGGATCCAGTCCAGCTCCCCCACGATTGATCAGAGGGCTGCCCTCTATTGTTATACAGGGTCTTTTACGTAAGGAGCAAAACTATACTACATGATTATTCGACCTGAGTAGTCTGCAGAGACGACATGATTATTCTTACTGATTTTCAGCAGAGCAGCATGATTCTTCGATCTCAGTTTTGCAGAGAGACATGAGTTATTTTCTCATGTATTTAAATAAGTTAGTCGTTTTTATAGCGACAAATTGATCCAAGACTTAGGGATGTCTACAGACGTATAGTATTACTGCTGGTATGCAGTTATATAATACAGAAGAGTTTTATTTGGATCATCTTGCCCGTTTTAGGGCATAATACCATTATTGGTCGTTGTAGACCTTTTGCAACGCGCGCTCTGATTGAAGAGCGGGACTTATACGAAAGTTAGTGTCTCTACCATGCTGAAGAGTGCCCAGTGTTTTACCCAGTGCGAGATGAATCACACCAGCGACATACAGTGTATGGAGGTATGTGATGTTACTATACTTTGTTTCTCAATTTATGTTTATGTATTTATTGATGTATTATTAGGGATTTACCTTCAGCTGGTATCTAAGTATTTAAATGTTTTGATAAATAATCAGATTAAACTAAGTAATGTATAATGAGAGTTTCGATTTGTTCTTTGGAACATCTGTGTCATGTGACACTCTTTTACTTAACTTGTAAATATGTTTTGTATTGTAAATAAATAATGTTAAATGTTAATTTTGGCATACGTCATTTATCCACGAGTCTGTTAACTTACTTTAACATTAATATTTTATTTCAGATTATTTCGGGTTCTTTTCTTTTATTTATGCGTAAATTTTGTAGTTTTATTTTTGATAATTTACGCGGTCCAAATGCTACTTCTTCACGTAAATATTCACAACGCAACTTGTGGCAGTATTGGAGACGAGTTTCCTCCCCCACCCCCAACTTAAGATAATTATGTTTAAATTATCAGAAGTTAGCCAGGACCATTATTTACGATCACAATGATTTTAATTATAATGTATTTAAATTACCACTATGACATTTCAGGTATTAGTAATTAGGAGTGGTTAACCTACATTACAATTGGGGGTTACCCCTTTTCCCCAATTTAGCGGTATGTTTGGGTAGTTTAAGTTGGTACCGTTAGATGGACCCAGATCTTCCCAACACCCGGTAATACTTAAAAATGTGCTAAAATGTTGGATCCCTTAAATATCAAACGATGCTGAAATGCAAAAACACCGATCACAGTGACATCTGCAAGATATTTTCTAAAACTCCAACACGATTAGGTCTAGACGCAGTAATTACAGCGTCTAGAATATATAGTGTGGAAATCGGCTATCCCAGTAATACTTTAAAATGTGCTAAAATGTTGGATCCCTTAAATATCAAACGACGTTGAAATGCAAAAAACCGATCACAGTGACATCTGCAAGATATTTTCTGAACCTCCAAGACGATTTGGTCTAGACGCAGTAAAATGATATATAAAACTTTATTCGACGTTCAATATTTAAAAAATAAAAAATCATTTTGTAAAAAGTGGGTCAAGCGTCCCCAGTCTCCCCTACTGCAATTTAACTTTTAACTGATGTTACCCGTTTCACAGACCGCTGATTTTTACAGTTTAACTTGTAACTTTCAGTTCAACTACAAATACTAACGAATTTTTTTTTCATTTGGAACTTTAGTACTATCACCAGAGACTTTTGAATAGGTGAATTTTAATAATAACAGTCCTGTACAAAATGTTTAGTACAAAAACCCCATCCTATTAGTGAATCGCACCTTTTATTCATATTTCGATGGAGCGGTCTCACAGATCGCTTCGCAGTAGTTATGTTACAATTTCTGTCAGATCAGTTAAAGGTTGTAGTACAGGTTACATGAACCAAAAATTGAGTAAAATACAACAACGGATGGCCGTTCGCGAAAAAAACTGTTTTGGCACTAGAAATGAAGATCTGATGATTCCCTAAAAAATAAAGTTGTTTTACCTTGTTTTTTGGGAAGGCAAAAAGGGGAATTTGACCTAAGGGAGGAGGGAAAATCAATTCTTTTTAAGTAAGTCATGTGGGGTATCGTTTATTAGGCAGTTTTTAAATTCTGAATCAAGCCCGCAAGCCGAAACGATCCTATTTTTACAAGCTTACGTCTTATGAATACAAAGTTGACACTTTATGCAGGTGAAATAGGTTTTTACAGTAACAACCGATGGACATTCGCGATGGACATCGTTTTGGTTTTAGAAACGAAGATCCGATGAGTCTCCAAATATAAAGTTGCTTTACGTTTTTTTTTCGGGGGGGGGGGGGATTTTAACTCTGAGGGGAGGAGAATGAAACTTTTTTTAATGAGATCTTTGGGGGTATCTTTTATGTACTTTTTTAAATTCTGAATCGAATGACACCCTCCGTAAGTCGATACAATGTTAGGCAGGTTTAATGAATACAAAATTATGAATACAGGGATTTTGACTACTTTAATCTTTAACTGATGTCACAGAAATTATCACATAACTAGTGTGAAGTGGTCTGTGAGACCGCTGTGTCGAAAGATGAATAAAAGACGCGATTCACTCATAGGATCGTGTTTTTGTACTAAACGTTTTGTACAGGAGTGTTCCAATTAAAATTCACCGATTCAAAAGTCTCTGGTGGTAGTACTGAATTTCCAAACGGAAACAAATTTCGGTAGTGTTTGGAGATAAACTAAAAATTGAAAGTTAAACAATAAAGATTGAAAAAAGCCGCGGTCTGAGAGACCGTTAACATCAGTTAAAGGTTAATGATCTTGAAGAAGGCCCGGATGATCCTGATTTTTATTACTGCTATTTGAAGACATTTAATGAGTTTGAGGTAATTTGATAGTACATAAAGAACATGTTTTGAAAGTAAAATAAATGGGACAAAGGTTCAATAATAAAGTATCATTTTCAACTTTGTATTCATAAAACCTACCCTAACTTTGTAATGAATGAGCATGCCGATTGACGGATGCTGTCATTCGATTAAGATTTATAAAATATATAAACGATGCCCCCACTCGATCTAATTTAAAACTAGTACGTAGTGGCCATCACAAAACTTTCTTCTATAAAAATAACGTCATTTAAATAGTACAAGAGATGACATCCATTTTAGCACCCATTCATATCAAAGTATATTTGAATTTGAAGCTGGATGAAAATTCGTGCATGAGTTCTGGAGATAGAGCTAGAGCGGAAATTCAATGAAAAACCTGTTGAGCGATTCACACCATAAACGAATCACCACTCATATTAGGGACTCGCTAAATATCAATTTTTATTTAATTCCTTGAGAAAGAGCGCCCACAAAATTTGTGTCACATATATACAGACAGACAGACATTTTGCAAAAACATCTTTTTCAGAATCTCTGACCCCTAAAACGTATAAATCCATCGAAAACCGGAATTCGAAAATTTTCACGAATCCAATACTTTTTTCTTGTAAAGACAGAAGAAAGAACAAATTAAAATTCTCCACTCCTGATTTTTAAATGCCTCATTGACCCTCCCAAAAACCACCGTAAAAGAGCTTTATTTTTTGTCTTCATTTCTAGTACCAAAATTCTATTGTTCCTAAATTTTCGTGAATAACCATCATCCGTTGTGACTGTAAAAACCTATTCTATCTGCTTAAATGATCATTTTCGACTTTGCATTCCTAAAACCTGCCGTAACTTTGCACAAAATGGTTGTATCGCCTTGAGGGTGATGTCATTCGATTCAGAAATAAAACATACAGGTAGACACAATACTCCAGTTGACTTATTTAAAGTTTTTGAAGATCCCCCCCACACAAAAAAACCATGGTAAAACAACGTTATTACTTTCTTCTATCTTTACAAGAAGAAAGCATTGGATTCATGAAAATTTTCGAATTTCGGTTTTCGACGGATTGACACGTTTTAGGGGTCAGAGAACCCGAAAAACATGTTTTTACAAAATGTCTGTCCGAGTCTGTGACTCTGTGTGTGACACAAATTTTGTGGGCGCTCTATCTCAAGAACGAATGCAAGGAATTTAATAAAAATTTATATCCAGTCAGTCCCTGATACAAATGGATGCTGTCAATCGCTCAACAAGTGGCGCTGCTATGCTGCATTTTTTACGATTTCCGCAATGGCTCTATCTCAAGAACTAATGCACGGATTTTCATGAAACTTCAGATTAAGTGAGTCCTTGATATGACTTGATGCTGATTACGTGTTGGTGCAAATCGCTCAACAGGTGGCGCTGCTATGCTGCATTTTTTTACAATTTCCGCAATAACTCTATCTCAAGAACTAATGCACAGATTTTCATGAAACTTCAGATTCAGTTATTCCTTGATATGACTTGATGCTTATTACGTGTTGGTATAACTCGTTCAACAGGTCTAATTTCAGATTTAGTTAGATGTAAACACAAGTTGTTGCTGATTAGGTTTTGGTGTTAATCGTACAATAGGTGGCGCTGCTATGCTGGAATGTTCATGATTTTCGCAATAACTCTATCTCAAAAACTAATGAACGGATTTTCCCCAAACTTCAGATTCAGTTAGACTTTGACATAAGTGGTTGCTTGGTGGTTTTGGTCTAACATAGGTTTTGGTGTAAAGCATCCAATCAGTAGCGCTGCTAGGCTGACTTTTGAGACGATACACGATTTCAGAGATAGTCCTATCTCAAGAACTAATGCACGGAATTTCATATCTTTAGAATCCTTATGATGGGCATTGATTGCCGTCTAAGTTTGGCGGTGTGATAGCGAATTTTCAAGTATTAACATGTATGAGATAGAAGAAAGTTTTGGGATGGATACATCAGACTAGTTTTTTCAGGTGCCATCGGGTCTTGATTTCTTGTTCCAAAGCAAAGTTCTTTCCAAATTTTGGCAAATGGTCATCCATTGTTTAAAACAAATACTAGTTTACCTATACTGTACAGATGGATTGAATATTTGATGAGATATGAAACTTTTACTGGGCATGCAAGATTTCAAAATTTTTATTTTATAATTTGGTAGAAAACATAAAAAGTTCAGTCAAATAATTAGAAAGACACAGCGAGCCGATTGACGAATTATGGAGAACCCATTAATCCATTATTATATAAAACTGAAAGCAACTATATCACACTTGTTTTTCTCAATTTTCGCGATATTTGACCGGACTTTTTTATGTAACTTGCCCTAAATACCTGTTTACCAATTATGAAATAAAAATTTTTGTAATCTTTCACTCGTGGGCAGTTAAACATTATTTCATACAAACGCCCCTTTCGCAAATATTCTATTCCTATTTTAATTGCAGTACATGGGAAAGTAGGGTAATGACGCTCAGCGGGCAATCCCGCTCACACAAATACTTTAAAGAGAATAGAATTGAAAACGTGCGATCTGTACCGCCACCTAGTGAACTTCATCGTAAGTTCCCAGTAAGGATATTGTGACCATCGGGAGGAAAGTATTTTTATGTCCTCACGTTATTAGTTTGAAGTTGTTTTATAATAAAATTCTACAAAATGTAACTTGAAGGTAAGTGTACACTCTTATTTACAAGTGTTCATTTACTCATAATTTCTACAAAATATATACATTTAGCTGTACGTTCATACTTTTATTTATTTTAATAGTGCTTTGTTAAGCCAGCTGTAAATAACACCAATTTAAATCTTGTATTCAAATTTTGAGCGCAAATACCCTACCATGTCGTACATTACCGCTAAATCTATTGTTAATTAAATAAAACGACAAAAAAAATTTCTTAACCCTTTCGGGACAAGCGTTTTTACAGAATTTCTCTTTTAACACCGGTTTTTTAAAACAGAAAATTTTACCGCATTGAATCGGGAAAATGCTCGGATTAAATAAGGCAAATTTTACAATAAAAATTTACTGGCGAGAATAATCACCGACTCTGAGCACCTGACGCGGCACGAATACCGGTCGGTCGTCCCCAAGGGGTTAAAACTTTTATGCAAATTAGTTGATTGCAAATTGTTCCTTATGTTTTGGAGTTATACTTCATTAAGGGGTCTCAAGACTCTTAAAATTGGAAAAAATGAAAAAAAAAGGACCATTTTCAACATTTAATATCATAAAATGTATTTGATATTAAGACACAATTTTAAATGGGAATGAAAGATACAAGTATGTTCTTTCATTTCAAATATTTGAAAAATTGTAAGATGCAAAATTAGCATTTACAGGGGGCTGAAAACTGTCAGACATTTCACGAGTAGAAAATCGGCATAACAGCTTATGCGAACGATTACAAAATAAATTTTGCAACTAGAATGAAAATTTTGGTGCCTACTTATACCACAGATTATAATAATTACACTGAACCTAAATAAATTTGTATTTAAAGCATTTTTATATTTTTAATACAAAGTTGCATTTTGCTAATGCAAAATTTAGAAAATTTCAACAGTATAATCGCCTAAAAAATATTTTTTTTGGACAATAAAAAAGAAATTTTAGGTTCAGTTTATACGGCCTAACGTGAAACATATGGATTGAAAATTTCATGAAAAAATATTCAGAAGTCAGATATCCTACGCGTTATGCCCCAAAACGTCATTTGGAGAAAAATGGACTTCAACGTTTCGGAAACGCCCGCCGCTTCAGTTATTGAGCTGGCATTTCTAAAACCCATAACTTCTGTTCTAATGGGAATTTCAAGAAAACAATTCTATCAAAATGTTCAGAAAAGATAGGCGTTTAACATCTAAAAAAATTAAAACGTCGAAAATTTTGTAGCTTTAAGAGTCCTGACACCCCTTAATGCGTTTCAGCTGTTGCCAGCCGAAATATTTCAATAAAATGAGTAAAATACATCAAAGCGGCCATCATAATTAAACCGTCATTTAGACCTTTTTTAATGATAATTCGAAAAAAAAAATTAAAGAAAAATATGTAATTGAGAATTCTCATAAAACAGGACATAATAAATGTAAATCTATCCAAAAAATGGTAGGTTGCCATTCACATTTTTTTTCGAATATTAATTTCATAATTCATATTATAAAATTTTTAAAATTGCAAATTCAATGGATTTATGTTTGGGTTTTATAGTACTGTCGGATCGACCGAAGCAGAAACAGAGCTTCGCTAATCTTCCTATTTTCAGCCGAAAACGAAAATGTCGAATTTTTTAAAATTAATATACGTAACTATACATAATTATTAATTAATTATACGTGTCATTGTGCGTGTGTCCCAAGTTTGCTTCCAGTGCCTCTGACGAAAACTTTTTTTTTTCACATAAAATACAATTAAGTCATCACACACCATTATACGAATTTCATCTAATTAAAAAATGTTTTAGGTATACATACTAAATTTAAAAGTATATTCAAATTCATGCGCATAATTAATGGCTTTAATAATCATATTTATTAAATTTAGTAAGTCTTTTTATTCAATAAAATTTTTTCTATGACAAAACTCAGACAAAATTGAGGTTCAGTATAAAATATAGTAGTATAAGTAAATATAAATGAATATTAAATATACATCTGCAGTAAAAATTCTAAAATCTTGCATGCAATTTGAAAATTCATGTTCTTAAAACGTTAATTTTGTCATTAAAATTTAATTAATATTGCTAAATATGTATATTTTAATGGTTTTTTTTTTTTTTTTTTTTTTTTTTTTAAACCATTAGTATCTTATGAAAGTATAGAAAAAAATGGTTGTATTCCATTAATTGGTTTTGAAACTACAGAGCTTTTATTAATGGTCAAATTATTGTCATTTTCCGGCTGCTCAACCTAATCTTAAGTCTGTAGCTTTTAATAAGCATGTGAAAAGTGTCTTCAAAGTTTAGTTCTATAGTCATTGCTTGCTTTATAATTTGAACTCGCGCCTAGAGTCAGTCACGACTGATCCTTATAAACAGTGAAGTTCATAGCAATAAATAAAGAATGCGTCTCATTTGAGCCGATGCAGCTCAAATCAATGAGTCAAGTTCAAAATTTCAGAAGGGAGAAACGAGTTTTTTTGGAATAGATAGTTTCTGTCCGGCTGAATTCTTGGCAGCATTTCCGCCGAAACTCAGATTGTGGGCCGAAAACGAAACCGAATTTTCGGTCGATCTCTAGTCATCTTACACAAAATTATCACATTAGGATTATAATTTTAGGATGTATTAATAAAAATATAAAAAATGTAATATAACATTAGAAGGTCTAAAATTAATAATTCAAAAACTTATTCAAATAACTTGAAATTTCGTTTATACGCATAGTTTGGAACCGAAGATTTAAAATAATGGTGTGTAAAAAGTGTTTAAAATATAGTTTTGATATATAAATGGCACCCTAAGCAAATTTTATATACATAATTTAAAAATAGCCAATTTCCATCGATTGGAACCAGTGACTTTCTGCTATTGTAATTAGTTAGAGAATTAATAAGGGGTGTTTACTTTTTTTCCTCCCACGACTGTACATTTCATTTACTACACATAGTTATAGTTTGACTGCTACAATATTTGTATCTCGAATTTCTGAATTTTATTTCATTTTTACTTTCTTCTATCTAAAGAAAGAAGAAAGTATTGGATTCGTGAAAAATTTCGACTTCTGGTTTTCGATCGATTTATACGTTTTAGAGACTTCTGAACACGATTAGATTGTTTTTAGAAAATGTCTGAGTGTGTCACTGTCTGTATGCGAGAAAAATTTTGTGGGCGCTCTATCTCAAGAAATAATGCACAGAATTTCACAAAACTTTAGATTCAGTTAGACCTTGATATAAACGGGAACTGATTACTTTTTGGCGTAAATCGTCCAACAAGTGGCGCTGCTATGCTGCCTTTTTCACGATTTCCGCAATAGCTATATCTCAAAAACTGAATTTTCATAAAACTTCAGATTCAATTAGTCCATCTAATTTGGTGCCGATTACCTTTTTGGTGAAAATCACCCAATAGGTGGTGCTGCTATGCTGCATTATTCATGATTATTGCAATAGCTCTATCTCAAGAACTAATGTACGAAATTTCAGATTCAGTTAGTGCCTGATATAAATGAATGGTATTTAATTTTTGGTGCAAATCGCCCAACAGGTGGCGCTATGCTTCATTTTTCACAATTACCGCAATACCTGTATCTCAAGAGCTATTGCATGAATTTTCCTCAAGCTTCAGATTGTCCCTAGCATAAATTGGTCCCAATTAGTTTTTGGTGTAAATCGACCAACAGGTGGCGCTGCTATGCAGAATTTTTTACAATTTCCACAATAGCTCTATCTCAAAAACTAATATACGGATTTTACCAAACTTCTGATTCAGTTAGAAGGTGATGGAAGTTGACATAAGTTGTTCATGATTAGATTTTTGTGTAAACCACCTAACCGGTAGTGCTGATATTGCTGCATTTTTCAGGAAGTATTAATATGTATGAGATAGAAGAAAGTTTTGGGATTGCCGCATCTGTCTATAGTGCATCTATGAACCTGATCCAAAATTTGTCAAATTTTTCTAAGCATTCCGTACATTCATTTATATTTCTCATTTTTCACAACGCGAATCAACATTTTTTGCTTAAAAGTCAAATATACGATATGTTAAAAAAAATAGTCACAATCCAATCAAAAAAATCGCAAACAATGTTGCGAACACTCAACGTCAGCCTTTAATGGGCTAGGAAAATATTTTGACATTCATTTCCCTTCACCCATTTTCCCTCCGCCTTTCAAATTTATATTTCTGAATGCCTACTTTTTTTTCTATTTTTTATTGAAGCAGCCTTGCATTGCTGTATGCTTTGTTATTGACGTGAAAAACCTTTCGCACTTAAAACTAATGAAGTACTTACAGTCGTGGGGAAAAAAAGTAAACACCCCTTACTAACTCTGCAAAAAATTATCGTAGAAATAAGTTACTGATACCACACGATTGGTAATAAAGTCTACTTTTAAATGATGTATATAAAATTTTCTTAGGGGCCATCTGCATATTAAAACGAACCATAACTTTGTTTTTTCAATAGTACACAATTCTGACAGCATAAATGAACTCTACACCCTTCCATTAGACTAAAAACAAATTTTAATGCAATTCGTACGATAACTTTCGAGAAATAGTTTTAAAAGTAGAATATTTTAGGGGCTGTACCCAAATATAAGTTTGGTACTCGATTATTGACCGAGAGATCTCTTCAATAGATTCTTGATCAAGGTATCTTAAGTGCCACTCAAGCAGTCATTGAAGACTGCTAGATTACAGGATAGCATAAGAAATTTCAAAATATCTAGTCACTTCTACCATAGAACTTAAACCATCATTTTGCCGTTTTTTAAGCATCATTTGAAAACTACTTGGAAGAAAAATGTGAAATTTTGGATTCCCATGAAGCAGAACTTAATAAATCCATCAAAAAAATTGTAGGTTGCAATTCATAATTTTTTCGAATATTAAAAAAAATGAATTTTGGATTCGTTTTAATAGGTAGAAGGCCCCCTAAGCAAATGTTATATACATCATTTAAAAGTAGACTATTTTTAATCGGTTGGTACCAGTCACTTTCGTCTACGATAATTTGTTGAGGAGTTAGTAGGGGGTGTTTACTTTTTTTTCCCCCACGACTGTAAGTAAATCTGACTGTTTTAAACGTATTTAACCTAAAAGATATTTGAAATATCTAAACAAAGTACTCTCACCTTTATATAATTTATAAATCTTAAGTAGCTATAGAAAACTAGCTAGAAAATATCTATGGCAATTGTCTATGGGAAATGTCCAGGTGCTCAGCGCTGTAAAATATAGGGTATTTGGGGGTAAAGATACGCATTTTCCATAAATTTTGATTTTTAACGAACACATTGCTCTAAACTTATGTGACGAATGATTAAAATGTTATCTTAGAACCCTCAGTGCCACTCTCGACCAATACTCTGTCAAATTATAATTTCGTGATGAATTGCAATTTTAACAAAAACATTGCTCTGCGTATTTTTGGCCCACTAGTTCGGGTAAAAATACGCTGCGGTGGGGCAAAGATACGCAGTGCGTATTTTTGCGCCATAGTTTTTCCTCATTTCCACTAAAACGAATGCATTATGTGAAACCCTGTTTCTGTACTAAACTATATATACAGAACATTATATTTAAAACTCCGCTATTCAGAGCAAGCGTTAGTGCTGGACTCCTAACGAAATAAATATCTATAGTTAAACTAGAATCTATAGTAAATTTCACTATAGTTTAACTGGAAATTACAAGTTAAACTGTGAAAACTGGATATAGTAGCGGTCTGTGAGATCGGTAATAGGAGTTAAGGTTTAAGAATTAAAACAAATGAGTTTCATGAAACAAGGTACGTAGATACCTACATTCTATATTTAAAAAAACTCTATATTTAAAAAAAGGGAAAATGCAGTTAACTAGCTTATTAGTTAAATAGCTATTATAGTACTTCTTTTTCTCGGTTTAACGTAATTTTCAGTTTAGCTATAGATACGATTTAAATTTACTATAGATTCTAGTTTAACTATAGGCAATAATTTCGTTTGGTGCCTAGCCTTAACGCGATAGGCTTCCGAATAGGCGAGTTTTAATTACAGTAATCCTGTACATAGAGCTTAGTACAGAAACAGAGTTTCACATAACAGGCTTTAACATAATTCATTCGCCTTGGAAACAGGGCAAAACCCCGCAGGAATGGGGCAAAAATATGCACTGAGTATCTTTCCCCACCATTGCATATTTTTACTGCAACTAGTGGGGCAATGATGTAATGCACACCCTGAGCCCCTCCCCCTAATTTGCCGTCCAGGGGGTACTTTTCTAAGTTTTGCGAACACCATTCATGTCCCCGGGGGCATATTTGGGGGGGTGAGGGGCTTAGGGTGCATAACATGAATAAGTGGTCACAGGCTTTTCCAACAATATCACATGTGGGGGTCGTCTAAAGTTAGAAAAATGCCCCTTTTGGGCCTACTATCGCGCGTCCTGGAATACATCGTCCACCCCTCTTTTTGGCATTTCGTTTGCAGAAATGAGTAAGGACTCATACAATGTAGCAATTTCATAAATTTTACTCAATTATTTGTATGCGAGGGCAAAAATTTATGGATACCTCCTCGTAACCAACAACTGACACCTCTATCGGAGACTGGTGAAACGGAATTCCTGGAATCATAATTGACATCCAATTCATTAAGTTAAATAAAACTATAAACTGAAAATTATGGCCGTAACAGGCATCTTTCACTCATTTATTAATTCGATTACTTTTTCTTAAAGTTTAGGCATTAGAAATAGGACAATTCCATCGTAACATTTTATCATCGAATTTTGTTTTCAAATCTATATAGAAAATTTACTAATCGAACACTACTAGAACAAATTTTTACACTTTAAAATATTTCTTACCAAGGTCTTAATACCCAAATAACTGCATATTATTTCAATCTCTCTTTGAGTCCCCAAAATTGCAATTCAAAATTCTGTAACTGACGTAATATGAAATAGACAAACATTTTTTCTGCCTTCACTGAAGTGTAAAAATTATCAAAACTATCCAGTTAAAAAAGTGATTTAATGTTCTCAACAACACTAAGTAATGCCAAATTATAAAAGTAAATTGTTTAATTAATTTCTGAATAATAAAAAAGGAATAAATGGCATTTACACGTGTAACTGACGTAACTTTTATTGTGTAGATGACGTAACATTATGACTTTACAAAGACATTCATGGTACTTAACTTAGTTTGTAAACAGTCATTTATAATGCCTTTTCATTAGGATTTTTCTATAGAATATAAAAATATCAAGTTTTTCAATAATATCCTTAAATTAAACATATTATAAATTTGATCCCCCCCCCCAAAAAAAAAAAAAATGATTTTCTGTGGAATTGCCCAATAGATTTAAAAATAAACGCCACATTTTAGAAAAAAAGATTGTCAATTTCTCTCACAGGTAGAAATTAACCCTTTACTGCACGATTTTTTATATATTTTTATGAAACAAATTATTTGATATTTATATAACGGTCTAATAATGAGGAAAATAGTAAAAAAAAATAAAATTTCAAATCTTCAGCTTGAATCTATATTTTAGGGTGTGCACCAAATGTACACAATTAGGGGTTTTAAAATATTGTATTACTATATATATATATATATATATATAAGCTCAAAAAAGGTCAAAAGTAAAACTAAAAGTGAAATATAAAAATAAAATCCATGCGATAAGCGCTACAGCTGCATATAACCACACAGATTATATATAGCACATTATGTTTTAAATGCGTTTGTCAGACCCAGAATCCTGCACCATAAATAAACTAAGTATAACCATAAAACATCCAAGAAATTTAAACAGATATAACCTGAACAAGAAAAAACAACAAAAGGGGATAACTTTAATTTTGAAGTTAACCATTTAGTTAATTGGAGTTCAAATATCCATAAACGCGTTTACGTCAATATCATAATAGGTCAGATTTTTCGCTACTATAAACTCTGTTCGAATAAAAATTTATTTTTTAAAAGAACTTTTTAATTTAACCAGCATTTTGTATTATAAAAACAATATACCTTTGAATTTCATTAATAAATATACTAGTTTTACAGACAGTCTTCATTTTCGAGGAGTTGCTATGCGATTGACAGTTAATGATTTGTATAACTTAAAGCCTTTTTGGACGGTTTTACAAGGATGTCTGCAATTGTGCGGCAACAGACATGGAACGTTTATGGACAGATTATGGATCACTGGAATTTAGTTATTGTTTTTTGTGGCTGTGTTGCTCGGATTTGGGTAAAATAATTTTATTGTTTCAGTATACATTACACATACGTTCTGAATCAGTTGTATCATCGAGATGCACTGTTTATTGTGGCGTCGGGTCCGGTGGGGGAGTGTTCGCTATATGCTTTCAATTGTTTTTATGCATTTGATTTATGCTTTGCGACACTCTGGCCGAAACCCACTGCCACTACTGAATAATAGTTTGTTGTAAATTGTAATTAATCTGAAACATTGCTGTGCTTTCTAAAATTCCCACCGCTGAGGAGGCAACAGCCTTTTGTTGTTTTTTCTTGTTCAGGTTATATCTGTTTAAATTTCTTGGATGTTTTATGGTTATAGGGGAGACCGGGGAATGCCGCCAACCCGGGTTATGCCGCCACCCCACCTAGTTTAAAAACTAAGGGCAGTTTGAGATAGTGAATGTGCCTGCACTATAGCGGCCAACAATAGAAACAGTGCCTAAAGTGAGAGTGACTTTGCTGTACGTCGTTCTTTTGTTCTAGTGAAAAAATGTAGTTTTCATCTAGTTGCTTGTTATTTTGGAGCTTCAAAGGAGTAGAGATAAGCACCTTTTATTGTAACATTAGGTATTTAAGATAATATGACCCGTAAACTATATGCATTCGCCGATATTTTGATGTAATGTGTTGAACAAGTTCGGTTCTTGTTTCGGCTTTGATGAGGATTTCCGCCGTATTGTCCTCTCGGGGTAATGCCGCCACCATGCAAATCGGCTGAGAAATGGCCTCATTTTAATGTTGTGGAGCCGATTCAGCAGAGTGACTTTTGCAATATGAAGTAAATTGTAAGCTTAACCATTATTTTGCTCAATTACATTGCTTTCTAACTATTTTCAGTAAGTTGTGTGTTTCCTAGTATCCATTTGATGCATGTACTAGGTCATTAAAGAGTGGCGGCATTACCCCGGTACAGTGGCGGAATTACCCCAGTGTCCTGGGTAATCCCGCCACTGTGCAGAGGTTTAAAAATATTTTTTTATGTATGCTTACTTTACAGTTATGATTACGGTTAAATTTATACAGATACTAAAGATCATGATTCAGCTTTAGAATTTTTACTATTAAAAAATATACATTTTTTCGAGGTGAAAAAATTTAAATTCCCTTAAGGTGTCGCCATTCCCCCGGTCTCCCCTACTTAGTTTATTTATGGTGCAGGATTCTGGGTCTGACAAACGCATTTAAAACATAATGTGCTATATATATATATATATATATATATATATTTTGCAACTAAATGAGCTTAAATTAATTTTATCTGCTTATCACTCTACACTTTTTTTTTATATTAATATTTTTTAATTATTCAGTAAAAAATAATGAAAGTAAATCTTACTTTAATAGCTCGATCAATTTCTTTGTTTTTGAAGAACAAATTCTGCTTTGTCAAATGAAGCTATCCGACACACAAAATAAGCGTTATTCCATTCTTTGAACTGTTCTTTATCAGGGACAGATCATATTGACCAAATTCATGCCACATAATGAGAATTATGTTTTTGCCAGATATGGTACGTGGTGCAGTGAAGGGTTAAGTATCTATCTCATACGCTTAAGAATATGAGAGAAATTAGTAACTATGCCGTCTTTGAAATACCCATTTCAGGATTACATACAGATGTTATGGATACTCACGGTTTAATTAACTTCTGGAATAATGATAAACATTTTCTTCTAGAAATTATACTATAATATTCGAATCACGAGATACACAAGGACGCAACTTCAGCCTTTAGGGTATTAGTCATTCCGAATTCACCTCATTCAATCGCAGTATTCTTAGAATTAAAAAGGCGAGATTTCTTTTCTCTTCAAAAATAGTGGTATGATTGAATTGGACCTGTGTGTATACGCCTCTGCAGATTTAAATTATGTCTACAACAGCTGGTAGCATTTTAGAAATGTATGTTCCTGTGAGAGATGAGTGCTCCTGATACAACAGTCATATTACTGTACTAGCTTAAAAGTATTAGCAACTAATATTATCAGCATTATCTTTCGTAAGTTCTCTCTTTTACAAACTGGAATTTTTTTTCTTCAGTTGAATGCAAGACGTAAAATTTCAAATCATCAACAACTTGTTTTCCTCTCTTAAGTCTCGAATCCATTAGCCGATTCAAGAGCAACTGCCGCGGATGGGAAAATATTGGTAAAGTTCCGAATTTGACTTAAAATTTGCAAGAGGGAAAGGGGGTTGTGTGACAGAGATGGGACGAATACTTAGAAATTTGAGAAATTTTATAGGCAGCAATGCTTTTTTTTTTTTCATAAATTTATACCTTTAAATTTATGCAGCTAGAAAACTGTCGTGCTAGACCAGTTGATTTTTTTTTGGTTATGTTGTATTACTATTTGTAACCTAAATTGTGTTGTAATATCTTTAGTATAATCACAGAAGCCGTGGAAAAAATATACAAAAAGACAAAAATTTCTATAATTTTATTAAAAGCAAAAATAAATGAGGCAACTGGCCTTTGAAGTACACTGTTACTCCATAAAACAAAATTGAAAATTTTCTTAATAAACAATATAATCTTAATAAACAATCTAAACACATGTTTTAGAAAATAAAAACCTGTAGTATAATTATAAAGAACAAGGAGTTGAGCGTAAACAGGAAAAAATATACATATCTAAACAGAAAATAATATTAAACAAATAGACACTAACATAAGAACTTGCACAACTATTAGTTGCAAATATGAAGACAAAGAAAAAATTAGTACTTTATTACGCATTTTACTCATGCTTTTCAAATTAAAAATTGGCGACCAAAATGGAATAAAATACAGAAATATTTAAGACAGTACACATAATTTTATTATATACAACAATAGATTTTCTGTACTTATTTAACTTTGTCTATTGAAAATTTGGTACTTTTCCGCTATAAAAATACCATAGCAACGGCAATGCCGGAACACACTATTTATTTGACGATTTTTTAGGATTTCTGAGATTTACAAGGATGATGATAAGGTGGAGTAATTTTTAATGTGCCTTTAAAGTGATAATTTTATTTTTGACTTTTTTAAAATTTCATTTTGCCCAAAGAATCACGTTTGGCGACAATGGCATTAATGAAACGAAAATTTACCGATGATGATGAGGATGATGATGAGGAGGAGGATGATCATAATAGGACGATGAGGTGGAAATATTTTTTATGCCTGGTGAGGAGACAGGTCAATAAATTTGGCCTTTAAAGTGATCATTTTATTTTTAACATGTTTTTCATTCATTCATTTTGCCCCGATTATTAAGTTTGGCGACAATGGCATTAGTGAAACGGAAAAGTACCGAAAATGACAAAAACAATTACAATGATAACCTTTAACTGACGTTACCGCTCTCACAGACAGCCACTTTTTTCCGTTTTTACAGTTTAACTTGTTATTTTCAGTTTAACTACAAACATTGCCGAATTTTGTTTCGTTTGTAACTTTAGACTATCCGCAGAGACTTTTGAAAAAGTGAATTTTAATTATAACAGTTCGGTACAAAAGTTTAGTACTAAAACGCCCTCTTATCAGTTAATCTCTTCACATTAATTATGTGACAATTTCTGTCACATTAGTTAAAAGTTAAACATGAAAAAGAATAAAATAAATGTTGCTAATGTACAGACCGCTTCACAGTAGTTATGTGACAATTTCTGTCGCATCAGTTAAAGGTTAAACAAGAAAAGAATGAACAACATTAAAATAATGTTGCTAAATTCACTTCAATTTTCTAACATTTAACTAAATACCTAATTTAAAAAAAAAAAAAAAAGAGTTTACATTAACATCTAAACTAGTTAAGTGTTAAACTAATTCTTTGAAAAAAAAATTTCATTATTCCGCCTGCTTAATGTTTTTATAATTATGATCTTTTAACATATAATATTCTACAAACACAATTCATATTTATAAACAGAATATAATTTTGAAAAGAAATAATAGTTCGTAAAGTAAATAAATGTCAAAAACAACAGGAGGAAACATGAAATAAAACACAATAATATTTATCATTATAATTAACTTTAAATAGGCTAATCATTTTTATTTTCAAAAAAAGTTAAATGGCTCCCATAACATACTGAAATCTTCAAAATATTACACAGTATACTTTTATAAATGGATGATTTAATAACACACTGCTGGGCCATTCAACTTTTATTATTTAATTACACATTTTCTGAATGTGATTTCCGTAATAAAAACTACAGGTGACAACTCTGGAGGCAAAAAACTTTCGCAAAAACTCAGTCCTAGAGTCAAAGACGAAGGCAACTTTTTTTAAAAGCACTTCATATGATACTATTTATCGGAATTTTTTTTAACAACGCTATAACAAAATTATTTTAAACAAGGGATTTTAAATGTACCGTTTTAAATCTGGCTTCATTTTCACCAAACTTTTCTTTCTCTATGTAACATTTACGTCAATATTTTTATTCTTTGAAAGGAAATATTTGCGCTGTCTTAAAATTGGCAACAATAGTTTACAAGATCATTTCGAAATATGAAACAAATCTCTCGTGTAGGGGAAGGAGTTGTACCTCTGACCATATTGTTCTTTTGACCACCTAGGCTGTAGCGCCATCTAGCAGCATTTTATGAATTTTGGTGCAATTAGTGCTTAGTTCCTTCATTAGAGGTCTTGTGCAACCTACTGTGGATTATTCAAGTCCTGCGAATAATACTAATCCATTTATATCATGAAAATGTAAGTATTTATTTGATAATGTCTAGCCTAATAATATTTTTTGTGTTATGTCTTTGTTGCTAGAAATAATTTGACTTAATAGCTATAGACTTTAATAAATATGGCAGAGCTTTTGAAAACGATTATTCTAACCTCTAAAACTATAGCATGCTTTGCAATTTGTATTGGCATAGTGTTGTACCACTGACCATGATCAGTTGTTCCTTTGACCAGGTCAAAGATATAACATTTTTAAAAGATTTTCTCAGCATTTTAACTTTTATGACTTTTTTGTTACAACTGCCTTGAAATTATTTAATGATATTTTTTACTTTAGTTTTTAATACAGAATAAAAGAATATGTATATCAATCAAATATTAAATATATTTTATATAAAAAAATTTTTGAAAATAAAATTTAAATTTTTTATTGTTGTTTTATCATCTTGAGTACTTTGTCATATCACCAACTAATGTATTAATCCTTTTTGTTTTAATTTTTTTAAGTTAGACCAAACACCAAGCAGAATGCAAAGAAGCAAGCTCAAACTGACCCTATAATTCCTCATAGGGTGGTCCAAAATTTGGAAGGTGAAAATTTGTTGGGTCCTACCCTTCTGTTTTGTTCCAATGTACTAAAAAATAAAGCAGATCAAATTTGAGAGCATTTCAGTAAAATTTAGAGGTAGCTTAATGTAATTTAAGTTTGTAACATTGTACTACACTGGCACCCAGTGAGTAAATATCATTTGAACTGCAACTTTTCATCAGCTAATTTCTAAACCATAACTTTTCATCAGCTAATTTCTAAACCATAACGTTTTAGCAGATAACTTCTAAACCGTAACGTTTTAGCAGATAACTTCTAAACCGTAACGTTTTAGCAGATAACTTCTAAACCGTAACGTTTTAGCAGATAACTTCTAAACCGTAACTTTTAGCTTATTCTAAACTATAAAGCCAAGGAATTATCTCACAAAAGTTAAACAGCTTTGCAACATTTTCACAGTGTGTTTATAGCATGTTTTGATTTCCAAAGTGATACGCTTAGCAAGCATGAGTAATCAGGATCATGTCTTCACTTTTTTTTTTTTTTTTTTTTTTTGAAAAAGAAGATTAAATAAATATTTTTCTGTAAAGTATAATAGTTAATTTTAAGTATTATTATGGCAACAAGATCAAAAACAAACATTTATATCCTTGGTTCTACTATAACCGAGATTACTGGCAATAAACTACCTTTAATACGCATGGCTCTTTTTTTACATCACCATGTTGAAATGAGCCATACTACAAAAGCGAGTCTTCAGCAACTACAATAAGAGAAATTACAAAATTTTGGCAGAAAGCTAGAATCCCAGTGCAAGAGCTCAGAAATAGTCAGTTAAAGCTGGAAAAATTGTTTGAGAAGTGGAGGCTATTAAAGAAAAATAAAAATAGAATTACAGTTCCAAAAAGAGCAAAGAAGATTAATTTATTTCGAAATTTGGTGAACTGTTTGATATTGCACATGCTAATGCTCGCAACATGATAAAAATTTCTGAGGATAAAATACTTCCTGTTAGCACAGCGTGAGAAAGGGTTCTATGCTAGGTGCGGATAAGTGTTTTTGAGATGGCAGATTTAAGAAGGAAAGCTATCTCTGAAAGAAATCAAAGAATGAAAGCAGTTTGTGAAGAAGCAGAAGCAACTGTTCATTTATTACACAGACCTGCAAAAAAATACTTTTTGAAAATTGCATTAATTTTGATAGCTAATTTTTATGCTTTTTTTATTGCTTATTCCGAAAATGAAATCCATTTTTTTCTATCATGAAAGGATTTTTCACAAAATGATTGCTTATTTTTATAGAAAAAGCTGAAATCACGAAATTGACATTTCATTTAAATTTCATTTATTTATAAATCCATATAAATTACATTTATATCTGAGTTCAAGTAATAGTTAAGTATATGTAGAAGGTTATAAGCCTTAGAATAATGTTTTTTCTTGAAATCAAAAGTTTTTTGCCACTTTTCCTATTGTGGACTTTGCAGGCATTTTCTCTTTGTAGCATCCAGCAGTAGTCTGCTATCATGCTGACATTCCATTTGCTTTGATATCGCATCTCCATTTTCTTTATATCCTGGTGAAATCTTTCACCTTGTTCTTCACTAACAGCACCTAAATTTTCAGCAAAATAGTCTAAGTGTGAATCGAGAAAACAAACTTTTAAACTCATTACACACTAAAATCTTCAAATTTTTTACCATCTCTTCTACGATAGATGTGTAATTTGGGTCCTTTTTATTGCCAAGAAAGCTAGTAATAATTAGTGTGAAAGCTTTCCAGGCTTTTCTTTTGTTTGTTTTCATTTTCTTCTCAAAAGTTTCATATTTCATCATTTTCCTGATGTCTGGTCCCACAAACGAACCTTCCTTCAGTTTTGCTTCGGATAAACCAGGGAACTTCTCACAAAGGCATTCGAAACATTCATCTTCTTTCGGTAAAGCCTTGACAAATTCTTTTATAAGACCTCATTTTATATAAAGCGGTGGAAGTAACACTTTTTTGGATCAACAAGATTTTTCTTTACCAGGTCTACGAGGGACAGGACGTATGGCAGACGGAATGCCAGGATAAAATATTTCCTTTTTGTTCTTTAAATTGAAACCTTTCACATTACAAATTCAAAAATAGCAATCATCACTGTGATTTTTAGGTTCTCTACAAACCATTGGTATACCAAACCGAAAAGATTGCTTTTTACCTTGAAACCATTGCCTTAATTCTTCGACACAAATGCGACAAACTTTTTCCCAAAATAAGCGAAATACACTTTTTTTTTACGAAATCAGAAATGCTTCTTTGTTGTTTTTCTCCGTATAGTTACCACAAATATAGCAGAAACAATTCGGTGAATTAGCACATCCTCTGGAAGCTATGTTCACAAATGCAGCAAAAACTTGAAGTAAAAATTACTACTATAACTTATAACTCACAGGTTGGAATAAAAACATGTGTACAGTACAGAATAAAGAAAGACTGATTCAGGAGTAGAGATAAGGTCAGTGAAAAGGGGTGTGAAGAAGTGGTGTCGAACAGACACCTGTAAGCAGGAGAGATCCGATTTCAACTGGTTTCCTCTGTCTTGCATATTGTATTTAACAGGCAGTTTACCGATTAGGAAAAGTATTCTGTATTGAAATAGTTTCTTCTTCCTTTTTTATTTGTGTAATGCACCAATTTACTATTTTCAGTCCATAAATTGTTTTATCAAACTCATATAAATAATAATTTTTGGTCCGAAATATACTAAATTCATAAAAAAATGAGATTGCGATTTGTGATGAAACTGTACGTGATAGAATTTTTTCATTTTTTTTCAGTAATCAGCAAACAAAAAACTATAAAAAATACCTCTTACTTTACCGGCAATTTTTTCATCGCAGGCTTGTGTTATCGGCAGAAGAATCAGACGAAGTTGAAAATGAAGTCGAACAGGCATCATTCGCAGCAACAGAGAAAGGAACGAACAGCTCATCCAAACAGAAAAGAAAAAGAATGAGAATTATGACTCCAAATCTGGCTGCAGATTTAAACAGGACCAAAATTTCAGACCGAAAAGCTGTGTTTGTCGTTCACAAAACAGTAAAGAGCTTGGGTTGTGGAGTAGATGAAGTAATTCTTAGTAGAAGTTCCATTCGTCCAGAAACAATTAAACACCGGTCTAAAATGTATGAGCAGCTCAAAGCCGAATTAGGGGAACATGTTAACAGTTCACTAGGATGGTAAACTCTTACAAGACCTAACTTTGAAAGAGAAAGTTGATAGGCTTCCAGTAACTGTGTCTGGAAAAGGAGTCTCTCAGTTACTTTCAGTGCCTAAGCTTCTATGAGGAGACTGAGAAGGTCAAGGTGCCGCAGTATATGCGACCTTACAGGATCGGTAATACAACAAGCGTCAATACTGGTTGAATTAAAGGCACTTGTAAGTTACTTGAACAAAAAATGAATAATGAGCTGCTTTCTTTGGCATGTTGCCACCACATTATGGAATTATTAAGGCAGTTTTCGAAAAAACTTAGGATTTTCTTCATCACCAGAGGTACCACTATTTAAAAGATTCCAAGCCAACTGGAATTTTATTGACAAAGAGAAGTATGATATGGGGAGTTGGTAATACAGAAATTTTGAATCAAATAATAGATATAAAAGATGACATAATTTTTCTAAAATACTACTGGACAAAAATAAACAACCAAGAAATGACTATCGAGAATTTTTTGAACTTATCTTAATCTTTTTAGGTGAAACTCTTTCTCCAGGAGTCAGATTTATGGCACCTGGAGCCATGCACCATGGTCGCTGGATGTCCAAAGTGCTGTATAGTCTAAAAATATGGATGTTTAGTAGCCAGTTCACCATTACTTCAAGAGAAAAAAAAGTATTGCAAAAAATGTGTATTTGCGGCACGAGTATATCTAAAAGCTTGGATGACAGCACCATTGCCACAAAGTGCACCTTTCAATGATTTCAATTTAGTGAAATCTGTTACAGTATAAGAATATTGATGATGAAATATCTAAAGCAGCATCAGAAAAGCTAGTCAAACACCTTTGGTATTTATCTGAGGATCTTGTTGCCTTAGCTCTTTTCGACAATCAAGTGCCTCATTGCCTTAAAAGGCCATGAAAGACGTTATTGTAAAAAATAATCCATAAAGCGTCCTAACATTACACTTGAAACTTTTTTCCACATGAAATTTGAAGGCTTTGTAACGAAGTGGTCAACTTTATTATTTCAACAAATGTGCCTACCAGATGCGTTCCTCCAAGTAGACACAGAAATATGGGAAGATCAGGAGACTTTCTGTAAAGCATTAGAAACTGTCAAATAAATAAAAGTTGTTAATGATCATGTTGAAAGGGGCATAGCCCTAATTCAAGAGTTTTGTGGAAAAATAACGTACAGTGAGACAACTACAATACTTATTGCAGGTGGTTGAAGAACATCGATGAACATATCCTGACTGCAAAAAACAGAGTTTGGCAGGTACTGACAAATACATGATTATTTAAATATTAATGGTGTATATTTACTTGTTAATTATTTATAACATATATTGAATATATAAATGTACTTTAATTAATTAGAATTCTCAGATTCTTACCCCCATGTATGGCAAATAAATCTTTTTTAGATATTAGTAGCAACTGAATTCTTCAAATTGTAAATTTACAAAAAAAAAGAAATTTTTAAGAGTGTTGAGCTACCTCTAAATATTAAAATTTTAAGCTGAAACTTCATAATATTTATTTTTAACTAAAATGAACAAATTAAGAGGATAGCACCAGTAAAAAACTTAAAAAAATAATAATCGACCTTTTTTGGACCACCCTATCCTCAATGTAGCAGTTCAGATCTACCGCCACATATCATTATATCTGAAGCCGTGAGGCCTCATCCAAAAATGCAGGCAAGGAAAATGTGAAATAAGGGTCGGCTTGAAAGGAAGTCTCGTATCCTGAACGATAATACTTCTTAAAAGCTAATTATTGAAGCTGAAAAAACAAAACCAACACGCTAAATGCGAGGTACGACATACAAAAACCTCTTCTTAAAAAAGATAAACAAAAACAAATTTCTTTCTAAGGACAGTTCAGAATCTGATAGCAACTCCGAAATTTCTTCAATCGAAATCTAAAGTGAATTTAATTTCTCAGATTAATGTTGTTAGATAGCTGATCAGCAAGAATTTGTGAAAGATTGATTGGAAAAGGGAAATTTTATTCTTGTTAGAACTGCAAGAAAAAGACGTATTTCGTCGCAGAGATCTGCGACCATATATATCCAGTGTTTCATATCCAATATTTGAAAAAATAAACTTTAAGTGGGAAGTTTATATGGGAAGATGAATGTTATTTATATAGAAGACAATCTGACTAATCTTCCAGACCCTACTCTTGCTAGTGGATCTGCTCTACAGTTAGAATGTTTGTCATTTGGAGTGGACTTTTCATCCTATCAAGTGGAATAAGCAAACATGAAATGCAAAACTCTTTAACCCTCTACTGCCCATGGTAGCATATTTGCTACCATAAGTTTAGCTTCAATTTTTAGCACGAAATTTCATAAATAATGTGTATTTTAAGTCATTACAGCAATAACTGCACCTTTAGGTAATATTAGGTATGGCATTTGAATGCAGATGGCAGTACTAAATACGAAAAAAATTAGTTTGAAGAAGCATGTCTGATAAAAATGATAAAATGTCATTTACAGTGGTAAGCTTTTGCTAATTTTTTCAAATATCTTATTGCGATTAAACTAAATAACCTGATATATAGTTATATAAAGACTTACTGCTATTCTCCGCACAAAAAAGTTCAACGTAGGTTTGTTTATTAAGGGTAAAATGAGTAAAATGAAAGTAGCAAATCTACCACGGGCGTTAGTGATCATGAGCCTGTACTAGCATTTTTGCTACCATGTTATTTTCACAAAAAAAATTGTATTTCTTAGTGTTAGCTTTGTACTTCAGTTACTTGTTTTACTTTTAATTCACATAATCATGTTATCAGGGCCGGTGCAATGGCACGCAGGGCCTTGTCAAAACACTTAGCGGGGCCCAACGTCTCTGAGTGTAATATTTGAGTAATAAAAATCATTTTTTAAAGTTGTATATGTCATAGAATAATTTATAATATAGAGTATAAATGCATGAAACGTAACATGCCGTTTACCTCACTGGTGCATATGTATAATTATTTCTAGCTTCTAAATATCTTCTATCCTTTTGAATATTTTAAATATTTATTTTTTGCGTTTACCTTTTACTGTTGATTTCACGATCCTCAGATCTATACATTCTTCGACAATTATATCAACTTAGCATTAACTTTATTTCTTAGAGCCTAACATTTTACCAAAAAAATATTTAAAGTCGAATTTACAGCCAGTTATTTTGTACAGAGATAATGTTATCTTGAATTTTTTGAGGTGTAAAAGTTGGCTATATAAAATTATTACTATTATTATTGCAGCCTTCTTCTTATCAGGCTTTTTCAAAGACGCAGAGGGAAACAAATATTTACTAAAGTAGAAGATGCTATAGCTTTTGTAGATGGATTGGAAAGTGACTTGTCAGGATTATCCGAAAGTGATAGTGACGATGAGTATTTTCCCCGTCAAAAGACACGATGTTGGCTATGAGGAAAGATCAGATGATGAAGAATCTGAAGGGGCGAATAACTTAAACGAAGAAAAAAAATAGAAATTTGTTGAATATTGGTGAAAATACTCTTAAAAAAGAATATAAGAATCTTAATAAAAGAATCGTATGAATGAAAAAAGAATCAAATCATTTGACTCTTGGGAGATTCTCAAAAGGTGGGATCATTAAACGTTAACTGTATGTAATTTTTCAAATTTTCAAATTTAAGGCCAATTTTTTTTTTAATAGTATAGTATTTTGTCTATCAATATAATATATAAATATTTTTAATAGTATGTCTACAAAATTATACACAAACATTAAAAGACAGCAACTATTCTGGAAAATTAATGATTAAAGCATTTAATTAGCAGTTGAGTAGGGTAACTTCCCCAGTAATTGGCACCTTAAGAATTTGTCCTTAAACTTACCCCTGTTTTCATTACTTAGGAAAAAAATATTTACTTGCAAATATTTTTAAATCAAAGAGTGCATATCTGTGCATCTATTTTGACCACTAAAATCAAAAATATTTGAATAGGTATTTTTATAAAAAAAATATTTCTAAAAAGCTACTATAATCACCAGTAATTGGCACCAAGTACACCAGTGTATGACACCTTGTGATCCAGTGATTGGCACATGTGTATATGAGTAAAAAAACACTTTATTTTTTACTTTTAGATTATATGAAAAATATGACTGAGAAACATATGACAGAAAAGATTAATTATATCATACTATAGGCAGAAAATCTTTGTTATAAGATAACATAGCTTGATAATATTAATTGTAACAACTTTATGCTGAAAATATTAGTCTTCGCATAAGTAAATTAATGCAAATTCACACATCTTGATGTTGGAAATATATTACAACTGTTTTAGATAAGTCTGTTTTAGACAACTAACTAAACTGTCTAAAACAGTTATAGTATTTCAAAATATAAAATAAAAACATAATTTGAAATGTTATATGGAAAAATAGTAATATAGAAATTAATGCTATTTTATCTGTCAGTATGCAGTCTTGATTTTTTGAATAATGGATGACTCCAGAGAAAAAAGAAAATTTCCTGATAATTTCAAGGGACAATATAAAATGAAACGATTCTCTATAGTCACCATATCTGACTTTGATGACCAAATATATTTGTTTTCCATTGTTTCTCATAAAAATTTAACGGTAGTTCTGCAGGATCAAATCAATTATATGACATATATAATATTGTTCATCATAAAAACTGCATAATAATGTTCTTTCAACAAATTTATTTCCTCTTTGATTGCTTTATCATCATCTCCAAGACTTCCCAAATTGATATTGTCACTATCTATTGAATCATCATATATTATTTCTCCATGAGACTCTGAATCTTCTGAATTATTGTTTCTAACTTTTTTCTTTTTCTGCACATTCTTAATTTTCGTTGAGTTTTTATTAAGAAGCAGCTCTTTTTTAGCTAGTCTTTTTTGTCTTAGCCCCTCTTTTTGCCTCTTTTCTTTATATTGAATTTCCTTCTTCTGGTAGTACTTTTGCCATTCACTGGATGTTGCAATTGATGAAATTCTTTCTTTGGAGCTCTAGTTTTTTGCATTGGTTTGGGCCAAAAGAATACTCGCTTAAAAGGAGAACTTACTGTAGTATTAAAGACGTCAAAAGATTTAAATTCTATTGCAAAATTATTATCATTTTTGAAGCATCAATTGCATTTAATTTTATATGTGAAAGTTGTGATCTGGCTTCTAGATCTGCATATTCTGCTTCAAAAGTATCATAAATCAAACTAGAGGCAGGGTATTCAGGGTTACTAACTTCAACAGATATGTTAGAAGCAGCAAGATCAGGTACTGAAGTAGTACCACTAGACGCTAGACGCCTTGGAAGTAGAAAGATTAGATACATTATTATTATTATTATTAGGAGCAGTAGAATCAGTTAATTTTTCAAATTAACTGTAATAAACTCCATCTGGATTAAAGGGTTATAGGCCACAATGTCTAAAGCCATGTGAAATACATTCAGAACTATTGATTCTAACAACAACTTCAAACTTTTTTTCAAACGTAATTTTTGTAATAGCTCCATAACAGTTACTCTCCGTTCATGAACTAATCCGACTAATGATGAACTAATGCGCTCCAACTTCAGTTTCATCACAAGCTGACATCGCATGGTTGCATTGTATGTGTTTGTTGCATTTGGGGGAGAGCAATCAATACTATAACTTGTTCAGCACACTAATTACTTAAATGCAATGTAAGGTGACTCTGGTGACCATCCATAAAAAGCATTAATGGTAAATCAATCTGATTTTGCTGCAGCCGTGGAAAAAATATATTAGCTATGTATTGATAAAATGTTTCACCATTCATCTAGCCACTTTTACTTTTCCCTGAACCCCAACTTTTAGGAGCATTATTGAGCCGATCTGGTGGCAATCTCACATAAGGATAAATGGTGGACAAACAACTCCATCAGCTCAAACTGTCATCAGTACAGTAAGAGATTCTTTGTCTGAGCCTTTCACAATTTCATAAACATCTTTGCAATCCTCTTTTCCAGTTTTGGGACAAAGCAAAAATGCAGCCTCATCACAATCATTGTATATTCTCTTGGGATCTTTGAAAAGCTCTAAGATTTTTCTTGCAAAAATAATCTTCCATTTCCTTAAACAATATTCGCAAATCTAACTCAGATAGTGTGGCTATTGAATGAGTAAGAGTTTCTGGAACGCTCACACTAATTTCAGGATGACAAGCTAAAAATAATTTAAACCATTATTTCCTATGTTTATTATTAATCTGAATGGAGCTTTCCTGTTTGACAGTGAAATAATTTTTTGAACTGTACACAATAAATCTTCTATTATCAAGGGAAAGCCAGCTTTGGCAATGCTCAAAATTCATTTTACTACGTTAACTTCTTCTGCTGCTGTAAGAATTGATGATGCTCTCATTCTTCTTTCTCTTGGAGTTTTCCCATTAATTTAGTTTTCTAAAGTATTATGAGTCACACCAAATGTAACATTGGCATTATGAAAGCTCATGTGTTGAGTATGTGTAGCATGCATTGCATTCATCACTGCTTCTTCAGAATGCAAGAATTTGGGTTTAATCCCTTTCAATGAATTTACTGAAGATGAACATGCCATATTTCAGGTTTTTGAAAGAAAGAAAGCAGCTTAATTAGTTTGAAATGTGAACACTTTAAAAAATACAATATATTTGTATTAATACCCAGTAATTGTCATGCCATCCCCAGTAATTGTCATATGAAGCTTTAATGCATGCCAGTTACTGGTAATATTTCATATTTTCAAATAAAAACATTTGCTAAACAAAATTAGTTTATAACTTTAAAAGAACTGCCAAAATAAGTGGTTTAATCTCAAATTTTGTGATTCCCCAGTAATTGGCATATGTGCCAATTACTTGGAACTAGCAAAACTGAAGCACCATTAAATGGCACCTATCATTAATTCAAAAATCCAAATATTTATGTCAAAAATACTTTTATACAATTAAAGTAAACTAAACAAAACTTAAAGTTTCAACTAAACAAAACTTTTGTCAGTCAAAATTTATAATATATTATAAATCAGATAATAATGAATTGATATGCATGCTACCTTAAGCCAGAGAAGAAGCATTTGCAACAAAAATGGCTAATTTGACACAAGCCATAATTGTTTCCCTTTCCTATGCACTACAGTTATCTAGTAGCATAAATCAAAGTTATAATCTTTAAAGTAAATGTACATATAGCTTGAATATGGTCTTGCATTTTTAAAAGACTGGATATCAATCTTATTTCAGGACATTTTTGTAGGATGTGCCAATCACTGGTGACCTGCCAATTACTGGGGATGTTACCCTACGTTACAAATTTTGGACTTTTTTTTCGCACGTACGTTACAGATTTTGGACTTTGCTCTTAGTATTTAAAAAATTCTTAAGACTAAGAATGTAGTAAATGTGTCCTATAATTGTATGTGTATACATATATATGTAATAATAAAAATTTTCGCCTCTCATTTTTAGTAAAACTATTCCAAATTCTTAATATTTTTCCTTATCTTTAATAATATCTTAATATCTTTTGTCTTTTAATTCATGCATTTAAAGTTGTGTATACTTTTATTATTCCAAAAACCTTAATCCATTCGCCTAATCTTATAAAATCCATTAAATTACTTTTTCATTTTATTCTAAAACTAAATTATCTTTCTTTCGAATGTTTTAATATCATTTTTTCTGTCGTGTTCTATACCCACAATTCCATGCGTCCGCCAGCGCTATTTTTGCACTTTTATTCTGACGCCGTCTAAAGAGTTCTTTATCGACGTCATCCTTTCCCATCGAATCGTAATTTGTTCTATGTCCCTTTCTCCCCCACCTCTCTTCTTGATTGGTCTTTTACTGTTCTGTAACCGTCCGCGCGTTGTTGTTCGGGGGTACAAATATCGTTACATCGGCGATGGGGAGAAGATTTTTACGTTTTTCTGGTTGTCTAATTAAGCATCGTCACTTGGAGTGAACGTTCGAATGTGTAGATCTTATTCTTATAATATCTAAAGTCTTATGAAGTGATGATCGATTTTTGTGAGTGGATGGAATGACTACTGGAAGTGTTTACTATGTTTTGTCAATAAAACCAGTTTAAAAAAGTGACGATGACTCTATATTCATTAAGTAAGGGAAATTATCCCAATGTGTTTCGAGCCTGTCTTGCTCGCCACCCTAACTGCAATCCGGTATTTTCAATATAACGGATGGATGGTTTTGATTGCTCTACTACATTTTCTGCCGAGGTGTACTGGTGTCGCCTAAATATATGAAAGTCGGTAGCAAAATGCTACATATGTATAATTAACTTATTTAATGTATAATTTATGTATAATTAACTTATATAATTATCCAGTAATAATAATAATAAAATCAAATGCTTTGTTACGTACGTAATTTCGGACATAACAAAATACAGAAAAATTCTTTATAGAAAAGTCCTATCTTTAAAAAAGCAATAAATCAGCCTGCCATCTCTTAACGAAATTATCAAAAAATCATCCGTTTCCTTTATGCATTCGTTGTTTATCATTAGAACCACCTGGAAAAAAGGTTAAAACTCTTTTTCGGGGTGGTACATTGGAGCAGTTAACGTTATGAAAGTCCGAAATTGGCCTCTTTAGTATAAAATAATAAAATTTTAAGGTATTTATACAAAGCTTTTACAATAAATTATGTCATTTTCTGTCTCTGAATAGAATTAAAAACTCAGCGAAAAAAAAATAATAAAGTCAATGATAATTAAAGTTATGTTTTAATATAGCCAAAGATTCATTTAAAATGAAAAACAGTGTTCAGAGTTTGTTTTCTCATTTGATTCCATTTTAGAACAACAAACATTTATCGTATCCGATTTTGCCCCACCTTCTCCTACACATTCAAATCAAATAGATGGTAATTGTACATATTTTGGCACACAGTCAATGCCAATCGTCAATGCATGGTGTCTTTATCGGAGACATTGTAGCCAACTCAAAATGAAACTCTCTTTTATGAAGGTAGGTAGACCATCTCTCGACAGTCCAAAAGTTCAGAGCCTAAGAAAAAAGCTCGAAAAGAGGAACCAGCAAAGGTAAAGTTACATACTGAAAAATATTTTTACAGCTAAAATGTACCTGTTCATAATGAGTATACCTTAGTTTAAATGTGAATATTGGAAGTATATATATTTTATTCACTTTTAGGAAACAAGGACTGATGGCGTGCATCATTGGCCTACATATGACCAAAAACGCCAAACATGCCATATTTTTCCAAGGAGAACATTTTCTTCAATAAAATGGGAAAATTGCGACGTATTCCTATGTATAAACAAAGAAAGAAACTGATTAAAGGCTTACCACATTTGAAAATAACTTTTTCAAAAAATAAAATAAATTTAAAATGTAAAATTCTTCATTTTTCCTCCTAATCTGCCCATGGTAGCATATATGATAGCATACAGATATCCTTTAAAATATAACAAAATCTCAACTTTTAATATTTTTATTTTATTTGACCCACAACAGCATAAACAAGAAAAACAAATTTTTTCCTTAGCAATTTATCGTAGTGGGCAGTAGAGGGTTAAACGATTGTTTTCTTCATTGCCGTGATGTCTAATTGCCTGGTCAGAAGTACAACAAACTATGGCCAAAGGTACAACTATGTGTTGTACCTCTGACCGCAGTGTTTTTTTTTTTTTTAATGAAATAAAAACATAATAAAAGTAAGACTAGAACCTTGAAAAAATTATAAACCATATGATACTGATTATAATAAAACAAAGAAATTGAATTTAGCCTTAATAGTCAAGCTAGGAAAACTAAAATTTTGAAAAGTGGTCAAAGGAACAACACCTTCCCCATACATGTAAGTATATTTTTCAATTTAAACTGTTTGGCAATGGTATCATTTGACCATATGAAATAGGACGTAATTTTTAACACAGTATAAATAATTCAATACTAGGGGAGATTAAATAATTCAATACACGCGAGAGAATATTTTTGACACGCCGTTAATTGAAGTTTTAAATCGAAATTCACTCATACTCCCCCAAATTCTGCACCTCATTATTATTTATATTAACTAGGGGGCTCTGCCCCCTACGAGCTACGCTCGACAACTTCAGTTCAGACTCCACAGACTCTAAAAGCACGCTAATTTGATCGGCTTTAAAAAGATTTCTGAAGGTTGATTTATAATTTAACAAGTAAGGAAAATCATGCGTACAGCATAGATTATGAAACACTTTCCAACACTCCCTGAAAGCTTTAACGAAACTTCGTTACTTAGGGAAATAAGGTAAATAAGGTAACTAAGTAAACATTTAAAAATCTGACTTCAGTAGTTACCGCCCATAGCCAAATATGTATTACAATTCTTCTGAACAGCCATGTATTTGATCTGTATGTTGATATATATGCTATATAATGGGATATAGCTATAATTTTAGTTTAACAAGAAAATGCATAACAGGTTGAAATTAATCTTTCAGCAATTTATACCAATAGATGAAAACGTACCTGAATAGTTTTGTACAGCCCTGTAGTTTATCTAGTACCTTTAGTACAAGCCACTATTTGGCTAAAATTTAATTCAAACTAAAACACGCTTAAAAATACTGAAATTACATTTCCAGAAATTTTCACCCATAGACGGCCGTGTATCCAACTCTTTGCGTGTCCTTGTCTATCATTTTATCTATATTCTACAAATATTTCTTAGTACACTAAATTCAGTTCAGCGTAAAAATGCATAACTCCTTTAAACCCCACCTTTAAGCAATTTATGCTCATACTCGGTAACCTTTACGAATTCATTTCTGTAGCTGTGTATATGAACTATAGCATTTATATGCACTTTATTGTATGAATAAATGTAGTGAACAAGTAGGTAAATGTGATAACAGATCGCACAGAGGGTTTCGTTTAATATTCCTTTCAAAACACTTTATCCTTTTAAAAAAATCTGTTTCACATTTCGCAACCAGGGACGCGCTCCATTCTAAACAAACCTCTGTCCGAACGAAACTCCGTTTTATATACTATCCGTAGATATGAGTCGAGGGGGTTGGTCCGATAGCACCGAAGATAAGTAGGCGCCCCTGGCGGTAAAAAGTGGAACTAAAATATGTAAGGCTATGGTGCATAATATGAAAGAATGGTCAAAGGGGTGTCGACAAAAGTTGGAAAAGTGCCCCCCAGGTGAAAAGGGCGGAGGTTAGAAAAATTACTAAAAATACACAAGTTAGAGCCCAGAGGAGTAAATATAAGACTTTTTGAAAATTTTATGAATTACCGTGTGGTTCGAGGTATTCAGCTATGCGTATGCAAAAATTCATGCCTCCATTAGGGACTCTCTTAGAAAGAATTGCTTAAAATACATATGTGGTAGCTCAAAGGGTTAAACGTAAAACTTTTTCAAGATTTTACGATTTGTCGCCTGGCCTCAAGTGTTCTGCTATAAGTATGCAAAATTTCAAATCTCCAATTTAATAAGGGGTTCAGTTAGAGAGAATAGCTTAAAATACGCATGATGGGGCCCAAAGGGTTAAATGTACGATTTTTTTCAAAATTTTATGATTTGTCGTATGATATGTGGTGTTCAGCTATAAGTATGCAAAAATTCAAGTCTCCAACATGTATAGTTTCTGAGAATGGGCCGTGTAACAGACGGACAGGCAGACAGAGGAGCGAGACGAATAGGGTTCCGTCAGATGAAAGAAACCCTAAAAAAGAGCATATCATAATTAAAAATGCATTTCGAACAATCGTTACTAATATAAAGTAATTCGGATACAATATAGTATCTGAAATCTTTTCAAATACTCCGCAAACTATTTCCCTATACCACTATGAACGGAATTATTTTGTGTAGCCCTGTAAATGAGCAATAACTATTCTTTGCACCACATATTCAACAGAATGCATATTTTAGTGGGCTTCATAAATGAATATCAATTTTACTGTGAAAGAGTAACACCAATTAAAATCATTTAAAACGATTTTTTCCCATGTAGCGGAAAACTTTTGACTGTCCCTGTAAATGAACTAAATATGCTACAAACTTCATTTGCAATAGGGAACGTGCTACGGTAGAGGTCACTAACATTCAAAAATTTCAGAACGATCCGAACATATTTACGAGAGTTAGAGCGCGGAGAGACGGACAGACAAAGCGAAGTCAAACACTTTTCAACTTTGTTGGAAAGTGTTAAAAAACAATGGCGGGTTCTACCTATAAACGGGTTTCTATTCATTTTTCTTTGATAGCGGAATTTTAAGGCCAAATCAGTTGCTGTTAAAAGATACAATGACAGTTTTCGTCTTTGATTCAATAAAATCAGTTAAACATTTCAAAATAAGCTAATGTAAAATGAATTATGTAAACAGAGTCTTTGTCTCCCGGTATTTTTTAACAAAGCGAGAAGAAAGTTCTTTTAAATAGGACATTTTAAATCTTATGTAATTTTCACCAAACTTTCCTTTCTCTTTTTAATACCACGTGAAAATACTTTTATTAAAAATGAAATGCTATTTGCTCTGAAATAGTTGAAAAGATCATCTCAAAATATCAAGTAAATGTCTCGCGCAATTCTTAAATTTAAACTGTTTTGCAATATTATTTTTTGTGCATTTTACGTAATAAGTGTAATGTGACGTAAATGTGACGTAATTTCTCCTACTTAAGACTTTTAACGCATGTTAATGAATTTATTATTTTACAATATCTTTTCTCTTTTAAAATTCATGTGTAAATATAGTTTTGTATGACGGAATTTTCAATGAGTTTCTGCTTTTTATACCTAATTATTTAATTCTAATTTGAAGGGGTTTTTTCTGTTTATAATAAATCACGTGTAAATAAAATTTAAAGCAAACATTGCTGTTTGCGCTATTTTTGCAGTTGGCAACAGTTTAAATAGATACCATTTTCTAAAATATTTCAAAAAATCTCTCTCGAAATGCTGGAAATTTGAACTTAAAATAGAAATAAAACCTCAAAAAATGAGTCAAATTAAAAGAATAAATGCAGTCTGCACACCGGGAACTTCTAACGAATAAAATTATCTAAAAATGATTAAATTCCCCATGCACAGTTTTTGCTCCTATAAAACTTTTTTAGTGGAACGATTTTGTCCAACTTTAGCAGTAAATATCTCTTAAAATATTTCTTCAATTTGAAACTGTCTGCATGAGCGTGTTTATCAAACATTTTTGTATAATACCACCGATTTTCATATTTTTTTTATGCAATAGTTTTCTTAATATTAACGAAGAAAGACCTCCGGTCACAAAAAATTCAAAACCGGCGGCTGTGACAGCGGTAGTTACTTTTTTTTAGAATAGAGAGATAAGTACTAGTGCACTTGTCATATAATTGAACTACCCGCTCAGAAACACCCCCCCCCCCTCCACACACACTATTCTGATAAAACCATCTCTTACAGAAAAATGACAGGAAAATTTAAACATTTTTCGTTATAACAGTTGCCAGTAATTAAAAATCCACAGTAAAATTGTTACTAGAACAATTACTTTTCTATTGCAAATATCCACGTGGAAAATGAAATAAATTGTTTAACGAATTTTTAATTTAAAAAGTGAACATTACGTCCTATTGGAAATAGAATGGACATAAGCAGGTGAATAGGCAAATATCCTGCGAGTTTGAAAAAAACGTATTGAAACAGGATAAAAACCCGATTATGGAATTATTGGCCTATTTTAACATTGAGGTTCTCTGAATTTGTTTTCGCTTTTTTTTAAATATATCCCATATATATACGTGTGTATATTAGAAAAATAAAATTTAAAACCTCGTCAAAAAGGAAATATAGCCGGCAGGGATTTTAATACAGAGATTAAAGTTGGGTTTTGCATGTAAATATGGAACTTTGCGATCGACTTTTAACTCACATCCTGGTGGGCTAGAACTTAAAAAAAATTTAGACAACCGAAGAGGACAGTGAAATAGGTTTGATTCAAATGTTAGACCTCTGTTTCTGATCTAGTGATGTTACTTCCGCACTACTAATGCTTAATGATATCGCCGCAATACTTATCAATTATACTCTGTCCTATTTCTTTGAAGATTTTTCCTACAGAATAGGACGCGGAATGATTGTAAATAAGCTTAAAAATACATTCAATACACATCCGATTTGTTCGAAAATCTAGAGAAATTCTAGCAACACATTTACCCGATGCGAGCTCAACTGTTTGGCAACTATTGTGTTCACTCACACAAATCAAGATTACAATACAATTTGTGTTCGGAAAATAAAAAAGAACCCTTCAAATTTCTACGAGAGAAAAGTTTTCAAGAAGAACTCTTACATTGATACTATGAACTGCCGTGCGTAGAACGGGTAATCAATAAAAATAAACTCATTCTCTCTTTTCTCTGCAACAATGGAAGTGATTCGATTTCCACCATTTTAAGGAAATTTCACAAAAAAAAAAAATAAAAATAATTAAAAACAAATATAACAAGTTGGAAATTGCACGTCAAACGTGACAAATGAGGTGCGTTCGTACTCTAACTAGTTTTATAAATATTTTTTGCACCGCATAACATTGTACTGAATGTCTATTTTAGTGCACTTCAATTAAGTGCCTATCCATTTCATTCTGTTCGAAAGGTTGTCACATCATTCAAATGCACTTGAGATAATTTTTCCCCATTCACGGAAATTGGTCCCATTGGCAGCTCATGTAACGGAAAGCTTTTGACGGTCCCTGTCATTAAACTATGCATCCGATTTTCATGAAATTTGAAATGACGCGACAAAATTTTGCAACAATTATATATTTAAAATTTCAGACCATTCGGTTGGGTAATTTTTACTCTGTTATATGCGAAAAGACGGACAGACAGACTGAACGACTATAATAGGTGCTACGTATTTATATAATTACGAACGCACCTAAAAACGGAAATAAATTAAAAAGTAACTAGTGTGTGCACATATATAAATGAAGGCTGTTTATTTGTAGATTATATATATATCAAAATACTAAACGTCCTCAAAAAAATATCTATCTATGCAATTCCATTCACTATTTCGTTGTGTATATCCCTGCGTAACCTTTTACGGTGCTGCGATTTGTATAATTTCTGTTGATGCATTTAAATTTGCCTAGGATCGAATAAGGATGGGATTGTATGTCCTTCCCTTCTAAGGAAATATCTTTCCTAAAAATTAGCTAATCAACTGAAATTTTCCATCTATACCAAAAATAAAAAAAAGTAAAGTTTGTTTATTTGTAGGTGGTAATCTCTGAAACTACCGAACCGATTTCAAAAGTAATCGTATCAAAATGATGGTTGTTACTCCCTGTTCCAACATAGGCTAGATCCTATGCCCATGCCACTACCCCAAAGGGGGTGCAGGCGCGAAAAACGTTCTAAAAATGCGAATTGTGTGTTACTGAAGAGCCTAGAAACATGAATTTTGGAATGGTAGTTATTTATAAGATATAAATAATCTCCAAGAACATTTCTTCGTACCGTGAGGGATCATTTCGACCAATTGAAAATATTTCGGTTCGTATCAGGATGATTTTCTTTATACAATAAGTTTAAAAAATACAAGGAGTTAAAATTTAAATAAAAATTCCTGTGTAAAATATTAGTAAAATTTCTGGTAGTTTTAGTGTTAAAGAATTCGAAATTTAAAAAAGGGTGAAAATGCGCAAAAAGCGTTCTAAATGGCGATTTCTAGGCAATCTCAGGAAATATCAAACCGATTTGAAAAGTAATGGTTGATAGTGAGTGTCTCTGCTTCAACACGGGTTATATTTTGTGGTGTTGTCACCCAGGGTTTGCAGGAGCAAAAAACGTTCTAAATTGCAATTTCTGCGATACTAAAGCGAACAGAATCTTAAAATATGGCATATACATTATACTTATAAAACATAAATGTCCTCTAAGAACAGTCGAAAATAAATTCGAAATTTAAAAGGGATGAAGCGAAGGGAAGGAGCGAAAAGCGTTCTAAAATAGTCCTAAATTATAATTTCTATGCAATCTCATAATAGTATCATTTATTTAGAATTAGTTCTAATTATTATTTAAGTCTCATATCTGCCTAATGCGTCAGTGATATAATGAAGTTTAGAAAACTGTGGTTTAATTAGCAATTCTTGAATTACTCCTAAAAGTAGAGTAGGTGGGGGGGGGGGAGATACGCACGGGGCAAAATATGCACTGGCTGATTTAACATGAAGAAACAATTCTACATCATGGGCGCTAAGTGGCAGTTTGGCCTCAAGTGTAGTAGTTGTGTGTTCAAACCTTGTACAAAAAGTAGCACTTCGTGCCAAGAAAATGAGGCAAGTTTAAATTTTCAAATATTCCATATATTTCAAATATATATTTCCAATATTTTTAAAATTTCACTTTGTTTACCTGACAATACCTCGAATTTTTACAAATCCAAAAATGCAGAGGAGAACGGAAGCTCTTTAGCTTCTAAATGACGTGTAGTTGATCTCGATCGCATTTCTTTAAACTTGTAGGTATCCGGTTAAGCAAAAGTAGGCATCCGTTTTGGGGCAAAGATACGCACAACTTTAAGATGCGTGGTTTGCCCAATTGTTTTAGTTAGATGCAAAGATTTTCACAATTAATTACGTTGCGAAAAGTTTTATTTTTTATAAGTTAGTATTGCATAAAATATAATAGCTACTTAACTAATATAGGCTAGTTAACTACCTTCTCCTTTTTCTAGTTGTTTTTAAATACAGAACGTAGGTATCTACCTACATATTTTTAAAAATCAATATTCTTGTTTCATAAAACGCTTTATTTTTTTAAGTCTTAACCCTTAACTCCTGTTAACGGTCTCACAGACCGCTGATATACAGAGTGTCCCTAAACTCATGTTACATACGTTAGGGGGTGATAGAACACAACTAGACAAGCACAAATTATCATACACTCCATGATCGGAACGCTAGCTGTAAAGCGCTAGAGGGCGACTCCCAGCGACCGCAAAAAAGGCTGTTCACGGCAGCTGTTTTCATTCGTTCAGCGGATCATCAAGGATATGGATGCGTACTCAGACAGACTGACAGGGGAGCGAGACGAATAGGGTTCCGTCAGATGAAAGAACCCCTAAAAAGCGCATATCATAATTAAAAATGCATTTCGAGCAATCGTTACTAATATACAGTAACTCGAATACAATATAGTATCTGAAATCTTTTCAAATACTCCGCAAACAATTTCCCCTATACCGTTATGAACGGAATTATTTTGTGTAGCCCTGTAAATGAACAATAACAATTCTTTGCACCGCATATTCAACAGAATGTAAATTTTAGTAGGCTTCATAAATGAATATTAATTTTACTATGTTTGAAAGAGTAACACCAATAAAATTAATTTGAAACTATTTTTTTCCATGTAACAGAAAACTTGACTGTCCCTGTAAATGAACAAAATATGCTACAAACTCAATTTGCAACAGGGAACGTGCTATGGTAGAGGTCACTAACATTCAAAAATTTCAGAACGATCCGAACATATTCACGAGAGTTAGAGCGCGGACAGACGGACAGACAAAGCTAAGTCAAACACTTTTCAACTTTGTTGGAAAGCGTGACTTTCCAACAAACTTTACTTTCCAACAGTTTGGCTCCTATTAAAAAACAGTGGCGTGTTCTACCTATAAAAGGGTTTCTATTCATTTTTCTTTGATTGCGGAATTTTAAGGCCAAATCAGTTGCTGTTAAAAGATACAATGACAGTTTTCGTCTTTGATTCAGTAAAATCAGTTAAACATTTCAAAATAAGCTAATGTAAAATGATTTATGTAAACAGAGTCTTTGTCTCCCGGTATTTTTTAGCAAAGCGAAAAGAAAGTTCTTTTAAATAGGACATTTTAAGTCTGATGTAATTTTCACCAAACTTTCCTTTCTCTTTTTAATACCACGTGAAAATACTTTTATTAGAAATGAAATGCTATTTGCTCTGAAATAGTTGAAAAGATCATCTCAAAATAGTGTAATAGTAAATGTCTCGCGCAATTCTTAAATTTAAACTGTTTTGCAATATTATTTTTTGTCCATTTTACGTAATAAGCGCAATGTGATGTAAATGTGACGTAATTTCTCCTATTTCAGACTTCTAACGCATGTTAATGAATTTATTATTTTACAATATCCTTTCTCTTTTAAAATTCATGTGTAAATATAGTTTGTATGCCGTAATTTTCAATGAGTTCCTGCTTTTTATACCTAATTATTTAATTCTAATTTGAAGGGTTTTTTTTCTGTTTATAATAATCACGTGTAAATAAATTTATTTAAAAGCAAAGATTAGTTTCCGCTATTTTTGCAGTTGGCAACAGTTTAAATAGATACCATTTTCAAAAATATGTAAAATAATCTCTCGAAATGCTGGAAATTTGAACTTAAAAATAGAAATAAAATCTCAAAAAATGAGTCAAATTAAAAGAATAAATGCAGTCTGCACACCGGGAACTTCAAACGTATAAAATGATCTAAAAATGATTAAATTCCCATAAATAGTTTTTGCTCCTATAAAACTTTTTTAGTGGAACGACTTAGTCCAACTTTAGCATTAAATATATCTTAAAATAATTCTTCGATTTGAAAACTGTCTGCATCAGCGTATTTATCAAACATTTCTCTATAATACCACCGATTTTCACATTTTTTATGCAAGAGTTTTCTTAATATTAATGAAGAAAGACCTCCGGTCACAAAAAATTCAAAACCGGCGGCGGTGACAGCGGTAGTTACTTTTTTTTAGAATAGAGAGATAAGTACTAGTGCACTTGTCATATAATTGAACTACCCGCTCAGAAACATCCCCCCCCCCCTCCACACACACTATTCTGATAAAACCATCTCTTACAGAAAAATGACAGGAAAATTTAAACATTTTTCGTTATAGCAGTTGCCAACAATTAAAAAACCACAATAAAATTGTTACTAGAACAATTACTTTTCTATTGCAAGATTTCCACGTGGAAAATGAAATAAATAGTTTAACGATTTTTTAATTTTAAAAGTGAATATTTATAAAAATGCGAATTTTTTGTTACTGAAGTGCCTAGAAACATGAATTTTGGAGTGGTAGTTATTTATAAGATATAAATAATCTCTAAGAACATTTCTTAACACTAAACGTACCGTGAGGGATCATTTTCACCCCCTACCAATTGAAAATATTTCGGATCGTACCAGGATTTTCTTTATACAATAAGTTTAAAAAATACAAGGAGTTAAATAAGTTAAAGATTTAAATAAAAATAAATCACTTTATTTCTAATTGTCACTATACCAGTAAATAAAATATCTTTTCTCACAATAGAAAAGATATTTTATTATTTATAAGGGGGGGGGGGGGCGGGGTTATGTTGTAAAATCTAAGCTGCAAAATCTTATGTGGATGAATGAAAAAGTAGTTTGGTAACATTAATATTTCAGATGAATGACCGATTTTCTCAACTTCTATAATTTTCAGAGAATCTGTGCTCGACGTATACGTCATGCGTGTATTCGTCATACATGTATACGTCATACGTGTACACATCCCTTTCGTTTACAATCTCTCCTATTGTAAACGCAAGGAACGTATACGAATGTCGTAGGGCTTCACGAATTCGGTAGAAAAATCTAATTTTACAGGAATAGAATGTCATATCCACATTTCTGTTAAATTAAAGTTTTCAGACAAAGTAGTATACAACTGCCTATCTGTACTTAATTTAATGCTGGTAATTAAAGCAAAATTAACACGTATATAATAATTCTAACATTCTTTTAACATAAAAACGTGACTCAATCAGTCAAGTTTTAGGGATTTTCACATAGCGTAGTTATACGAATCTTAAGCCGAGAAAAAAGAACATACATTTTTAAATAGATTTCGTAAGAAATAGTACATGTTACATTCTCCTCTAATGTTGGGATTTCTGATAAAATTTTGCAGATCAACGCCGATCATGACTCCCTGAACCCTAAACCACACCCAGTTCAAAACTGTATATCTATTTTTTATGGACACGATAACTTCCATAGTTCTGTACAAATCTCTTCCAAACTGATAAGTAAAATCAAAGGGCAGAAAATCTCGGCCAAGTTCATTAACGGGCAAAATCGGACGAAGGAGGTCAAAATAGGGATGGGTTTTGTGAAAATCTAAAAACTTAATTGTAATACATATCAAATAACATTAAAGTTGTTACTTCTATAAAAAGATGCCAAAAAGTTGTGTATCACAGGCTTTTGATAAAATAAATGAGCTCGAGGGCGGAAAAAATAAAGTTTTAGGTAGATTTTATAAGAAATAGCACCTATTACATTCTCCTCTATGTTGGAATTTCTGATAAAATTTTGCAGATGTACGCCGACCATAAACCCTAGAACACAAAACCACACCCAGTTCAAAAATTTATATCACTTTTTTATGGACACGATAACTTCCATAATTCTTCCAAGCTGATACATAAAATTAAGGGTCATTTCTTCGCCAAGTTCATTAATGGGCAAATCGGACGAAGTGTGTGAAAATAGGCAAGCTTTCTGAAAATCTAAAAACCACAACTTCTTAATTATAATACATATCAAATTAGATTAAAGTTATTACTTCTAGAAAAAAATTCCAAAACAATTATGTATGATAGATTTTCGATAAAATTAAAAATGGGCTCAAGGGGCGAAAAAAATGGGGTTTTAGGGAGAGAAAAAATTCATAACTCCATCCATTCTCAAGATATCAAATACACTTAAATTTATGGTCTTAATATTACTTTTTTATTCATGTTCTTAATATTATCTACAATTTTTATATTGAGAAGTTTTTGATAGGACACATTCTTACAGCAAAAACAAATTAAAAATACATAGCGGTTGAAGAAAATATTAAACTGGGTTTATCTCTAATCCCGATCTAGTTTTTGTTGCTGAAATTATTACTTAACTTCGAAATTTACCTACGCCTGTAGGTCGAGCCGGAAGGGATCTGTAACGAGATTTTTTTCAAAACTACATAAATTTAGACGTTATGAATTTCAAAAATATATATTCATACTTGAAAATTATTTTATATCCGTGCAACCCAAATACGGACGATTAATCCATTTGCATTTAGAAGAAAAAAAAAATCCGTTTGTTTCAATATAATGTTCTATAACTGAACTGAAAACTAATCAAATAAAACAAAAATGTAACAGAAATGCTCCTAAACACTGAAATTATTAGAATCGCAAAGGCAATAAGAAATGTTTTGCGATTAACCTCCTACGGAAGTACCAAAAAAGCCTTTTAGTGTAGCTGTTGGGCGATATATAAAAGACGAATAAATTACTGTTTTAAAATAAAATTGATTTTATGTTCTTTTCAGCTGGCATCCATAATCAGAGAATCGCCTGGATCTTAAAAAGGCATAAAAATATTGTGTATTTCACCAATCTGTTTCTATCGCGCCACTTACAATTGATCTAATCTCACGAATCTTGGAGCGAAGAGAGGCAAAATGAGGTACACGAACATACCAATATTCGATCCTGATAAAAACTGTATGACCCTCCGAAAAAAGTCGTTCCGAACAAATAAAATATTCGCCAAAGTCAAAAGTTACAGGTGGACATACATTTTAAAAAGTTGCATACGAAAGGGTCTAGCCGGATAAACATAGCAAAATGGCCCCGACGGCCGATGTTTGAAATAACATGTGTGGTAATAAGGCTCACTATGAGAATACAATAGTGTGTTTTTAGCCCCTGACCTTGAATTATCCTTGAGATAATCGGCGAAGTATGCGCCGGCGCTACTATTTTTCAAATAAGTTTTTCTCAAGTAGTACAAAAGTTAAAAAAATTAAACCAATGCCAATTATTGAAGAATTACTTCCCTCATTATCTCAAGGACAGTTCAAGGTCAGAGGCTAAAAATACTCTATATTGTATTCTTATGGCGAGTCTTATTACCACACATGCTATTTCAAACATCGGCCGTCGGGGGTCATTTCGGTATGCTTATTCGGCTAGACCTTTTTTAACCTCCTTTATGTGAACTTAATCTTTAAAAAATTAATTTTAAACAGAAGTTTTACTTGAAGTGTTCATAAAAAGTACGCTCTTTAAAATTCTGTAATATGTTAGATTCTGTTTAACTATATATTAAAATTACGTTAGGTCTTGAGAATATGAAAAAAAAAATCTGAAACAAACCACAGAGATTAAGGATAGTTCCTGAATACTAGAATAAATATTCTGCCTTCTGGTTTGTTATTTATTTAGAGAATTTCATTTGACTTTTTTTTCCCCTAATCAAACTTCATACAGTGTGCCTCACAACACTTAACTGCTATAAAGTGGCATTGCTGCTTTATACCATTATAAATATGGCCCGTTTCGTTTACTTATAACTTTTATATTACTTAACTATTACTTAACTTACTTACAATTTATAACTATTGTAAGAAAAAGCTCAACTTTAGGGTTGAACGAGACATGAACAATTATTAAACGGACAGTCTTGTTATTTCAACTGATAACATTTAACTGATGTTACCGGTCTCACAGACCGGTGCTTTTTTCAATTTTCATAGTTTAACTTGCAAATTTCAGTTTATCTACAAACATTGCTGATATTGTGTTTCGTTTGGAACTTTAGTACTATCACCAGAGACTTTTGAATAGGTGAATTTTAATTATAACAGTCCTGTACAAAAAAATTAGTACAAAAACAACATCCTATGAGTTAATCGCGGCTTTTATTCATCTTTCGGTGGAGCGGTCTCACTACCGCGTCACACTAGTTATGTGACATCAGTTAAAGGTTAAACTCTGGAACTGATAACTCTTTTAGATATGTCATCTTTTAAAATTTGACTACATATTTAACTTTTTAAACATGCAATGATTGAAGTATTTTAGCCGTCATTTATCATGTATCTGTAATGAAGGGGGGGGGGGTGAAAAAAGTATCTGTAATGAAGGGGGTGTGTGAAAAAAGTATCTGTAATGAAGGAGGTGTGTGAAAAAAGTATCTGTAATGAAGGGGGGGTGTGAAAAAAGTATCTGTAATGAAGGGGGGGTGTGAAAAAAGTATCTGTAATGAAGGGGGGGTGTGAAAAAAGTATCTGTAATGAAGGAGGTGTGTGAAAAAAGTATCTGTAATGAAGGGGGGGTGTGAAAAAAGTATCTGTAATGAAGGGGGGGTGTGAAAAAAGTATCTGTAATGAAGGGGGGGTGTGAAAAAAGTATCTGTAATGAAGGGGGTGTGTGAAAAAAGTATCTGTAATGAAGGGGGGGTGTGAAAAAAGTATCTGTAATGAAGGGGGGGTGTGAAAAAAGTATCTGTAATGAAGGGGGGGTGTGAAAAAAGTATCTGTAATGAAGGGGGGGTGTGAAAAAAGTATCTGTAATGAAGGGGGGGTGTGAAAAAAGTATCTGTAATGAAGGGGGTGTGTGAAAAAAGTATCTGTAATGAAGGGGGTGTGTGAAAAAAGTATCTGTAATGAAGGGGGGGTGTGAAAAAAGTATCTGTAATGAAGGGGGGGTGTGAAAAAAGTATCTGTAATGAAGGGGGTGTGTGAAAAAAGTATCTGTAATGAAGGGGGGGTGTGAAAAAAGTATCTGTAATGAAGGGGGGGTGTGAAAAAAGTATCTGTAATGAAGGGGGGGTGTGAAAAAAGTATCTGTAATGAAGGGGTGTGAAAAAAGTATCTGTAATGAAGGGGTGTGAAAAAAGTATCTGTAATGAAGGGGTGTGAAAAAAGTATCTGTAATGAAGGGGTGTGAAAAAAGTATCTGTATTGAAGGGGTGTGAAAAAAGTATGTGTAATGAAGCGGTGAGAAATGCATATGTAATGGATGTGCAGGAATATATGCTTGAGATATATGCTTAGCTTGAGAAATGAAATAAATTACATTTTAAAAGTTAAATTACAAAATTTATCTGTAGTCAAATTTTTAAAAGATGTCTGAAGGGTTGTTAATGTGTTAATGTTATAAAGGTATATAACGTTACGAATGTTATAATGTTAAATAATTAAAAAAGGTTAAAATGTTATAACATTTATATTAAGATGTTTTGTCTAGAAGAATTATCAATCCAGAATTTTTGTTTTCATTTTCAGGTTAAAATTTGTGATATTTAAATGTTTCCAGTTGGTGGGTTCCGTTTTCACAATTTCGTTTGATTTTTGACGGCCGATTATCAACTCGAGGGATATAGGCCGAATTTCACATGCAATTTTCTAAATTAAAGGTCGGAAGGTAAAAAAGTCTATTGCAATAATTCGAGAATTTCCTCTTTATAGTTTTTCTGTTACAGGAATCTTTTCTCTTATTCTCAAATGACCTAACATAATTTTTAAGATGTACTTTAATAGAATCTAACATATTAAACAGAATTTTAAATAGTGTACTTTTATGGACGCTTTTGAAATTTAATTTTAAACGAAAGTTTTTCTTCTAAAGGTTAAGTTCCCATAAAGAAGATTTTAAATTTCGTATGCAACTTTTTAAAATGTATGTCCACGTATACCCTTTTCACAGAGACTTATTTTACCGAATATTTTATTTTTTCGGAACGACTTTTTTTGGGAAGGTTGTACGGTAGAAATTTTATTAGGATCAAAAGTTGGTATGCTCTTCTGCCTCTCTTCGCTCCAAGATTCTGAGATTGGATCAATCGATAGTACACAATATTTTTATGCATTTTTAAGATCACTGATTAATGCTGACAGCGTTAAACAATATAAAATCAATTTTATTTTAAAACACTAATATATATTATGCATGCAGTCCATTTTTATATATCGCCCAACAGCTACATTAAAAGGCATTTTTGATACTTCCGTACAAGGTTAATCGCAAAACATTTCTTATTGTCTTTGCGATTCTGATAATTTCAGTGTTTCGGCGTATTTCTGTTACATTTGTGTTTTATTTATTTGTGTAGTTTTCAGTTCAGTTATGGAACATTATACTGAAACAAACGATTACTGTTTCTTTTTTTAAGTGCAAATGGATGAATCGTCCGTATTTGGCTTGCTCGGAGATTATAATAATTTTCAAGCATGAATATATATTTTTTTAATTCATAACAACGTCTAAATTTATGTAGTTTTAAAAGAATCTCGTTACAAAGGACATTTTTGTATTCTATTCAAATGTGTACAAATTGAAATTGTTGGACGTGTAAATGTTTAAAAAAAAAACGTAGACGAAATCAATTGGTCAGGCTATTGCCACTTTCAGTATGTCAGCGTTACAAACGGACCTGTTTTGGCTTTATAATTTAGATTTATATCGTATGCAGTTTGTTTATATTATATGTAAACGACAGTATCCAAAAATTCATTCCAGGATCTTCTATTGTATGTCACACTTGAATAATTTAGAGTACACGTGGATCACGCAAAAATGTGTCGCTTTGTTGAGCAAAACGCTAATAGGGGAGACCGGGGGAATGGCGACACCTTAAAGGGAATTTAAATTTTTTCACCTCGAAAAAATGTTTATTTTTTAATAGTAAAAATTCTAAAGCTGAATCATGATCTTTAGTATCTGTATAAATTTAACCGTAATCATAACTGTAAAGTAAGCATACATAAAAAAATATTTTTTAAACCTCTGCACAGTGGCGGGATTACCCAGGACACTGGGGTAATGCCGCCACTGTACCGGGGTAATGCCGCCACTCTTTAATGACCTAGTACATGCATCAAATGGATACTAGGAAACACACAACTTACTGAAAATAGTTAGAAAGCAATGTAATTGAGCAAAATAATGGTTAAGCTTACAATTTACTTCATATTGCAAAAGTCACTCTGCTGAATCGGCTCCACAACATTCAAATGAGGCCATTTCTCACCCGATTTGCATGGTGGCGGCATTACCCCGAGAGGACAATATGGCGGAAATCCTCAAGCAAAGCCGAGACAAGAACCGAACTTGTTCAACACATTACATCAAAGTGTCGGCGAATGCATATAGTTTACGGGTCATATTATCTTAAATACCTAATGTTACAATAAAAGGTGCTTATCTCTACTCATTTGAAGCTCCAAAATAATAAGCAACTAGATGAAAACTACATTTTTCACTAGAACAAAAGAACGACGTACAGCAAAGTCACTCTCACTTTAGGCACTGTTTTTATTGTTGGCCGCTATAGTGCAGGCACATTCACTATCTCAAACTGCCCTTAGTTTTTAAACTAGGTGGGGTGGCGGCATTCCCCCGGTCTCCCCTACTCAAAACCACCAAATTCAGCGATTAAAACTCAACAGCGTGAAAATTCGATTGAAAATACGCAGAAATAGCCACAAGCCGAAAAAGTTGGTGACAATCTTTTCAAATAAGAATAATTTTCTTCTGCTTCTTTAAATGAAGATCTTTCAGCTTCAAATATGTATTCACCCGTATGCAGTATCTTTTAATCGTGCAAATTAAATTCAAATATTTATTCTAATTAATCGTTAACAAAACATCATTCAATAATAACGAACATTTTATAAAAACCACCATTTTATTTTAAGTCATTGTAAATACTATCCAAGGATTATTAAATCCCTGGATTTAATAAGTATCATAGGAGGGATTTAATATGTATCATAATTTAAAAAGTTGTGGTTTTTTTAGATTTTCAGAAAATCCCTCCCTTTTTCCACGCCCTTGACGTAATTTTGTCCATTAACGAACTTGACCGAGATTTTTTGCCCCTTGAGTTTATGTGTCAGTTTGGAAGAGGTTCTTGTAGAATTATGAAAGTTAGATCTAATCACTTTTTTATGGACACACTATCTATCTATCGTAGATAGATAGCTAAATAGTATAGTAGTGAAAGTTTTGAACTGGGGATGGTTTTGGGTTCTAGGGGTCATGATCTGCAAAACATTTTCAGAAATTCCAACATAGAGGAGAATGCAATAGGTACTATTTATTTCGAATGCTACCTAAAAATGTATGAACTTTTTTCTGGGCTTACGATTCGTATAACTAGGCTATGTGAAAATCCTAAATCATGACCGATTCAGTCACGTTTTTATGTTTGTAGAATATGTTACAGTTATTACTTATTATATGTTACATAATAAGTATTAATTTAATTACGAGCATTAAATTAAGTACAGATAAACAGTTGTATACTACTTTGCCTGAAAACTAACAGAAATATGGATATGACATTCAATTCCTGTTAATTTAGATTTTTCTACAGACTCCTTGAAGCCCTTCGACTTTCGTATACGTTACTTGCGTTTACAAAAGGAGAAATTGTAAACGAAATACGTTTATACACGTATGACGTATACGTAGAGCACAAATTCTCTGAAAATTTAAGAGCTAAGTGGAAGAACATGTTAAGTAACAAAAATTACATTTGAAGTGAAAGTTTTTGCTGTCAATTTTAATGATTTATCTTCTGTTTGATACCATGTGTTTAAAATATTAACAGGTATGGTACTAAACTTTCTCAGAAAAACTTATTCATATTTAATTTTCAAATATTAAAACGTATTAATATTATTGACATTAAATATTAAATATTAATGAATAATGTCTTAAATCTTCAAGACTAAATAGAATCTTAGTATTTTAGCTTCATCATGTGATAGGATACCTCATAACGCTTTCATTCAAAAGATTAAAAAAAAAAATTTAGAAAATGTAGACATGTTCATCCACTCAGCTCTTCAATTATAGAAGTTTATAAAATGAGGAATTCAACTGATATATTAATGTTACCAAACTACTTTTTCATTTATCCACATAAGATTTTGAAGCTTATTAGATTTTACAATCTAACCCCTAAAAAAAAAAACACGGTTTTAGAAAAAGACAGTTGAGTAGGTGTGTGTGTGGGGGGGGGGGGGGGGTAGAGATACGCACTTTCATGAATTTTGATTTTTAACGCACACATGGGTCTGAACTTATCTAACGAGTGATTAAAATGTCAGATTAGACCCTTAAGGGGACCAGGAAAGCAAAATTCAACCAAAAATTCGATTTTTACTTTTTTATATCATTAAATACGTTAAACTTTTATCTTTCCAACGATGTGTCACACATGTTTCTAGAATAAAAAATAAGTTAAAATTATTCATTCTTTCTAAGAGTACTTCACAGCTGAATGGCCATTTAAATCTGACTTTTTCAAAACTTAGATTTTTCATGTTTATGTTCCCTTTTTTCAATACCTGTTAAACTTAAGAACTCGCATTTTTTTAATACTTATGTTATATTGTATACTTTAACACAGGGATTTAATGATTTGCTGAGAATTATTTGTTTTAGGCAGTGAAATCTTGCCAAAAATTCTAATTTAAAAATGAATTTCAATAAATAATTAATAATTTTGAGTTTCACTTAGAAAAAAAAAAAGGGTTTGGTAAAATACGTAAAACATGTTATTCTAACTTCTCTAAAAAATCTAAATTTCACCATTTCTGAGAAAAAGGTACATAAAGTTGGTGAATTTAACAAGGCGGGTATAGGGCTTTCCCGGTTCCCTTAAGCAAGTGCCACCACCAACTGACGTGCTGTCAAATTATAATTCTGCGAGAAATTGCAATTTTAAAAAACATTGCTCTGGGCCATTCCATGGTTAGGAAAGTAACAAACAGAAACTTTAAAGCTTCATAAATAATGAAAAAAAAATACTTTACACTTCGATTATTTTGAAATAACTTGTTAAACTTTGAGAACATTTCGCTTAAATTATGGTAATCTCATTGCTCTCGCAGTTTTAGTGCTAATACTTTAATTTACTTTACTTTCTTAAAGCATGTGTTTTCAGAAAATTCACACTCTAAGCTTTTAAAAAAATTATTTCTTTATTTGTTTAACAAATTAAAAAAAAAAATTGTGTTTTAGTTTCACTTTTCATGGACTGACCCAGTAGCGCTCTGTGAGACCGTTAATAGGAGTTAAGTGTTAAGACTTAAAACAAAAGCGTTTTACGAAACAATATTGATTTTTAAAAGCAATTGGGTAGATACCTACGTTCTATATTAAAAAAAAAAAAAAAAAAGCTGAGAAAAGGAGGAGATATAATTAATAGCTTAAATAGTTATTTAACTAAGCTAAGTAGCTATCATATTTTATACAATACTAACTTATAAAAAATAAAACTTTCCACAACGTAATTGTGGAGAAATTTGCATCTAATTAAATTAATCTAATTGGGCAAAGCCCCGCAAATTTTAAACTAGTGTGTATCTTTGACCCAAGACTGATGCGCTTTTTTACCCCATTCTGCAGTATTTTGCTTAACCGGCTACCTGCAAGATTAAATAAATGCGATCGAGGTAAACTACACTGCATTTACAAACTTCCGTTCTGCACGGAAGGTTTGGATTTGTAAAAATTCGAGGTATTGTCAGCTAAACAATAAAGTGAAAATTTAAAAATATTAGATAAAAATTCGAAAATTTAAACTTACCTCACTTTCTTGGCACGGAGTGCTACTTTTTTCACAAGATTTGAACACACTACTACACTTCAGACTCAACTGCCACCTAGCGGTCATGATTGTAGAAATGTTTCTTCATATTAAATCAGCTAGTGCGTATCTTTACCCATCTACTCTACTGTCAGGAATAATTCAAAAATTACTAATTAAGTCACAGTTTGCTAAACTTCATTATTGTACTCCATTAGAGATAAATGAGATTTAACAACTTTTAATGAGAAACAATTTCAATATCTTATATTTCTCTTATAAATAATTGTAAATAAAAATTAGACCTGTAGATTAATGTACTCTCGTTAAAAAGTAGGTTAATGCTATCTATTTAATTCTTTCGAGATATATTTTATGCCCGCCATATGTTCTTTACATAAAAAAAAAGTCCTTTATTGACTTTTGCATCAATTTTTGTAGACTACTTCATTTTAGGAACATGTGTATCTCATCTAATTTGTACAAAGCTCAGGAAGCATTGTCTTGCTTCATAAGGAAACGTTGTACAGTTTCCGATGCTGCTATAGCTTCCTTTAATGACACCTAACTTTCCCGTTCTGTGACGATTTCTGCATAAGACTACGACAACATAAGCCGCTTCAATCTTATCATGATTTTTTTAAAAATCGTAAATTCCATACTTTGTCGTATTTTTTCAGCATTTTATCGCTGACTTCTTTTAACATTTTTTGCTTCGTTTCTAAAGATTCATTTGCTGTTTTCGATTCATCTTTCATAGAATTTTACAGGGCAAGTGCGAACAGAGTTTTAATTATGTTAATCACCCAATTAGGTAGTAGTGAAGTAGGGATTGTAATTTCTTTCATCCGAAGATAGGGGATTTCGGAAACCCGGTTTATGTCACTGTAAATACAGTAAAACGAGTAATGGAACAATCACTTTTAAAAAAGAAATTCCTTCACCCAACTTTTATTGAGGGGTTAATCAAGAACTCCGTATTTGACCATATTCGGACACTCTTTTTCTACTTAGTTTATTTTCAAATCGTTAGAAAAATTACATTTGTAATAAGTTGATGTGACATGTAAGTTCGAAATATTCAAAATTGCAAAAAGAATAGTGTTATGACTTAGAAGCAAGAAATTTTTATTTCGTCTTAAGCGGGATTTTGCGAAATTCTATTTCGTCTTAAACGAATTAACATTGATTTTCAGACTTATCTGACGGGACCTCGGTATTATTTCATGTTAAGCGAAATTTCGCGTTAAGCGATTTAGCGTTAACGAGGTTTCACTGTAATAGGTAAATTTTAGTGTTTAAAAGCACTTAAGTTCGGAGGAGGCTTCGCGATCAAACAAACCAAAATTTCTTAAATGATTTTTTATATACTCAACGAAACCCGGGAAATAATTTGCCACAACCCTTTTTACTTCATTAACAGCATTATTTTTTAGAAGTATTTGTCTACGTTTTATCAAAGTTACCGTGCCAAATTTCAAGTTGCTACTCCTCTGCAGTATCACAAAAATCACATTTTAGAACGTTTTTTGCTCACGCAACCCCCAGATGGTAGTGACACCAACACCAACATGAAATAGAGCCTATGCTGGAGCAAGGGCTGTCACCATGAATTTCCAACCATTACTTTTGAAATCAGTTTTATACTTCCTGAAAGATTGCTTAGAAATTGCCATTTAGAACGTCTGAGAACGCTTTTCGCGCATTTTCATCCCTTTAAAGTTTACGAATTTTTTATGAAAAGTTCTTAGAAATCATTTATATCTTATAACTACCATGCCAAATTTCATGTTTCTAGGCCCTTCAGTAACACAAAAATCTCATTTTTAGACCGTTTTTTGCTTCTGTACTCCCCCAAAATATAGCCTAAGTTGGAGCTAGGGCTGTCACCATCATTTTGACACCATTATTTTTTAAATCGTTTCGGTACTTCCCGAGATTGCGTAGAAATTGTAATCTAGAACGTTTTTAGAACTCTTTTCGCGCATTTAATATTTCGAATTTTTTAGGAAAAGTTTTTAGAGATAATTTATATATTATAAATAACTACCATTCCAAATTTTATGTTTCTAGGCCCTTCAGTCACACAAAAATCACATTTTTAGAACCTCTTTTGCTCCTGCAACCCCTTTGGGTTAGTGGCATAGACATAAGATATAACCTATGTTAGAACACGGAACTACACCATTTTGATACCATTACTTTTGAAATCGGTTCGGTAGTTCCAGAGATTACCCCTACAAATAAACAAACGAACTGTACTTCTTTATTTCTAAAATATGTAAAAGTTCGCTGGAAATGCTGAAAATTTGAATTTAAAATTGAACTAAACCCTCAAAAAAAGTCAAATTAAAAAATAAAGCAGTCTACACTGGAAGCTTCCAGTGTATAACCTTAGAAAAAAAATAATTAAATTCTTATGTATAGTTTTTGATCCTATAAAACTTTTTTAATGCAATGATTTTGACCATCTTTAACATTATTATTATAACATACAATATTTTTTAATTTAAAATGTTTGGCAATTTGAAATAGGACGCAATTTCACTGCTTTTAACATATATTAAATAATTAGACCGCGATATGCTATTTCTTTCGACCAGCAATTAAAGTGTCGTCTCTAAAAATAACGTTCCGTTGCAGAAGCCAGTCGTAAAATAAAGCAGATGTATGATTGTGTGGTTCAATACTGATAATCTTTATTGAAATTTTTTAAATTTCTAAGCATTGTCAATTTTTATACCGTGTAGTATAGGGAAAAAAATTTAATTTTAAATGCAGTTTGTTTGAAAATTGTATCTCTATTTTTGAAATAATTATTTCGTAGATTTTAGAGCCATTTCTTTAATTTTGGCTACTCCACTTCTTTAGAAAGTTAAGGAAAATATTTTGAAAATATTGATTATATCTTTTTGTTGCCATTTTCCCATAACAAAATTGAAAAAAAAAATAATTAAAATACGTGCTATTTTCCAAAAATAAAAATAAATGATTTCTAATAAAACATGGAGCTATTATAAACTATATTTAGTTTTAAGTATCTATTTTAATGTTACAAACAAATGAAGGCATATGAATCATTGGATAGCCGATTTTTCGTGTGGAGTTTCTTGTATGACGACATCGGTTTTTTCCTGAATTGGTGTATTATTTAGCGATAGTGACGTCATATGCATACTTTTCTGTAGATGTTTAAAGACGGGATCGTAAATGTGGAATTCAGCGGATGACGTCATTTTATATAAAATAAAAGCATGTGTTTTAAGTCTTAAAACGGAAATATGTTTTGTACTATCTATATTTATATTACATGTATGTTTTTGTTTCATCGCGGGTGACACTAAATTCCGGAAAGCAGAATTCCTGTTTTCTAGTTCATTCTTTTTGAATATTCATGGGTAAAAACAAATTTTATAACATAATTTTCAATAAATTTCTGCTTTTAACACGTAACCATGACATCTAAATTTCAGTTGCTTTTTTTCTGTTTACAATAGTCACGTGTAAATAAATTTTTAATTTCAAGGAAATTCTTTGCACTGCTTTTACAATTTTAATTTCACCGTACTTTTCTAAAATATCTAAAAATTATCTGTCGAAATGCTGAAAATCGGAATTTAAAATGGAAATGAACCGCCAAAAAAAATGAGTCAAATTTAAAAAAAAAAAAAAAAAAAAAAGGAAGAGTTTCTGGTATAAACTAAGGAAAATAATTATTCCAATACTGTGTATAGTTTTTGATCCAATAAAACTTTAATGGAATGATTTTGACCCACTTTAACATTAAATATCTCAAAATAATTCTTCGATTTAAAAACTGTCTACTTCAGCGTTCATATAAATATTTCTCTATAACAGCAACCAATTTTCATATTTTTGTATGCAGTATTTTTCTAAATATTAAAGAAGACTTCCGGTCACAAAAAATTAATTTACTGCGGCAGTGACAGCGTTAGTTACACTTTTATTTAGCTACGCTCGCCAATATCCATTCAGACTAAAAATCCGTTCATTCGATCTGCTTTAAAATGATTACGGAAGATCAAATTATAATTGAAACAAGTTGGAAATTGCTTGTCAAACGTGGCAAATGAGGTGCGTTCGTATAACAAGTTTTATAAATATTTTTTGCACCGCATAGTGTACTTAATATTTTAGTGCACTTCATCAGTGAATATAGATTTCATTCTGTTCGAAAAGCTGTAACATCATTAAAATGTACTTGAAATAATTTTTCCCCATTGGCCTTAATGTTACGGAAAACTTTTGACGGTCCCTGTCATTAAACTATACACCCGATTTACATAAAATTTGAAATGACGACAAAATTTTGCAACAATTCTATATTTAAAATTTCAGACCATTCGGAAGGCTGTCACATCATTAAAACGCACTTGCAATAATTTTTTTCCCATGGGCCGTCATGTAACGGAAAACTTGACTGTCCCTGTGATTAAAGTATGCATCCGATTTTCATAAAATTAGAAATGACTCGACATAATTTTGCAACAATTATGTATTTAAAATTTCAGACCATTCGGCTGCGTAGTTTTTGCTCTATTATAGGCGGACAGACGACTCTAGGTAAAAAGATTTAAAAACTCTCTGCTTCAACGTGTTTATCAAACATTTCTCTATAATAATACCCGTTTACATATTTTTGTATGCAGTAGATTTCTTAATAACGACCTCCGGTCACAACATAAATCATTGACTGTTTATAAACAAAGTTAAAAATCAAAGCGACAATTTTTTGTTCTCACAATCCACTATCCGATTTAGATTTGTTGCATTTTTTGGCATAAACTCAAGAGAACTCGAGAGATTTAACTTTGAGATTTTTTAGGATATCTTAAATACATTGTATAACCTCCTTTTTTCGAATCTATTGGATCGAAAAAATATGGTAAAAGTAGAGAACCTCTTAAGATTAAACCTTAAAGGAAAACTAGAGCGTTTTAAAAGAAAGACTACTATCACTTTCATGGGAGTTGACGCATGCATTCTGAGAAACGTTAGAAGCAGTTTAGTATAGCGTTTAAAGTGTTAGGCAACTCAATACAGCAGTCGCACACCAAACAGTACACATACATACATCCTAACATGCTTTCTCCCACAAAGGAGACAGAGTTAAACTTATCTCTCAGACTGAATTATTTTTTAAGCTTTATATAGGACACAAATAAACCACCGCGGGAATATTCTCCATCCAGTCACTCTTTCATCGAGGAATTTTATTTTATTTTTAGTAGCTTTATTTTCTGGAATTTTACACTCCAAGCTAAAACGGCTGCTAAGATAGTCAAATATTGGAAAATTTTAGACCCCACCACCCATTTAACCACCTTAGGGGTAAATTTTCAAAAATAGCTGAGATACATGTTTAAGTAGATTCATTTTTGGAATTTCACACTCCTACCTATAACGGCTACCGAGATATAACGAAATGTTCTAAAATTTTTGACCCCTTTAATCATGCATATTTTCATGCTCATTCAACCCTATGGAAACACATAATACATTCAGAACCCCGTTTCAGCTGTTCCCATCCACAATCGGAAAAGGATGCGAATTGCAGCCCTGTATAGGATTTATAGATTTCAATCTAATAGCTACATGCAAGCCAAAATTGAGTTCACTTAAGAGCTACATAGAGTACTTCAGTTGAAAATTTACCTTCAGCCATTTCCTCTCATCAGGAGAAGGGTATACGTGACTACTTTTGTGCAGCCCTGTTTTTGAGGTATAGAATTTATAGAGAACGGATTAGATGCAAGAAATTAATTAAATATAAAAGCGCATACCGAATTTGCACTCCAGCCATTATGACTCAAAGACAGTAACCGATTTCTTGTGTGTCCCTGTCAATGAATAAAAAATGCTATGAATGTCCCGTTCTAACGGGATCGTAGTGAAATTCAGTGATTTATTGTCGGAGCACAGCTCCGGCTTCCCTGCAAAGATTACACTTATTGTTAACACGATAGCGTCTAAAATATTTGTCGTATCGACACAAAAAATTAAATGGACGTTGGTAGTGCCAAAATCTCGGTGCGTATTGAAAATCATAAATATTCGTCAACCCTGACGGCATGAAATTGTCTGCTCAAAATTTTCCCATAGAGATATCTTTCAAATATATAGATTTAAATCCGTAATGTTAAGGCCTTTTTTTTTTTTTTTTTAAGACATCTAACTTGAGCTTTTTTTCTGAACCAATTGTATTCATTCTTTTTTTAAATGAAAGCTGTTTCTTTGTAGATTTGCGGCACTAGCTATTTTTTTTAAATATTCCCATTTTTATATTTAAATTTAAAATTTATCATTTTTTTTTCAAAATGGTAGCAATTGGATTACTTCCATTGCTGTAAAGAAAAGAAAATAAAGTACGATTATCTTTATGGATGCCAATTTCTAATAAAATACAAAATTAACTTTGTAAAAAAGGGAAACAGAAAATGACGTCACGCTTTAAAAAAACACTAATTTTTTTCTCAAAAAGTTATTACAATTCAATACTTTTTCACTCCACTGAGTTTGAGACGCTATGTGAAATGCTTCAACGAGGCAAGGTGACATATTTAAATGAAAACCATCATTTTCTCCGATAAAACGAAATATTTTACTACGAACGCCTCTAAAAGATATAAATTTCTGGAATTTTACTTGCTGATACGGAGATTAGAATCACAAGTCAGGAGTGCGAATTTTCACATGCAAAGTCGTAGTTAAACTTGATTTCAAGTTTGGAAATACAGTCGGAACTCTATTTAACGAAGTAGCTAAATCCCGAAAAAAAGTTCGTTATATGGAAAATTCGTTAAATAGAGAGTCACCTTTTAAAATACTTTACACTACATAAAACATATTTTAAGTTCATAAACACTGAATATATTTAAAAAAAGTAATTAGTCACACTTTTTTTTATAAATTATATCTGTTTTATTTTACCCACCAAAAAGAAATATGCAAGGGAAATAAGAATGAAACAAAACATTGTCTGAAAATACATTGTATTTTCAGTTAAAAAAAAGTTATTTTACTTTAAAATTACGATTTTTTAAAGATTATTTTGATAAACTGTTCGGTGGAATACCATATTTTAAAGCAGTATTTTTCTTCACGCCTTTATCCACCTCAAAAATATTTTTTTTCTTTGACGCTCAAGCACTTCCGCTTTGACAGTTTTGAGCTACAAGAACAGAAATTACCAGTACGATTGATTATGATCAACAACCTAAAAAACGGGAAACTATAGTTTAAGGACACGGGGCAGCTCCATTGGGGGTTAAAAGGGGATATTGAAAGTTTGAACTTCTTGGATGGAAAGCAAATAATCACAGCGATTTTACTGTTCCCGGTGAGTTAGGTGCCTGGTAAGACCTGTTCACGGTCATTGATCATCATAAAATGTGTTAAAAGAAAAGAATAAGCTCGAAATGTCCAGTAATGTTTTAAGAAATAGGGAGAAAAAAAATTTAGATCCCAAGGAAAAGTTCGTTAAATAGAGAATGCACTTCGCTATTTGGAGGTTATTTTACGAAGAAATTTTCAAAATGTTCTTGGTTCCAAGTAAAAGTTCGCAAAATAGAGAAATTCGTAAAATAGAGGTTCGTTAAATAGAGGTCCGACTGTATATGTATTAATAACTTATTGCGTACTGCGATATTTTTGAAATGGTGAATGTAAATTTGAGAGATGCGTATGTAAATTTTGAGACGATGAGAATGACGTTAAGTTTAGATTTCATGAGAAAAATAATTCTATGATTGGCTCATTGTGAATTCATTTTTGCTGATTTTCAATCGGTAATTTCAAACATAAGAGCCTCAATGGGTAATTTCATCATAATTACTTACCTTGGTTAGGTATACTAATACATTTTAATTTAATACGTTGAACAGTCGAAAAGTTTATGGAATTAGTATTTTGGTAACTTTAAAAATAATATTTGTTGAGAGTAAGTTTTAACTAATGTATGAGTACCTTTTTAAACAATTTTTCTCGTCAAAATACGACGGGTTTCATCTCGTTATTAAACAAAACATTAGTTCCATTGTTGTAAAATATGCATTTTAACCTCATCCGAATCGTTATGGCGTCGTCAATATTTGTGACCTGAGATATAGATTGACTTTCAGAAGTTTTACTTTCCACGTCCGTAACGACCACTTTCTTTTTTTTTCAGTGCGAACCTTTTATTCTCCATAACCTACTAAATCGATGCAATTCATTTTGAATTTTAAATTAAGAGAAATGAAAAGAAATCCAATACGGGGAATACGATTTGGGGTCTTAGCCGCATGTTAACGGATTTCGTTTTAGCCGCATGGGTACGAGTGATAAATGAAAGAAATCGAGAAAAATATAGCAGGGTTTTGTACGGATCAGGGTATTTTCCAGGAGAGTTTCCAGTATTTTTTTTTTATAGAAAAAGAAATCTAGGCTAAACTGGTGAAATTTCGCATTCTTATAAGGAGATATTTTCTGTAAGAAAATAGCGGTGCAGAAGAATTTCCTGGTCGCAAAATTCCAAGAGTCGTACGAACCCTGATATAATGTCATGTATGTATTACTTATATGTATCTATTCTTATGTATGTATGTTTATATTCAGACGTATGCATGTTTGTATTGGGAAATTTCCGCAATCGGGTTTGTAAACAATTTCATAATTTAGCGAGCGTTATTTGATGCGCTAATTTAACCATTTGGTGGCGGTCCCAATTACAGAAGGTTACTCATATTTTTTTACTCACTGCAAGTGAATGCACAAGGACATTTTCCGTAACCTTCCAAATCGGTGCAATTCATTTTGAATTTTAAATTAAAAGAAATGAAAAGAAATCGAATACGGAGAATACGATTTCGTTTATTAGCCGTATGGTAACGATTTCAGTATTATCCGCATGGCTACGAATGATAATCAAGAGAAATCGAGAAAAATATGTCATGTATGTATTACTTATATATGTATTCTTATATATGGCTGTATTAAAACGTATATATGTTTGTATTGAGAAATTTCCGTAATCGGGTTTGTAGACGATTTCATAATTTAGTGAGCGTTGTTTGATGCGCAAATTTAACTATTTGGTAGCGGCCCGAATTTCAGAAGCTTATTAATTTCTTTAATTCATTGTAAGTGATTGTGCTGCAACTGAAATGCAAGTGAATATTTTCCGTAACCTACCAAATCGATGCGATTCACTTTGAATTTTAAATTAAGAGAAATAAAAAGAAATGGAATACGGAGAATACGATTTTGGATGTTAGTTGCATGATAACAGATTCAGTACTAACCGCATAGCAACGAATGATGATAAAAGAAGTCGAGAAAAATATAATGTTATGTATTTATTACTTATATGTATGCATTCTTATGTATGTTTTTATTCAGAGGTATGTATGTTTGTATTAGGAAATTTCCGTAATCGGGTTGGTAGAAAATTTTTATAATTTAGTGAGCGCTGTTTTATGCGCAAATATAACCATTTGGTAGTGGTGCCAATTACAAAAGGTTACTCATTTTTTTCAATTCACCGTAAGTGAACTTGTTGCAACTGAAATGCGAGTGAACATTCTGAAGTGAGTGAAATAAACACTTTTTGCCTAGATGTACACTTGAAAACAGAAGAACTCGGGAACTTTCATTCCCGAGCAGATTTCAGAGTATATTTACGGGAGTTAGAGCGTGGATAGACGGCCAGAAAAACCGAATGCATAAAAGCTTTTCAACTTTGTTGGAAAGTGTTAATAAAAATGATTAAAACTTCTGGTTACTTATCACTCGAATCAAACGGAATGTCCAGAGTTGTCGGGAAAACTGTCCGGCCCTTCAGATTGGGATTCTTAGAGGCACAAAAATTTTCAAGACGAGGAAACTAAACGCTGCTGCCAGAGAAGAGCGCTGTTTCAAGAGTGTGATCTCGCCCGCCAGAAGTAGGGAGGCGCTGCTTTTCAAGAGTCTGATCTCGCCACCAGAGATAGAAGAGGGAGGCGCTGCTTTTGAAGAGTCTGATCTCGCCACCAGAGATAGAAGAGGGAGGCGCTGCTTTTGAAGAGTCTGATCTCGCCACCAGAGATAGAAGAGGGAGGCGCTGCTTTTGAAGAGTGATCTCGCCACCAGAGATAGAAGAGGGAGGCGCTGCTTTTGAAGAGTGATCTCGCCACCAGAGATAGAAGAGGGAGGCGCTGCTTTTGAAGAGTCTGATCTCGCCACCAGAGATAGAAGAGGGAGGCGCTGCTTTTGAAGAGTCTGATCTCGCCACCAGAGATAGAAGAGGGAGGCGCTGCTTTTGAAGAGTCTGATCTCGCCACCAGAGATAGAAGAGGGAGGCGCTGCTTTTGAAGAGTCTGATCTCGCCACCAGAGATAGAAGAGGGAGGCGCTGCTTTTGAAGAGTCTGATCTCGCCACCAGAGATAGAAGAGGGAGGCGCTGCTTTTGAAGAGTCTGATCTCGCCACCAGAGATAGAAGAGGGAGGCGCTGCTTTTGAAGAGTCTGATCTCGCCACCAGAGATAGAAGAGGGAGGCGCTGCTTTTGAAGAGTCTGATCTCGCCACCAGAGATAGAAGAGGGAGGCGCTGCTTTTGAAGAGTCTGATCTCGCCACCAGAGATAGAAGAGGGAGGCGCTGCTTTTGAAGAGTCTGATCTCGCCACCAGAGATAGAAGAGGGAGGCGCTGCTTTTGAAGAGTCTGATCTCGCCACCAGAGATAGAAGAGGGAGGCGCTGCTTTTGAAGAGTCTGATCTCGCCACCAGAGATAGAAGAGGGAGGCGCTGCTTTTGAAGAGTCTGATCTCGCCACCAGAGATAGAAGAGGGAGGCGCTGCTTTTGAAGAGTCTGATCTCGCCACCAGAGATAGAAGAGGGAGGCGCTGCTTTTGAAGAGTCTGATCTCGCCACCAGAGATAGAAGAGGGAGGCGCTGCTTTTGAAGAGTCTGATCTCGCCACCAGAGATAGAAGAGGGAGGCGCTGCTTTTGAAGAGTCTGATCTCGCCACCAGAGATAGAAGAGGGAGGCGCTGCTTTTGAAGAGTCTGATCTCGCCACCAGAGATAGAAGAGGGAGGCGCTGCTTTTGAAGAGTCTGATCTCGCCACCAGAGATAGAAGAGGGAGGCGCTGCTTTTGAAGAGTCTGATCTCGCCACCAGAGATAGAAGAGGGAGGCGCTGCTTTTGAAGAGTCTGATCTCGCCACCAGAGATAGAAGAGGGAGGCGCTGCTTTTGAAGAGTCTGATCTCGCCACCAGAGATAGAAGAGGGAGGCGCTGCTTTTGAAGAGTCTGATCTCGCCACCAGAGATAGAAGAGGGAGGCGCTGCTTTTGAAGAGTCTGATCTCGCCACCAGAGATAGAAGAGGGAGGCGCTGCTTTTGAAGAGTCTGATCTCGCCACCAGAGATAGAAGAGGGAGGCGCTGCTTTTGAAGAGTCTGATCTCGCCACCAGAGATAGAAGAGGGAGGCGCTGCTTTTGAAGAGTCTGATCTCGCCACCAGAGATAGAAGAGGGAGGCGCTGCTTTTGAAGAGTCTGATCTCGCCACCAGAGATAGAAGAGGGAGGCGCTGCTTTTGAAGAGTCTGATCTCGCCACCAGAGATAGAAGAGGGAGGCGCTGCTTTTGAAGAGTCTGATCTCGCCACCAGAGATAGAAGAGGGAGGCGCTGCTTTTGAAGAGTCTGATCTCGCCACCAGAGATAGAAGAGGGAGGCGCTGCTTTTGAAGAGTCTGATCTCGCCACCAGAGATAGAAGAGGGAGGCGCTGCTTTTGAAGAGTCTGATCTCGCCACCAGAGATAGAAGAGGGAGGCGCTGCTTTTGAAGAGTCTGATCTCGCCACCAGAGATAGAAGAGGGAGGCGCTGCTTTTGAAGAGTCTGATCTCGCCACCAGAGATAGAAGAGGGAGGCGCTGCTTTTGAAGAGTCTGATCTCGCCACCAGAGATAGAAGAGGGAGGCGCTGCTTTTGAAGAGTCTGATCTCGCCACCAGAGATAGAAGAGGGAGGCGCTGCTTTTGAAGAGTCTGATCTCGCCACCAGAGATAGAAGAGGGAGGCGCTGCTTTTGAAGAGTCTGATCTCGCCACCAGAGATAGAAGAGGGAGGCGCTGCTTTTGAAGAGTCTGATCTCGCCACCAGAGATAGAAGAGGGAGGCGCTGCTTTTGAAGAGTCTGATCTCGCCACCAGAGATAGAAGAGGGAGGCGCTGCTTTTGAAGAGTCTGATCTCGCCACCAGAGATAGAAGAGGGAGGCGCTGCTTTTGAAGAGTCTGATCTCGCCACCAGAGATAGAAGAGGGAGGCGCTGCTTTTGAAGAGTCTGATCTCGCCACCAGAGATAGAAGAGGGAGGCGCTGCTTTTGAAGAGTCTGATCTCGCCACCAGAGATAGAAGAGGGAGGCGCTGCTTTTGAAGAGTCTGATCTCGCCACCAGAGATAGAAGAGGGAGGCGCTGCTTTTGAAGAGTCTGATCTCGCCACCAGAGATAGAAGAGGGAGGCGCTGCTTTTGAAGAGTCTGATCTCGCCACCAGAGATAGAAGAGGGAGGCGCTGCTTTTGAAGAGTCTGATCTCGCCACCAGAGATAGAAGAGGGAGGCGCTGCTTTTGAAGAGTCTGATCTCGCCACCAGAGATAGAAGAGGGAGGCGCTGCTTTTGAAGAGTCTGATCTCGCCACCAGAGATAGAAGAGGGAGGCGCTGCTTTTGAAGAGTCTGATCTCGCCACCAGAGATAGAAGAGGGAGGCGCTGCTTTTGAAGAGTCTGATCTCGCCACCAGAGATAGAAGAGGGAGGCGCTGCTTTTGAAGAGTCTGATCTCGCCACCAGAGATAGAAGAGGGAGGCGCTGCTTTTGAAGAGTCTGATCTCGCCACCAGAGATAGAAGAGGGAGGCGCTGCTTTTGAAGAGTCTGATCTCGCCACCAGAGATAGAAGAGGGAGGCGCTGCTTTTGAAGAGTCTGATCTCGCCACCAGAGATAGAAGAGGGAGGCGCTGCTTTTGAAGAGTCTGATCTCGCCACCAGAGATAGAAGAGGGAGGCGCTGCTTTTGAAGAGTCTGATCTCGCCACCAGAGATAGAAGAGGGAGGCGCTGCTTTTGAAGAGTCTGATCTCGCCACCAGAGATAGAAGAGGGAGGCGCTGCTTTTGAAGAGTCTGATCTCGCCACCAGAGATAGAAGAGGGAGGCGCTGCTTTTGAAGAGTCTGATCTCGCCACCAGAGATAGAAGAGGGAGGCGCTGCTTTTGAAGAGTCTGATCTCGCCACCAGAGATAGAAGAGGGAGGCGCTGCTTTTGAAGAGTCTGATCTCGCCACCAGAGATAGAAGAGGGAGGCGCTGCTTTTGAAGAGTCTGATCTCGCCACCAGAGATAGAAGAGGGAGGCGCTGCTTTTGAAGAGTCTGATCTCGCCACCAGAGATAGAAGAGGGAGGCGCTGCTTTTGAAGAGTCTGATCTCGCCACCAGAGATAGAAGAGGGAGGCGCTGCTTTTGAAGAGTCTGATCTCGCCACCAGAGATAGAAGAGGGAGGCGCTGCTTTTGAAGAGTCTGATCTCGCCACCAGAGATAGAAGAGGGAGGCGCTGCTTTTGAAGAGTCTGATCTCGCCACCAGAGATAGAAGAGGGAGGCGCTGCTTTTGAAGAGTCTGATCTCGCCACCAGAGATAGAAGAGGGAGGCGCTGCTTTTGAAGAGTCTGATCTCGCCACCAGAGATAGAAGAGGGAGGCGCTGCTTTTGAAGAGTCTGATCTCGCCACCAGAGATAGAAGAGGGAGGCGCTGCTTTTGAAGAGTCTGATCTCGCCACCAGAGATAGAAGAGGGAGGCGCTGCTTTTGAAGAGTCTGATCTCGCCACCAGAGATAGAAGAGGGAGGCGCTGCTTTTGAAGAGTCTGATCTCGCCACCAGAGATAGAAGAGGGAGGCGCTGCTTTTGAAGAGTCTGATCTCGCCACCAGAGATAGAAGAGGGGGGCGCTGCTTTTGAAGAGTCTGATCTCGCCACCAGAGATAGAAGAGGGGGGCGCTGCTTTTGAAGAGTCTGATCTCGCCACCAGAGATAGAAGAGGGGGGCGCTGCTTTTGAAGAGTCTGATCTCGCCACCAGAGATAGAAGAGGGGGGCGCTGCTTTTGAAGAGTCTGATCTCGCCACCAGAGATAGAAGAGGGGGGCGCTGCTTTTGAAGAGTCTGATCTCGCCACCAGAGATAGAAGAGGGGGGCGCTGCTTTTGAAGAGTCTGATCTCGCCACCAGAGATAGAAGAGGGGGGCGCTGCTTTTGAAGAGTCTGATCTCGCCACCAGAGATAGAAGAGGGGGGCGCTGCTTTTGAAGAGTCTGATCTCGCCACCAGAGATAGAAGAGGGAGGCGCTGCTTTTGAAGAGTCTGATCTCGCCACCAGAGATAGAAGAGGGAGGCGCTGCTTTTGAAGAGTCTGATCTCGCCACCAGAGATAGAAGAGGGAGGCGCTGCTTTTGAAGAGTCTGATCTCGCCACCAGAGATAGAAGAGGGAGGCGCTGCTTTTGAAGAGTCTGATCTCGCCACCAGAGATAGAAGAGGGAGGCGCTGCTTTTGAAGAGTCTGATCTCGCCACCAGAGATAGAAGAGGGAGGCGCTGCTTTTGAAGAGTCTGATCTCGCCACCAGAGATAGAAGAGGGAGGCGCTGCTTTTGAAGAGTCTGATCTCGCCACCAGAGATAGAAGAGGGAGGCGCTGCTTTTGAAGAGTCTGATCTCGCCACCAGAGATAGAAGAGGGAGGCGCTGCTTTTGAAGAGTCTGATCTCGCCACCAGAGATAGAAGAGGGAGGCGCTGCTTTTGAAGAGTCTGATCTCGCCACCAGAGATAGAAGAGGGAGGCGCTGCTTTTGAAGAGTCTGATCTCGCCACCAGAGATAGAAGAGGGAGGCGCTGCTTTTGAAGAGTCTGATCTCGCCACCAGAGATAGAAGAGGGAGGCGCTGCTTTTGAAGAGTCTGATCTCGCCACCAGAGATAGAAGAGGGAGGCGCTGCTTTTGAAGAGTCTGATCTCGCCACCAGAGATAGAAGAGGGAGGCGCAGCTTTTGAAGAGTCTGATCTCGCCACCAGAGATAGAAGAGGGAGGCGCAGCTTTTGAAGAGTCTGATCTCGCCACCAGAGATAGAAGAGGGAGGCGCAGCTTTTGAAGAGTCTGATCTCGCCACCAGAGATAGAAGAGGGAGGCGCTGCTTTTGAAGAGTCTGATCTCGCCACCAGAGATAGAAGAGGGAGGCGCTGCTTTTGAAGAGTCTGATCTCGCCACCAGAGATAGAAGAGGGAGGCGCTGCTTTTGAAGAGTCTGATCTCGCCACCAGAGATAGAAGAGGGAGGCGCTGCTTTTGAAGAGTCTGATCTCGCTGCCAGAGAAGAGGGCGGCGCTGTTTAAAGAGTCTGATCACTGCCAGAGAGAGGGCCTTGCTTCTGGACAAGAGAGATGTCCGCAGCATGGAAATTCGGCTTCAGACCAAGTAAGGACAGGTGCCCGGCCTTGCCTTTTTATTTCAAATTCACGAAAATTTTTCCGGCATTGCCGTCAGCTTGCGGCTGGATGTCTCATATTCGTCCAAGGTTAAGATTAAACCAGTCCATGACATTCAAGTTGAGTGGGACGCGCGGCCTCAGGTATGTCGTGACTGCAACACAAAATAGATACATGTCATCTTACGTGATGATTGGAAGACATAAAATTAAAAGCATTAACAAGGGTGGAATAGCTTCTTAACTTTCTGATTAAAATTAAATCACTTTAAGGGATCCTGAATGGAAAAAATTTCATTTTTTCTACATTTACGGGTTTTAGGGTCAAAGACATCAAAAGGCCATTTACAAAATTTCACAAAAATTAAGGATGAATATTAAAGTACAAAAGAGTACTTTTTTCAAATTAAGGATCTAATTATTTACTAATTTTTAATTAATAGACATTTTAGCCCCCGGTACGTTATGCTATTTCTTTCTCCCAGCTTATTTTGTCTAAAAAAAAATAACGTTACCTTACGGAAGCCAGCAATAAAGCAGATACATCATTGTACGATTAAATGCTCTATAGCAATTTTTTAATTTCTAAGCATCGCACATTTTCAATTTTTATACCGTCGTATTGGAAAATAAAAGTACTTTTAAATGTAATTTGTTTGAAAACTGTATCTCCATTTATTTTTGAAATAATTTTTTTTGTAGTTTTTAGCACCATTTGTTTCATTGTGGCAACTCAAATACTCCATTTATATAGAAAGTAAGGGGAAAATAGTTGAAAAATAGCAATTATATCTTTTTGTTGCCGTTTTCTCATAACCGAAAGAAATTTAATTAAAATACGTGATTTTTGAAAAAATAAAAACGAATAATTTATGTTAAAACATAGAGCTATTATAAACTATATTTAATTTTAAATATCTGTAGACAATTTCAGTGTGACGTCAGTCATGACGTTTGGGTTGGAAACTGACTCCAAAGAAATTGTTGCTATGCGTCATTTCTTTTTAAATATAAATCCGGGAAAATATTACCAGTACATAGCAAGTATTAAAACACTTAGATGTGATATATACATATAAGAAATAGCTGCAACACACAAACAAAATAGAAAATACAACATAGCAACCGTTTGTTTGGAGTCAGTTTCCAACCAAAATGTCATGACTGAAATCGTCTATATTAATGTTACAAGCAAATAAATGCCTATGAATCATTAGATAGCCGGGTTTTTTTTTTCGATTTTCTTGAATGGCGGCATCTTTTTGCTGCATTTGTCTATTATTTTGCGATAGTGACATCCTATGCATGCTTTGCTGTAGATGTTTAAGAGTGGAGCGTAAATATGGAATTCTTAAGCAGATGCGAATGACGCCATTTTACATAAAATAAGTGTGCTTTAATTCTTAAAATTGAAATATGTTTTGTACTATTTATATATACATTTTTTTTTCATCGGGGGCGACACTAAATTCTGAAAAAGCAGAATTCCTGTTTTCTAGTTTATATTCGGAATTCTTTTATTATTAGTTTTTTTTTCTTAAATTAACTTTTTGGGGTCTTTAGAGTTGCAAGGGTATGGGAATCAGTATACATGTGAAAACTATTTTTTTTTTACATGATAGCTCTAATATTTTACGTTTAATATATTTTTCAGAATGCCCACTTACAATAAAAATCCAATTTCTATGAAAAATAGTAATTTTGCGCTCAAATGAAGTTGCGAAATTTACTAACCTAATTCCCACTCTAGAATAAGTTCTGTAAATTCCGTTATTCAGAGAATCTGAAATCACACCAGAAATTTTGAATAATAAATTTTGCTTTATTTAAATACGCAATGTCTTATTAAATAAAGCAAATATTGCTGCTATTTTAAATGTCTGGTGTGAGTTTGGAATACCCGAATTAAAAACCCCACTAAATTCGAAACACTGTTGGTAGCGTATATACTACTATGGGCATTAGCGGGTTAATTGTGATACTTTTTTAATAAAAGAGTTTAAAAAAGAAATCACTGAAGATCACTATTTACAATCAACCTTTATGATTTTATCATTTCAAACTACACGCTTAAGCTCGTAGTTTGATTGCATGTCTTAAATATTGTGTTTTAATTACATTTTATTGATTGATTGATTGATGAATTCCTTAGAACTCGATTGAGACAGATTTAAAAAAATGATGCTTGAAACTTATCCTAAAAATAAGTAAAATCTAATAAATTGCGATACAGTTTTCAAACGAATTGCATTAGAAAGTACATTTTTTATGCTGTTCGACGGTACGAAAGCTGAAAATATGTGATGTATAAATATTTTTAAAAATTGCAGTAATATTTAAAGTCAACTCTCGGGTGTTGCCACCGTCAAAATGGTGTCAGCGTTACAGGCAGACATTTTTTTTTTCCTTTACGAAATAGATAGAGCAGCGCACTTGCAGGAAATGACTGAAAAGTTTACAAATGAAAATGATTTTTAAAACTTTTTTGACCGATAAATTTCAGAAGTATTTTAATAAATTTAATTTTTAAAATAATGTTTAAATTTTTTAAAGGAATGAAAGGGGGGATCTTAAGATGCTATTTTACATTATAAGGCAGAAAAGAATACATACATCCGGGTCCCCGTTCCCAGGGCCGTGGCTGACTAGGGGCATCATCAGGAGGGGGTGGAATAAAGGAACCTGGCCTGGGACCAAGGATGCGATGTCTCCGAGGGCTACGGCCAGCTTTTGCAGCACGACGACGTGGAAAATCATTACCATTGTTTCTATCATCATCCTCATCATCATCATCATCGTCGTCGTCATCATCATCCTGAGGCGGTTCATCAGCAATTATTTGTATTTTCGGCGAGGGTAGGTTTATATCATTACGAAATGCGTCCACTAAAAAAAAGGAATGACCAAAAAATGGATTTTTTTCTAACTTCATAATTTTAATAATAATATAATAATAGAGATAACATTGTTCACATATTTTTGTAACGATTTTGACTTCATCTCATGAAGATTCTCTCTCATTCGTAATATAATTTAATGATCATGTGTACCATTAAAAATATTCATTGCCTTAAAACGTCGCTAAAAAAGAACAATATAAAGAACAAAAATGAAATACTCTTATTCGATTTTTTAAAAATAAGTAAAAAGCATGGTTTATAATATTTCTAAACTAAAAGTAAATGAAAATACAAAGGAAACATTAAAATTTACATTTGGTTCAGACAAAACGTAAAAAGAATATGATGAGAAAGCTGCAATAAATTTGTTTCAGGCATGTAAAATTATCTTCTAAAAAACAATGTACATCTTCATTCAAGAAATTAAATGTTTACTGCAATACTAAGAGATATTTCGAATTTCATGTCAGCAGTTTAAATTGAGTTTTATTAAATTACTTGATTGCATATTATTTATTTGTTCCTTTAAGTAACACAAAAGAATTCACGAAACTCGTATAAATCTTTGTTTCTATTCAAGTATAGCGCAAAACTTATCAGTGTGACTGACTCCTGTGCAACTTTGACTTCCCTCTTTTTTGTTCCCGATGCCACAAAATTTTTACTCTTTACTAATTGTAATATTATAAATATGAGGCGTGAAAATGTTTGCTTGACGTCATGTCAAAGCAGATAAAATGTTTTTGCCACATAAATGAGTAATAAGCCAAAAAGTAACATAAGCTATTTTTTATTTACTTTATTCAAATATTTTTATTAATAATACCTAATTTCGCTATTTTATTTAGAACCAATAGATAATTTTCCCGTAACGTTTAACATATTTTCTTTATTATTGTAAAAAGATTCAAAAGCAGCAATAATTTGTCTACAGCAATTTTCACGTGAAAAAGATTAAATTGATTTTTTCCTTAAGAATTACAAAGAAGATCAATATGGCACCCTACTAGAAATAAAAATGACATTTTAAAATATTTGTTAGTAACACAAGTAGCATTAATATGAACTAGAAAAAGTCATGCTTTGTTTGGATTCAAGAAGCATTATTTAATAAGATAAATGTTTGAAAATAATATTTTTTATATTATTCTTGCATCTTTATTAAGCAAAAACGTTATTTCACGTTTTGGAGCATTATAATTTTAGAAATGTAAATTCAGCTAAATAACTAAGAATTTCCTCGGAATTTTTTGTTTATGATATAAGGTTGGTATAAATAAATATATTTTCGAAGCAAAATTTTACAAAATATTTTTATAACGAATTTAACAATTTTATTTCTTTACAGTTCTTTTGTTGCCACTTTACAAAAGAAAAATCGTAATATAATTCTTTTAAAATGCGTAAGTATCTGCTTAAATGATTTCACATAACAATAATAAATTGTGTATTTGAATTCTTAACACTGAAAAATATTTTTATAATTGAATGTAAATAATTGAATTTTCACACATTTTAATTCATTAAAAATATGCTATCATTAAAAAAAGGCATTTTAAAAATTTCATAAAAGAAATCTCAACACCATGATTTGTTTTTTCTTCTGAAAATAGACGCGTTTCATTTTTTATTTGCAAAAATGCGTCCGTAATGGAAAAATATTTAAAATAAAATTAAAATAAATTTTTTAACGTTATTCTGTAAATTAATATTGTGCAAATCTACAGATCAATTTATTTTTATGTTTAATTTCAAGTCAAAATACTGAATAGATTTTTTGTAAAGTGTACGACAAAATATAATCTGTCAGTATTTTGACTTGAAATTAAACATAAAAATAAATTATGGTCTGTAGATTTGCACAATATTATTTTACAGAACATGTTTTTAAAAATTTATTATTATTTTAATGAATGTATTTTACATGACGGATGTATTTTTGCAAATGAAAAATGAAACACATCTATTTCCAGAAGAAAATGTAAATCATGGAGTTACGATTACTTTTATGAAATTTTTAAAATACATTTTTTATGAAAATTATAGCCTATTTTTAGTGAATTAAAATGCGTGAAAATTCAATTATTTACATTCAATTATAAAAGTATTTTTCAGCGTTATATAAATATTTTGTAAAACTTTTCTTCGAAAATATTTTTATTTATACAAGTCTTATATCAAACAAAAAATTCTGATGAAATTGATAGTTATTTGGCTGAATTTACTTTTCTAAAATTAAAATGCTCCAAAACATAAAATAACGTTTTTGCTTAATAAAGATGCAAGAATAATATAAAAAAATAGTTTTATTTTCAAATATTTATCGGATTAAATAATGCTTCGCGAATCCAAACAAAGCATGGTTTTTGCTAATAATATAAAAAGAGATTTAACTGGAGCGAACAGTGAATGGAATAGATTATAGTACAATAGGTTGTACTTGTTAAAATCAATTTACTTTCGCTTTTTGCCCCTTGAGAGGAAATAACTAAATTTATGTGAAATTGATTTGTTTTACATTCAACTGTACGATAGCTAGAAAAGTAGGTGGCACAGATTAAATTGGATTTTCTTTTGTGTTTATAGCGTCCCTTCGCTGAAATGGGGCAACTCAATTTAAATAAAATTGATTTTTTATGTTATTTTAAATGAATTTTCAGAATAAGCTTCTGTGCTCAAGTTTATGTTCTGCTAAAAAATATCACATGAATCATCATCAAAAATCTTTTTGAATGCTTGTAGTGCTCCGATTGAGAATATTGCAAAACAAACTTTAAAACTGATTTTTTTTTTTTTTTTTTTTTTTGTAATATGGGAACCTTATTTCAAGTTAAAATTAAGTAATGCAATTTAAACAAAAATGTTCCTTGCGCCCCCTGAGAAGAAATAAGGTAACCAAAATTAAGTAAAACCAAGTTCTTTTAGTTCTATTGTATGACGATATAACAAATAAGCACCGAAGATTCAATGCAAGTTAATTTCGTATTCATAGCGCCCACTAGTGGGAAAGCAACTAACTAAATGTAGCCAAAATTTACTTTTATAATGTTTTTTCAAGCTCTGATGGGAAGTTTTTGTCCAAACTACAACAACGAAACTAATGAAGCACATTGGATTAATTAATGATAAATTTACATCACAAATTATGATGAGATACCCCATAAATCAAACCATAATTATATCTGTTAATTTTGAGATGCGTTTGTCTGAATGCAGTAGCTATTAAAAATTTTACCTATTAAACAAAAACAATTTTCAGGACAAATAATAATAATAATTTACTTCCGACATTGCTTAAGTCCGAGAAGGACAGATATTAAAATATTCCTTCAGTTGGTTCTGAAGTTTTGTAACAACTACGTTTAAACCAACTGAACTTTAAAAAATAAAAATGAAATTCTAACAATATACTGAAGTACCCTAAAAATTTAGATTCCGTTCAAATGAAATGGAAATAAATCTTACGATTTTTTTTTTTAAAGCTTCACAAGCTGCAAATATTTGCAGATTCTCCATTATGTTTATGATAGGTGTATTGTATACAAAATAATGTACATGAAATACACAAACCTTTTAAAAAGGTCTAAGATTTATTTCCATTTTATTTGAATAGAATTTACGTTTTTAAGGTAGTTTAAAGTATATTGTTTAAATTTTATAAAGTTCAATTGGTTTAAACATATTTCTTGCAAAACTTTAACATAGAACTAACTGAAGAAATATTTCAATATATTTCCTTTCTCGGGCCTAAACAATGTAGGAAATAGTTTTTAAAAATGTGTTCTGCAAATTATGTTTTTGTTTAATACAGTTTTCTTACACAATCCTAAAAATAGGTGAACAAACACTCTGTATTTTCAAGTTAAAATAAGCAAGAAGGGAAAATCATGCAAACAGCATAGATTACGAAACACTTTCCAACACATTCAGAATACTCTAATAAAACATCACACACTATTAGGGTTAAAAACAATAAATAAATATGTTCATGCCAGAAAATATGCTCTACCTAAAAGCTTTATCTCAAGAAGCCCATGTCTAAAACAATTTTGAAAATGTATAACGTATTTGAAAACCCCATTTCTGCTATTACCATCCATAATCGGGGAAATATCAGATTTTGTGTGTATGTGTGCAGTCCTGTGTATAATCTTTAGTTACATAGTATGCTAAAAGAGAAGCACACTTGAAAAGTTCCATTCGGCCATTTTAGTCAACAAAAGGAAGTATACTGGAGAACTTTTGTGCAGCGCTGTGTGGATTCTACAGAATTTATACACACCTACAGACCGGGGAGCCGGCAGCACAGAACATCCCCTCATCGAGTTCACGGATGAAATTCTAGGATGAGTTAAATCTCGATTCGCCTATTAAAACGCAACCGTTCTGCCAAGTCCTATCTGGGTGGAAAACATCTGAAAACTCGATTTGAGCGGCTGACTCCTAGGTTTACCATTGTGTTTTCCTGCACCCAAACGTATGAAAAAAGGGAAGACTGGGAGCAGGAAAACACAATGGTAAACCTACGAGTCAGCCGCTCAAATCGGGTTTTCAGGTGTTTTCCACCCAGATAGGACTTGGCAGAACGATTGCGTTTTAATAGGCGAATCGAGATTTAACTCATCCTAGAATTTCATCCGTGAACTCCATGAGGTGATGTTCTGTGCTGCCGGTCTACTATTAAGATGAAAAAAAGTAGCTGGATTTAAAAAAGTGGACCAGAACTTAAAACGCACGTTCAAAAAGTTATTGTTCTTAGGTACTTCAATTATTGTTATTTTTCGTCTCTACCCAATTATTTTTATTCCTGTACATTGAAAATAAATTCTATACACACTTTATTCTACAGCTTTATAGTACGCCCCATTGATAACTATAAATTTCGTAAGCTAAAATAGCATAACATCCTTCAAAACGATTCCCCTTGCTCTAGACCGTCCTGTAACGAAATTCTTTGAGCGTATTACCCATTCGGAACAAGACCTAGCGTTGCATGGCAATCCTGACACGGACAGACAAACCGAATTCATAGAGACTTCTCAACACGGTTGGAAAGTGTTCAAATATATAGACACAGTAGACTCCCTCAAATCCGCAAACACAAACTCTGCACATCATTGCAGATGTAAAGTGAAACTTTCATTTCAGAATGACACTTTTTAAAATTTGTATATCATTTGTCAGAATTTTAAACGAAAATTTCCTTAATAGGACGGAACTCATGCCTTTTGCATGAAGGAAGTATAAATTTATTTCGGAAAAAAATTTCAAGATGTTGCTGGTAATTACAATCTTTTTACCAAATATATGTATTAAATAAGTTTGTTTATTAAGATATTTCTTTATTAATATTATATGAAACAAAACTTCCTTTATGTGAATGAATAGGGAAGTTTCATTCAATCATTCAAGATCTCATCCTTATTAAGCGTGTTTAAATACAGCAAAACCTCCCTAAAGTGACCACTTTCCGTTCTTATAAAAATTGGACGCTCTGTTAATGGAGGTCATATTTAAATCTAGATTTTAATTGTTGAAAAAAAGGTAGCAATTAAAGTTACTAAAATTTATTTTTCACAATAGAAAAAAATATATAAATTTAAGTATCAAAACAAAAGTTAATTACATAAAGTTAATTACTTCAAAGTTTAAAAAATTAATACATCGACGTTTGCTTTGATTTTACGGTTTTTTCTTTTATAACTTTTATTTCCAAGACCTTTCTAAGAGTAAATAAATGCAATTTTTTTGGACGGAAACAATGACGATTTCAGTAATTTATCTATTTCTTTGAGAGTTTCCTGACAGAATAGGGCAGGGGAGTTTATTGACTGTCATTTCTAATGTGTCATCAGAGTTAAATTCATTGCCTGAAAAGGCATAAAGGGGTTTAAACACTTAAAAGTTACCGGAATTTAAAAAAAAATCCAAACAGTTTAGAAGTTTGATGAATAATGCACTCTCCGGAATTATTTTTCTAATAAAACCTTCAAGCGACCCAGAAAAAACGGAATTTGTTTCCTTTTCTTCAAAGAAATGGGTCGCTCATGGAGGGAATTCCATTGGGATGGTCTCTGGATGGAGGTAAAATGAGTATTGACCCTATGCAAATAAATGTCGTTCCATGAATAAACAGTCGTTCAGGGAGGTGTGGTCGCACAGGGAATTTTCACTATTCATTAAAATATAAAACGTAAAGTTCGAGTAAATCATTTTTAAAATTATCTTAATTTTTATTATGTTAGTTTATTATTTTACGATATTGTAAGCATTCATTACAATTTAAATTCCATTCAAAAAGACTGTTTAAAAATGTAAAGAAAAAATGACGAGAAATGTGCAAAATTCTAAAATCTGCGCCATCTCTGGTCCCATGCTGTGCAGATTAAGGGGAATCTACTGTATAACACAAAGTGTTTGTACCTCTTATAGAAGGCGGTGGTGTCGAACTCCTTCGCCTCTTGCTGCTATGAGAATCCTAGAGATTAAAAAATATACATCAAATAGAAAATAAAAAGTATAACAGTTAAGTGAGATATAGGTATTATTTCCAGTAGAGGGGCCTTTTTTCAAAAGAAAGATTTGCTGCCAAATGATGTAAAACAGCTGTGAAAATATAAATGAATATGTGCATATTCATTGCAGTCCGCACAATAAGATGCCTATTAAATGTTAGATAATGCAGTTTTTTTTTTACACATTCTAAATAAATATTCTTAGAAGTATTTTCAAGAGATATTATATTCATAATAATACAAAATTAAAGCAATTAAAAACATTTAAACTTTCAGATTGTCCTTTTCCTGGCATTTCACACTCTGATGTGTGCAAAGTAAAAGGCTATACTGTACAAATATCTTTGTTTTTTTTTTAATTTCTAATTATTACTTATTCCTTATATAACACATGTATGAGGAAGGTAACAAGTTCTGTATTTTACAAATAATTTTCCATAGTTAAGATAGGATTGTCACTGAAAATGAATGTCATTTTCCAGGCCTGCTCATTTTAGTTCTTTATGAGGTATAAAGATGGCGCTGCAGAGTAATTCTTCTTGTTCTTGACATAGTTCAAGTCTGAAGTAGTAAAATCATTGCTACCAGCAAGACCTTTTAGATATTTCTTTGAAAATAATGTGTTTAAGACTGTTCTTAACTGCTCTGCTCAGTAAGCGCAAAACGTTTCGACACATTTACAAATTCATTTTTTAACAGAAAGGTATAAAATTGGAAAGCCGAAGCGATTTGGAATTGAACCGTTTTTTCCATTTTTTGATCCATTCATTATCTACTAAGTTATAAGCGATTTCGATCACGTGACAAACGTTTTTCGCCAGCTCTTGAATGCACTTTCTTCCTTCGCGCGGAAATTCGGTTCAAAACGCTCACTTTGACACTATTTTCTGAAAGATCTATTGTGTTTGCAAAAAAAAAAACAAACAAACATGGAAAAAACAGCTCAATGACATAGTTTCTGAACAACAGCACTAGCTCGTTTTATGCATTTTCGAACAAAAATAAATTAAAACTTATGTCAAAGTTGCCCTTTTGGATTGGAGAATACCCTTAACGGGGGTTGGCGAGCTTGGCTCGTAGGGGGGCAGAGCCCCCTAGTTGTGTGAAAAAATTTCTTTTGTAGGGGAGACGATGCAAGAAAATGGGCGATAAAATTTCATTCTCTCGACAAGGCCCCTTATACTGCAAAATTACCGAAATTTATTGAGGGATACTTACATCAAGGTATGAAATACAACGTTTTGTTTGCAGACTTGGCGATAACGTAGGAGTTTTTAATATATCATCATGAGTGCCAGAATCAACGCTAGGACTCTGAAAAGGGAATGAGACAATTATAGTACTTTACTTTTAAAATTAAATTATTTCGATACTTCTACATCAAAAGGGAAACAATTTCAAACAAAATAAAAAATGATAGCTAGCATTCTCAAGTGGAATGTTTAACACTATAGCACAAAAAACATTTTCTGCAAACTTACGGATTTTCGAAATATTTCGGACGAGCTGTGGGCACTCTTTTTTGATTCAGACGAGGCCGGCCCTGGAAAAGAAAACACTAAGTACTACTGTGGAGCATTTTTAAACATTGCGCATAACATAAACACTTAATAAAATTTTACTCCAATATTTGTTATAAACAATTTTGTTAAAACAAAAGAAATCTAGCTCCTATTTTCTAAAGAAAATCTTTTTTTTTAAAATTTTGTAAAAATTTTTGTAACAGAAGTTCACTTTAGATTGATCACAGGTATGAGAGAAATTTTTTGTCAAGATTCCAAATAATAATGCATAGTAGTTTCTATAAAAAGATACATCGAAGTTCTAAAAGCAACATTGAGAAAATTCAGTTTAAAGTTTACGCATGTAACGTATGATGTTAAACTGAATTACTTAAATTTCTTTAACTTCTTGTTTTCATAGAAACAAAATTAATATACCATTCAAAAGGGGGAAAATAAAGGACTCAAAATATTTAAAAAATAAAGACTTTTTTCAAAAATTTTACTTCCAACTGCCCTTAAAGGAATTTTATAACAAGTTATTCTAATGTCATTTTATTGTAATGTTAATTACTGTCAGTAGATTAAAGGTTAGTACAGATGTGTAAATTACTGTCAGTAGATTAAGGGTTAATACAGACGTATAAATTTTAAGAAACAATCCTTGATAATGAAGATTTTTTTTTCGCTTCACAATAAGGAACTAATCAATGCAATGTTAAATAAATAATGTACTGTTCTGATTAGATCAATCTGACTAATTATGTTTTTTTTTTCTCCATTGAAATACAAGAAACAAGAGTTAATAGGTGGAAGGGGAAAGGGCAAGCCGACATACTAACAGCAAAAGAACGAGAGTATAAATATACTCGTGTCTTTACAATTGTATTATTTTCATTAGTAAATCTGCAGATCAGGAGCCTCAATGTCAGCTCGGCAAGTCATTGTTTTTAAACACACTTTGGTAATATTCAATTTCCTGCAAACCGCAATTTAAAGTTTTCAAATTACTTAATTATTTATAAGAATAAAAAAAATACGAACTTTCCAGATATTAAAAGCGTTAAATTAAAAACGTTATGTAAGGATATTTTCAAATTTTCATGAGCTATTAATTCTGGTATTTTTTTAGGTAATAAAGTAGATTTCTTCAGGGAGGCTCCGCCCTATTGAACCCGCCATGGTCTCATTAAATTTACATACATAACTTTTTATTGATTGTGCTAATGGTTATTGTAAATCTTAGATTTCTTTTCACACTTCCGAGCATTATTTTTCAATACCGGTGGAGAGAAAATGATTTACATTGAGGCAATTATATTAAAAGTTTAGGTTTTATGAACGAAAATGTAATTTCCTTTTAAAAATAAAATAATTTTCATTCGTATTTTCTGAAATGAGGTGGCATTAAGAAGTAACACTCGTCAAAAAATATTTTTTCAGGCAATCTAGTTAATGCTTGGTTTTTAAGAAAGAAAATATTTCCCGATACAATGACGTCATTTTCGACACAGATAATTTTGCGGTGCATAATTTTGACATTTACTATCTATTTGCTTTTCAAAAGTTTTTTTTTTCTCATTGAAATTTTCGATTAAAAATTGAACATTTCTGTTAGCCGTGTGCAGTTGATAAACCGTGAGATATTGGTAACATTTTTTTTAATAATAAGAATTAACACAAGGCCCTTTCATTTCAACCTCAAAGCGTATTCGTTTTATTTTTGATATATGGAGGTTAAATTCGCCTTCTTTTCGTATTTTTGTTTTATTTCCAATATGAAGACATTATTCATGTCTATTTTTCAATTCCTACTATTAGCTCACACTCTCCCTATATTTATTTATTTATATCTCTATATAATAAAAGCCAGTGTAACGGTGGGCGGGGCGAATCCATCAATCTTCCAGTCTCCCAGGAAGAGACTCAAGGGGAAAAGGATCCATTCTCCCATTGGTTGACGAGAAACAAGAATCCCGCGATTACTTCTCAAGGTTACAAGTCCTGATAATTGAGCAGCAGTAGACACTTCTTAACAAATCAGTGCAAGGCACATCGTATTACACCACCAAAATAAATCGCCAAGTGTCACTTGAGATTATTAAGTATTAAGTTGCAATCATATTAAATTTTCTTTGCGACATGTAAGGAATTTTAATTTATTTCTCATATAAAGTGATTCACGGAAAACAATGATATGGTATTTTTAAAAATATCCTTTTCTTTCCTGCAAAAAATTGATAAAACTGACTTTCTTTAAAAAAAATTATCAATTTAAATATTTTAGGCTTATTATTTTGTAAATTACTTTTAAATTACATATTACTTATATTTTCCTTTTCTTTATACAAGTGTATGTAAATTTAAACTTAAAAAGAAAAGAAAAAAAAAACATATCCCATATTTTAAAAGTAAAAAATTAATATTTATACGAAAAGTAAAATTAATAATTTTTGGTTTATAGCTTTGCATCAGGATGACAGAAGCTTAGGGGATTAGACGGTTGGGATTCAACACCAGATACTTATTTATTAATCAATATACATATTTAAAAAAATTTGGAGGGGGGGGGGGGGTAAACGATAAAATACAATTTCAAAGTGTTATTAAAAAAATAGTATTTCAATAGTTGCAGCAGACTGTTTTAATTACGCACTTTTATTGCATATTTATTACATTTTTGTTTTATTAAGAGATCTTAATTTTGTTATAGTAGTATATTAGCCGGAAAACCTGGTTTACGCAGAAATATTGTAAATGCTAATTGTGTGTTTATTAGATCATAAACTAGCCGAACTTTGCTCATCTAAACGCTTCCATAGTGTCAATTATTTTTTTTTATCAGTTTTTCAAGTTTTAAGTGAAAAACACAATTTTTACCCACCGTCCTAGGACGGGCATTTACACTAGTATTTATATATTTATCTTGTTCAAATTTTCAATCCTTAATAAAATACTCATTATTCATCCTATCAAGATGAAATAATTTTTTTTTTAACTTGTACTGGATGACAATTGATGTTATTTAATATTTGAAAAAACTATTATTTTTAATTAATTTTAGTTTTGCATGGGAAACAAAATGGCGGCCATTGGTTATTGAAGGTCAATAAAAGTATTTTCATTAAGGGGTTATAGGGGGGACCCTGTTCTATCGCCAAATACCGCCAAAGTTGTCGCCAACTTGGCGATATATCGCCAAATTTGGCGGCCAAAATGAGTCGCCAACATGGCGATATCTCAAATATTTCGCCAAATTCCCATACAGTTCCATTGTAAACCTACTTTCTTATAGAAAATCAACAAATTGAGATATTTTAATGCAACAAAAACTAATATTAGCTTAAGGGATTATGTTAATTTTTTCTTTGATGGCCTAAGTAGGAATTGACTTTAAAAACAAAATTTTTATATTACTAGTTTTATTTCATTTCCTCTTGCACATGAAATGTTTCAAATCAAAATTAACTTTTTAGAATAAATTATTATTCCGGGATCTGATTTTCTTGGCAACGGTAAAAAAGAAATGATTTCTAAATTTTATAGCAAGATGCCAATTTATTCCTTATGAAAATATTGAACTTTTTAATTTAAAAGAAAAATACTTAAATAAAATAAATCGAACACAGCCATTCTTTATTTCTGGGGTAAATTGTATCTATATGTAAATACGCAAAAGGCATTAATTCATCGCTTTTGACGTTGATTTGACTCCAAACAATTACACATACTTTCAAACTTACGATATTTTTAGGTGTAGTTCCGTTGCCAGGTAACAGTTAAAAGAAAATTAAAACAATGAAGTATGTGCATTTAAAAAAAGAAAATTTGTAAAAGAAAATATTTGATATTATTGGAACACACATAAAATCCCTCCATAAGTTATACACCGAATTTAAAAACTGACAAATGTGTACACAAAATTTCAAACTAATATTAGTCCAGGCAATAGGGTATTTTACCTGGCAAAATTAATGGTAGTTCTGGAAATCGGCTTAGTGTATGTATTTTGGGTCGCTGAATCCGAATTTGTAACTTCCCACCAAAATTTCTCCCGGCAACCCCCTCAAATTTTGGTAAAATGCCCCCCAAAACGGTTTTTATTAAAAAAAATTAATTTTTTTATAGTTTTAGGGGAAAAGTATCTAGAAATTCAGAAAGTAGATAAAATTTGCAACAAATAAGATATGACATTATGATGGAGGAATGGGGAGGGGGGAACTGCCTCGGAACATGCGCCGCGGTGCTGCGTGGACTAAGTTGCGCAATTCCACTTAACCATTCGCATCGCATTTGCCCTCCAGTCTCCCCTCCGAACTTTCCCTATAGGGTTTACTTTAAGTTTTTTGAGTCGCTGAATCCGAACTTTTAACTTCCCCCCAAATCCCCCCCCCCCGTAACCCCCAAAATTTAGTTGTTTTTAAATTAATTTTTTTATTGTTTTAGGGGAAAATACGTAGAAATCAAGAAAGTGGACAAAATTTGCAACAAACAGGATATATGACATTATCACGTAAGATAAATGGGGAGAGGGGGCACTGCCTTGGAACCATTTTTTGGGGGGGGGGTTGGGGGGGGTTGTCGGGTGAAATTTTCGTGGGAAGTTGCAAATTCGGATTCAGCGACCCAAAAACAAAGTGAGTCGAAATCCAGAACTAGCATTAATTTTGCCAGGTAAAATCCCCTATTGCAGTGAATGTTCCGAGACAACCCTCCCCCTCCATCCTACGTCATAATGTCTTAATTTTATTTGTTGCAAATATTGTCTACTTTCTGATTTTCTACAAACTTTTCCCCTAAAACAATAAAAAATTTAATTCATGAACAACTTTTTTTTGGGGGGGGGGGGGGTTGCGGGAGGAGAATTTTGGGGAGAAGTTAAAAATTCGGATTCAGCGACCCAAAAAACTTAAAGTAAACCTTATAGGGAAAGTTCGGAGGGGAGACGGGGGGGGGGGGTGAATGTAAACGATGTGAGTGGTTAAGTATAATTGCGCAACTTAGTCCACGCAGCACCGCGGCGCATGTTCCGAGGCAGACCCCCTTGCAAATTTTGTCTACTTTCTGAATTTCTAGATAATTTTCCCCTAAAACAATAAAAAAAAGTTTTTAATAAAAATCTTTTTACCAAAATTTGGTGGTGGGGGGGGGGGGTTGCCGGGAGAAATTTTGGTGGGAAGTTACAAATTCGGATTCAGCGACCCAAAAAACATATAGTAAGCCTTCTTCCAGAACTACCATGAATTTTGCTAGGTAGACCCCCTATACCAGGGATGGCGAACCTTTTTGAGTATGCGTGCCGAATTTTTATGAACCAACATTCTAAAATGTGCCAGAAACATTTTAACTTAGATAAAAACCAATAATTAATTTTTATAGCATTTTTACCTAATATTTTTACACTATATTCGATTCCTGGCTGATTTATTATGCTGTATTTACTCAATAGTACAGCCATGTCGCATCGAATTCGGTATTAATAATCTATAAGTGAGTTTTTCTTTTATTGTATACTTCCGAATCAGATCTTTTTTACTTCTTCAGGTCGAACCAGGTTCAATAGATACGTAGTTATTTACACTAATAAAAATTCGATTTGCAAAATTAAAGCCTAAAATAACTTAAAACCCTAAAACTAAATAAAATAAACCTAATCTAAAGTAGAAGCGTGTCAATTATGCATATTACTATGAAAACTAGCTCTTAAAATTCCATTTTCAAAAATAAAACCTTTGAAATTTGATAGCGAAGCAAAATGATTCGTAAAACACTATGTTGAATGGTTTGGCGAGAAAATGAAGCTACCGTGGTCTTTCATTGAAATTTATAATACATTCATTCTTTCATTCAAAAGTAACGGGTTATTTTAAAGTAATTGTTACACAAAACCATACTTTTTGTAAAAAAATAAAAAAAAAAAATGGATTATTTTACATAAACTGAATATAATTTGGAAGTTTTCTTACATGCCATAGGTTCGCCATCATTGCCTGGACTGTATGAATAATGCATGGTTCTAATTAGGAAATTTCATTATCTATAATTTACCATTTAAATCCTTCAATCATATGAGCCATTTCATTTCAACAAATAAAAATGGAAAAAATAGTCTGTAAAATATTCGATATTTTCCGAACGAATGAACCAAATATAACAAAAAACTATACAGCTAAATCCGGGTACTTCACCAACATACCCACTTAATTTCAAGCTAATCGGATGCTTGCGGCAGTTATCGCGGAACAGACGGACTAACGAAAACCAAAACTTTTCGTGTCTCCACAGTAAGGCTTCACTGACGTTTCGGCAATTAAAACGAGATAATTAACCCTTTAGTGCTCAGCTTTGCATATATGCAAAAAACAGTGTTTTGAATTTGATATATTTTTTTTATTCGTATATACCTAATTCATACCAGAAAATTAAAATAGCAACATTTGCTTTAATTAATAACAGACATTCCGCATTTAAATAAACCGAAATGAACCATTGAAACTTTCTGGTGTCAAGATATGTCAGATTCTTTGAACCACGTCATTTCTAGAACGTATTCTATCAGGAGGGTTAAAGATTAAGTTGTATAAAATAATTATATAAAGTAAGGTAATTTGGAGACATACTTATTAAAATATTTACTAATTTGCAATATTTTAGCGTAAAACCGAACAGTAAAAAAAAACACGACAGTAGTTTTTACTTATATTGCAGATGTGCAACAGAAGAAAAGATCGACGTATTATATAAAAAAAATTATTTTATTTTTTTTTTTTTTACTATTTTTCCTGTGTAATGAACCTTGTAGAGAATCAATTTTTTCGAAACAAAATAAAAAATATTTAATGGTTAAAATATAAAAAATTACCAAAAGTAATAGTGATCAAGTAAAAAAGTGTCTCTTAATAAACTAGACTTACTTTGCTGATGTATGGCTGCTGCCCTCTGTCCTCCTACTGGAGTTTCGGCACGTTTTTGGACTGGAGGACATGTGGGAGGGGTTTTGTCATCAGTGCTCTCCAGTACCTCCTCCCACCCAGTGGCATTGCTCTGCAGCCTAAAAATAAATAAAATGTTTGAGCCCAAATTACTTTCGAAAATTGCAAAATGAGAGTGAGGAAAAAAGGACGCCTTATTAATAATGTATTTTTTATATTCAAATATTAAAAAAATCCCTGCCGGCTCGGTCTAGAGGCGGAGGTCGATTTCGAAGTTAAGTACTAAATTTACCAACAAAACTTAAATCAAGATTAGAGATAAACCCAGTTTCTTCACTAAGAATGAGCTCTAGGGAGCTAAAAATCTTGTGAAAATTCTAATATACACGAATACACACACGCATGTATATGGAATATGTTTAAAAATGGCTAAAGCAAATTGAGAGAACCACAAAGTATTAAAATGTTAATATTTCCATAGTCGGGTTTTTATCATGTTTTAATAGGTTTCTTCAAACTCACATGATGTTACCTAATCACCTGCTGAGGTCCATTATATTTCCAATAGGACGCAATATACATATTTTTTTAATTCGCCGAACTATTTATTTCATTGAGTTTTCATGCTGAAATCTTGCTCTAGAAAACTTATGACGTAATATTCAATTTGTTTTCAATTTGTCAAACTATTTAATTTTTCACGTGAAAATCTTGCAATGGAAATGTAATTGTGGTGAAAATTTTATTTATTTATTTTTATTTTATTTATTTTTTTTTAATTGTTGGCAACTGTTATAACGAAAAATATTTATTTTTTCCTGTCGTTGTGTAAGAGCTGGTTTTATCAGAATCGTGTTAAGGCGGTATTCAAACTTTTGAACCCTCCCCATTTCCAACCCCTTGGGCCAATTTCGCCCATTTTCAATCACCGCCGATATATTAGCCATTTCAAAGTTGTTGGCGAGTTTTAAGATGATCCGTGCATCATTGCGACTTTTATCGTGCGGACAAAATTTAGTACGTATTTACATACATACATACAAATATACATACATACTTACATATATATATAAACTTTTTAGGTGGGGGGTGGTTTTGGGTTCCTGGGGTCATATAATGAAAAGTTATGAAGGAATTTTTCAAAAGTCACACCATGGTAACGACTGCAATAGGTAGTATTTCTTACGAAATCTACCTAAAAATGTAAATCGTTAATAGTATTTTTGCGGTCCCATGTACCCCATGTTGAAAAATAACACAGTCAAAACGCTTAGTTTGAGTAAATATTCCTTACAAGATACACTTCACGCTCCGACTGATGTGTAATTTCCCTTTCAAATTTGTCCGGTTTTAATTTGATTTATTAAAATGCTTTTTGACTTCCGAAAAAGAGTCGTAATAAGAGAAGAAAAGGACAGCTGACGGCCATTCACCACGGCGGTTGTTTATCTCTTGCGCTACTAGCGTCCTTGATCGAGGGCATTCTTTGGAAGAATTTCATTCCAAAATGAGTTTTTTTTGTAGGTAGATTTCGTTAAATACTACCTATTGCAGTCGTTACCATGGTGCGACTTTTGAAAAATTCCTACATAACTTTTCATTATAGGACCCCAGGAACCCAAAACCACCCCCACCTAAAATGTTTATATTATATATAGATATATAAACTCAATTATGCACGGATCGTCTTCAAACTTTGAGATGGCTAATATCTCGGCGGGGATTGAAAATGGGCAAAATCGGCCCAAGGGAATGGATTGGTTGTGTTTATGACGGCCAATGATCATCACGAGGCCCAAATGGGAAGAGTGCCCTCCGTGGGGGTCTTTCTAAGGGGACCTAACCCGTATTTACGCTTGGAAAACAAAGGTTCAAAGAAAACTCCGAACGATTAGGCCGGCGGGCGCGATTGGGATCGAACTCAGCACCTCCCGTCTACCAGCTTCGAGGGCAGAACCTCTCGGCCACTGGTGGGGCCCCCAAGGGAATGGCAATGGAGAGGGTTCATTATTTTGAATACCATCTTAACAAGATTCTGATATAACCCGATCTTACACAACAATCACAGGAAAAAATAAATATTTTTCGTTATAGCAGTTGCCAACAATAAAAAAAAATAAAATTATCACCACAACAATTGCTTTTCTATTGCAAGATTTTCACGTAAAAAAAAATCCTATATATAAAAAAAAGTTTTGATGTGGAAATGGACCAATGAAAACCTGCGTCCCGGTAGGTCGGGACGCAATTTCAATGCTTAAGCATGGCCTTTTTTCGTTAATATTAAAAAAACTGTTGCATACAAAAATATGAAAATCGGTGGTATTATAGAGAAATATATAAACACGCTGATGCAGACTGTTTTCAAATCCAAGAATTATTTAAAGAGATATTTAATGCCAAAGTTGGACAAAATCGTTCCATTAAAAAAGCTGTATAGGAGCAAAAACTGTGCATAGGAATTTAATCATTTCTAGATCATTTTATACGTTATAAGTTCCCGGTGTGCAGAATGCATTCAGTTTTTTAATTTGACTCATTTTTGAGGTTTTATTTCTATTTTAAATTGAAATTTTCGAGAGATATTTTTTACATCTATTCTAAAAAAAAAAAAAAAAAAAAAAATGTAACTACCGCTGTCACCGCCGCCGCCGGTTTTGAATTTTTTGTGACCGGAGGTCTTTCTTCGTTAATATTAAGAAAAATAATGCATACAAAAATATGAAAATCGGTAGTATTATACAGAAATGTTTGATAAACATGCTGATGCAGACAGTTTTTAAATCGAAGTATTATTTTAAGAGATATTTAATGCTAAATTTGGACAAAATCGTTCCATTAAAAAAGTTTTATAGGAGCAAAAACTGTACATAGGAATTTAATCATTTTTAGATCATTTTATGCGTCAGAATTTCCCGGTGTGCAGACTGCTTTTAGTTTTTTAATTTGACTCATTTTTGAGGTTTTATTTCTATTTTAAATTCAAATTTTCAGCGTTTTGAGGGATATTTTTTACATTATTTTAGAAAACTAGGGGGCTCGGCCCCTACGAGCTACGCTCGCGAACACCCGTCCAGACACCGCAGACTCTAAATGCACCCTAATTTGATCGGCTTTAAAAGAGATTTCGAAAGATTGCATTATAATTTAAAAAACAGTGGTGATCTCCCTATAAACGAATTTCTATTCATTTCTCTTTGATTGGGGAATTTTAACGCAAAATCCGCTGCGGTACTACTTGATTACCCCGTCGACCCATTTCGCCAAATTATATAAATCGCCAAACCACTCGCCAAATTATACAAATTGACATAATTTTTATTTTAAAGAACGAAAGAACAAATAAATTAGTACAACATTAATAAAAATACAAATAAAACGTCGAAATAAAAATAACTTGATGACGTAGACACGTGTAACAACATTTCAAAATAAGCTAATATAAAAGGAATTAAGTAAACAGAGTCTTTGTCTCCTGGTATTTTTAAACTAAGCGAAAAGAAAGTTCTTTTAAATGAGACATTTTAAATTAATCGTTTTTAATCTAACGTAATTTTTACCAAGCTATTCTTTCTCTTTTAAATATTCACGTAAAGATACTTTTGTTAGAAATGAAATATTAATTGCGCTTTCCTAACAAAAATAGTTGAAAAGTATCCTTTCAAAGTATCAAATGTCTAGCGCAATTTTTAAATTTAAACCGTTTTGCAATATTATTTTGTGTTCATTTTATGTAATAACTAATGTGACGTAAATATGACGTAATTTCTCCCATTTAAGAATTCTAACGCATGTTAATAGATTTATTATTTTACAAATTCCTTTCTCTTAAAATTCACGCGTAATTATAGTTTTTATGACGTAATTTTTAATAAGTTCCTGCTTTTTATACATAATTATTTAATTCTAATTCCAAATGTTTTTTTTTTCTGTTTATAATAGTAGTCACGTGTAAATAAATTTTTAATTTATTTACACGTGTATATATATATATATTTTTTTTTGAAGCAAACATTATTGCTTCCGCTGTTTATACAATTGGCAACAGTTTAAATTAATATCACTTTCTAAAATCTGTAAAAAATATCTCTAGAAATGCTGATAATTTGAATTGAAAATAGAAATAAAACCTCAAAAAATGAGTCAAAATAAAATTAATGCAATCTGCACTCCGGCAAATTCTAACGCATAAAATGATCTAAAAATGATTACACTGCCATGCATAGTTTTTGCTGCTATAAAACTTTTTTAGTGGAACGATTTTGTCCAACTTTAGCATTAAATATATCTTAAAATAATTCTTAGATTTGAAAACTGTCTGCTTCAGCGTGTTTATCAAACATTTCTGTATAAAACCACCGATTTTCATATTTTTGTATGCATTATTTTTCTTAATATAAACGAAGAAAGACCTCCAGTCACAAAAAATTCAAAACCGGCGGCGGTGACAGCGGTAGTTACTTTTTTTTAGAATAGGAGAGATGGTATTAATTTATACTGTTGCCAACTGTATAAACAGCGCAAACACTAATGTTTGCTTCAAATTAAAAATTTATTTTACACGTGACTATTATAAGCAGAAAATATAAAAAGCAGGAACTCATTGCAAATTACGCCATAAAAACTATATTTAAACGTGAATTTTAAAAGAGAAAGAATATTGTAAAATAATAAATTCATTAACATGCTTTAGAAGTCTTAAATAGGAGAATTTTCGTCACATTTACGTCACATTATCCTTATTACATAAAATGAACAAAAAAATAATATTGCAAAACAGTTTAAATTTAAAAAGACATTTGATATTTTAAGATGATCCTATTTCATTTCTAACAAAAGTATTTTTACGTGAACATTAAAAAGAGAAAGAAAAGTTTGGTGAAAATTACGTCAGATTATAATTGTCAGATTCAAATTATAATTCAATCTTCCGAAATCTTTTTAAAGTCGATCCAATTAGCGTGCTGTTATAGTCTGCGGTGTCTGAACGGAGGTTGACGAGTGTAGCTCGTAAGGGCAGAGCCCCCTAGTAAATTAAATAGTTTGACCAATTGGAAACAAATTGAATATTAAGTCATAAGTTTTCTAGAGCAAGATTTCAGCATGAAAACTCGAAATAAATAGTTTGACGGATTAAAAAAAAAAAGAAAAAATATTGCGTCACATTGGAAATAGAATGGACCTCAGCAGGTGAATAGGTAACATCATGCGAGTTTGAAGAAACCTATTAAAACATGATAAAAACCCGACTATGGAAATATTACCCTATTTTAACACTGAGGCTCTCTGAATTTGTTTTAGCCATTTTTAAACCTATTCCATACATGCGTGTGTGTATTCGTGTATATTAGAATTTTCACAAAATGTTTAGTTCCCTGGAGCTCATTCTTAGTGAAGGAACTGGGTTTCTCTAATCTTGATTTAAGTTTTGTTGGTTAATGTGGTACTTCACTTCGAAATCTACCTCCGCCTGTAGGCCCGAGCCGGCAGGGATTTTTTTTTTTCGCCCCTAACTGGCGGAAGCAAAAAGCACGCTAGGTTGTCCACTTACGCAACTCTAGTCACATTCTGCTAAAATACACCCCCTTTTTTTCGTAATTATTGTACGCGATGAGCGTATTGATTCTACAATGAGACACACAAAATTCTTACCATCGTCGCATTCGAGCGTCCCTCTTCTCCAGTTCCGCCCTATGCGAAAGGCAGTTTTTTAAATCAGCCGACAGTTTGTTGATTGTTCTCTAATGGGGAGAAAAACAAATTTAAGAGATGTAAAATAACAAATGCAAAAATGCATAAGACAGTTGCAAACAGGCCGGTTTCTTTCAAACAAAATAATAGCCGAACTAGAAATTTAATGGACGAATGAAATGAAACAAGTGCCATAGCAAAAAAGTGCATTTTATTAAGTAAAATTTCTGGTTCCAAGTATGTGGATTCAAGTATAGTAAAAATACCGGAAGGTTTGCACCTGAAATGACAGGGGAAAAAAAAAGATTTATAAAATGAAAGAATCGATTCACTTACATCTTTTTTGGCCAGCCTCTTTCGCAGCTCGTCATTTATTTTCTTGTACTCCTTTATTTGAGTAATCAATTCTTTAATGTCTTTCGCTCCGCCTAAAATAAAGATAGAAGATTATATATCATATATAGATAAAATACCTTTGAATCAAATGTTATTTTACAAGTTCACATAACGATGTTAACCAAAATTCTAAATGAAGATGGCGTGTAAAAATAGAATACATTCATCATTATAAAAAATATAATAAAGCTAATCGGCATACAGAACCCACTAAGAAAACTCAAAATATTGAAAAACCTAAAATAGTTTAATATTATAATATCGTAAATCTAACTTCAAAAAGTGGAGGAGCCTATTAGAGTAAAAATTTACAAAAGGAATGCAAAGAAAAAGGAATATCAAAAATAGGAATAACACTTAGTGTGGAACTTTTCGTCAAGGGCAATATCCCACAAATAGAAGCAAAACACGATTGATTTTTAACAAATTTCTGATTTTAAACAAATTGAGAGAACCTCAAAAAGTCAACCTATTTTAAATTTTTGAGGTTCTCTGAATTTGTTTTCTCCATTTTTAAACCTATTCCATACATATGCATGTGTGTATGTTAAAATTTTCACAAAAGGTTTAGATCCCTCATTCTTAATGAAGAAACTGGGTTTATCTCTAATGTTGATTTAGGTTTTTTTGGTGAAATGAGTACTTAAAATCCCATGTTAGCCTATGGGAAAACTTCCAAGCTCATTACCTAATATAAATACAATTTTCACCATCAGAAAGATGAGAGTCTTTAAAAATTACTTCCGTAAATTTTAAGTACTTAAAAAATATCTAAGCTTTGAAATTTCCATTTGATTAAATTTTATCTTCTTACAGATACTTAAAATTGACGTAGAGAATTTTTAAAAACGCACATCATCGGCATATCTGACTTCTACATCCTGATGGTGTATTTTAATAATTCTATGAGGTAATGTGTTATTGCGCTTGGAAGTTTCCCCATAGGTTAACATAGGATTTCGAGTTCTGGAAGTTTCAGTGACTTCGAAATCTACCTCCGCCTGTAAGCAGAGTTGGACATCTTTTTCAATTTCTAATTCTGAACATTTTCGAATCTAGTTGAAAACAGCTTATGAATTTCGTTTGTCTGTGCTCTAACTCGCGTAGAAGTAGTCACATGGCCATGAAATTGGCATGTTGTAGTAGGGCTTAATTCGTTATTGTTAATGAAGTGTGGAGCGTTTTCGGCTCACGGCCACTCTCAAGAATTGCGTTAAAGGAGGGTGTATTTTAATGCTATTAGTTAAAATACATTAACATTTCTAAACATCACTGAATATTGTAGAGTCATGTACAGGGCCTGACTTATGCAGGGGCATGCGGGCCGCCCTTCTTAGCCCCCCCCATGAGAGTAATCAGGATTTTCATTAAAGGGTGCCAAATGATTTAAATTAGCCTAAAGTGACCAAAATTCATATATTTTCAAACATTTGGAGAGGGGTGCAGTCACCCTTCTCCTCTTTACTTCCAATACCCCATCCACCTATACAAAAAACAAACCATATGATTAGAGAACTGATGATTCAAATTTTATTATGACAACTTAGTATTCTATCGATTTCAAAAGAAATTATTCATTAACGTTGCAATATGACAAATTAAAACCATTAATTGAGATAAATTTGGGGCATTTCCGTTTAAAAATCTTATAACGTTACGTAAATACCGGGTGTCCTAAAAAGGACCGACTGATTTTAAAATTCAATAACTTACAAACGGTGACAGATATTTAAAAATCCTTGCAGAAGGGTGATGCATGTGGTCAAAAGTTTTTTTACAGCGATTTTCGATTTTAGTTCGAATTACAAACAATAGATGGCGCTGCGATCAACAGACGTTCAATTCAGGCTCGATTTTTGTCCCTTCGAGACCCACTCAATACATTTTAATCTCCTTTTTCCGCATGGAAGAAAAGATCGGCCAAAAAATCGAGCCTTTATTGAGCGCCTACTGCTTACAGCGCCATCCATTGTTTGTAATTAGAGCTAAAATCAAAAATCTCTAAAAAACTTTTGACCTTATGCATAACCCTCCAGCAAGAATTTTTTAAATATATGTCACCGTTTGTAAGTTATTGAATTTTAAAATCAGTCGGTCCTTTTTAGGACACCCGGTAAGTAAAGTACAAGTTTTGCAAAGAAATGCTTGTATCAACCAATTTATCATTTTTCTACTATTATCCTACTAGTATTTTTTATCAAAGTTGTGACCATCTTTTTGCGGTACCCTGTATACAGATGTGACCATTACCGGGTATAAAATTTATGCATACATACAATTACAATATGAAGTTTAGTACTAGCGAGTTTCACACTATTCGCAAAAGAATTCTACACATAGATAGAATGCTCCTCCCCCGAATGATGCTTGTCCCCCCCCCCCAATAGCCTAAGTCGTCGGGCCCTGGTCATGTATCGTTCATTGACACAAAAGTATTTGGCTGCCTAGGATGAATAATCACTTTTCAGTTGTAGTACGCATTTTAAAAATTTTTGGATATTATACATTCTATAGATGCTACACAAAAGCCACAATTCACCTATTGACGTCCATTATATTTCCAATATGACGTATTATATACATTTTTTTAATTCGTCAAGCTAATTACTTCAGTTTCCACTTTGGAAATCTTGTTCTAGAAAACTTATGACGAAATGATTAATTTTTTTCAATTCGTCTATTTATTTCATTTTCTACGTGGAAATCTTGCAATAGAAAAGTAATTGTTGTGGTGATCATTTTATTGTATTTGTTTTTAATTGTTGGCATCTGCTATAATGAAAAATGTATTTTTCCTGCCATTTTTGTGAAAGAGCTGGTGTTATTAGAATCATGTTAAAGCGGTATTCAAAAATTTGAACTCTCCCCATTTCCACCCCTTTTGCCCATTTGTAATGAGATATTTGTCATTTCAAAGTTTTTGGCGAGTTTTAAGACGATCCGTGCATCATTGCGACTTTTATCAAAATTTAGTGACAAAATTTATATATATATATATCTTTTTAGGTGGGGGGGGGGGGGCGGTTTTGGGTTCCTGGGGGTCCTACAATAAAAATATAGGAAGGAATTTTTCAAAAGTCGCACCATGGTAACGACTGCAATAGGTAATATTTCTTACGAAATCTACCTAAACAATTTTAGAAATGCGCAAACTTCTTTTTTCTTTACGTATTCGGTCTTGGTACACCGATTCGGATATTTATTAACCCATTTCGGTGTGACAACCTGTGCACAGAACTTACACACACGCTCTCGATCGTGACTCAGCTTCATGCCCCCCCCCCCCCTCTCTCTGCATAATGCCAGTCACTTAAGGCTGTTCTCAACTGCTCTGCTCAACAAGCGCAAAACGTTTCGACACATTTACCAATTCTTTTTTTAACGCAAATATTTAAAATTGGAAAGCCTGACCATGGAAGCAATTTGGAATCGAACTGTGTTTTCCATTTTTTGATCAGTAAATTACCTATCGAGTTATAAGCGACTTTGATCACGTGACACGGTATTTTTCTCCCCTTACTGACTAGATTTTCTTCTTTCGCTCGGAAGTTCGGTTCAAAATGCCAACTTTGACAGTATTTTCTGAAAGATCTATTGCGTTTACAAGAAAATGGAAAAAACAGTTCAGTGTTAAAAAAAAAAAAAAACGGACTAAAAAACGTAAATACTACTGGCAATCTAGACGCCAGTACTATTTCCGTTTTTTTACGGGAATTTTTACCCATAAATTACAGAAAATTTTCAGCTTTTCTGATTAAAAACGGAAATTTGTAATTTATGGGTAAAAATTCCCGTAAAAAAATGGAAATAGTACTGGCGTCTAGATTGCCAGTAATATTTCCGTTTTTAATCCTTTTTTTTTACAGTGTTCGGTGACAATTTCCGACCAACAACACCTTTTAGTTTCATGAGTTTTCGAACAAAGATGAATTAAAACTTATGTCAGAAAGTTGACCCTTTGGATTCGAGAACAGCCTTAACCTCTTCGGTCCCTGGTCCAATACGGAGACCTCTGTTCTTTTCCTGATAAAAACTAAAACGTCTGATTTGTTTTTACGTTTTCACATAACTTCATAATAGCTGATCGTTTTTTGCGTTGTTCGAAGCAAACGAATCAATGGCAGCCTCAAAGCGGATTCCCACATAAAATAAATATTTTCCTCTGAGTCTGCAAAATGCCTAAAAATGCCCAAAAGACAAAGTGAGAAATTTTCATAAGTATTTAACTTTAATCTTTTTCAATAAAAAATTGAGGATTTGTAGATTGACTTGTTTAAAGCTCTTAAATGTGCGACTGCGTTCATTTAGGTTAATGGTTATTAAATGGATGTTTTTAAGGGGGGTTTGTAGATTTTTGAACCCAAGTTACTAAGCGCCTATAGGATCCGTTTCAGAAAAAAATATTTTTTCTGTCATTTACGATGTCATTTTGTTTGGAAAAACTAATGAAGAATCATTTGTATTATTATTTTAACTTCGGAACTGAAGAGGTTAAAAATCTCAAATTCAAAAAGATGTTCAAATAATGGAACAGTTCAGAGGATAAAGGCGGTTATGTGAGGAAAAAAAATAGTTCATTATTGAAAATAATAAATAGTCCTCTGTTTAATGACTACTTAAAAATACTCCTAATACTCAGATATTTTTATGGATAAAGGGACACTCAAAAGTTGTCATTTTATTGGATGCTTAAAAAGGTGTTTCTCAAAATAATGATTGTGTCGCTTACCACCTTTATCATCGGAGTTTAATTTTTTTTAAGCTTTCGGACGTGTTAGAAGGATACGTGAGCATTTTTTTGTTTTCTCTCTTAAAAGGACCTTCTACATTACAAGACCAAAAGCACTTTTTTTTTTTTTTTTGGTAAGAAAACTGCATGAAGGATAGTTTTGAAATTTTAACAGTTTATTGTACATAAGGTATACACAAAATATTTTTTTTTAGATTTTGTTGCTTCTACTCTTAGTTATAAACAAATAGGTTCAACTGCTTTGAAAATTTCGTCTGTACTGTGGGCAGGATAGAGCCTTGTAGAATTATCCAACACAAAAATAAATATTTTTCGTAAACTTCGTGAGTATAGCTTCTAGTTAAGTTAAAGGTTAAAGTCTAGTTAAATCAAAAATTGTGGTTGACACGGTGGGCAAGATTTAAAAAAAAACTAAATGGATCATTTTGCTTTTTTTTTTTTTTTTAAAGCTTATTTAATTGCCTTCTATATGAATTAAAGCTTTTACTAAAATTATTTTTAAAAAGTTAACGAATTTTTTTAACAAAAATATTTTTTTAATCAGCCATTACATAGCTTTTTTAAAGTAAATTTATGGGTTCCTTTAATTTAACTAGAAGCTAAACTCGCGAAGTTTACGAAAAAAAAAAATTATTTTTTGTGTTTCAGATAATTCTACAAGGCGCTATCATGCCCACCGTCCAGACGAAATTTTTCAAAGCAGTTGAACCTATTTGTTAATAACTCAGAGTAGAAGCAACGAAATCTAATTAAATATTTCTTGTGTATACCTTAAGATATGTACAATAAACTTAAAATTTCAAAAAGATCCATCATGCAGTTTTCTTACAAAAAGTTTTGTTTTGGTCTCCTAATGTAGAATAAAAGAGCTAAAATCTTTAACAACCATTTTACGCACAAATAATGACAAAAAATTCCCATACGATCGTTTTGAGGATCCCCTTCCTCAGTGAGAGAGGGGGAAAAAAATTAAATGTGTTCGAAGTATACCTCGGTTATAGCCATTATTTGTGCGTAAAATCGTTGTTAAAGATTTTAGCTCTTTTATTAAAATTCGCACAAAGTTTAATCTATACTCCTAATGTAGAAGTTCCCCTTAAAAAAAGGCCGAGATGTAGCAAAACTTAGTCGCCTTCCATGAAACCAACATGAAGTGACCCGACTGAAGTTTTGAGAATTTCAATAGACGCGAAGACTGCGAATATGTTATAGAAGGGTTCCACGCATTTAAACTTCGAGTGTTTGTATAAAATTAGATGATGTCTTAGAAAAACAACTAATAGGGATGTTGCCTCACAGGCCAGAAGGACATTTTCTCTTCTTCCCGCGTACTTAAAACAGCGTAAAATTTGACATTTTTTCAAGCACTCGGAAATTCGTAAACAAATTTGAAAAGTATTTATGAATTCAGTTTGCCTGTCCGTGTCGGATTCTCGTGTAATTGATATAGGTTATAGCGGTTCGGTATCGAAAATGAAATTATTTCCTTCTGTGATACTTATTTGGAGACCTATTAATTTTATAAAATAGTACATAGTTAAGATATTTCAAACTTTTAGGTTAAATGCGTTCAATATAGTATTTAATAAACCCTTAAGTAATTTCATATGTGAAAGTTCCTTCAAGTGACAGATTGCTCTTTGAATAGAAAGAAAATTTTCAATAAATAAAGAAAGGTGTGTAAACCTAAAATATTAAAGCCAGAAAAAATATAAAATTTTCAAATATAAAAGGGTGTCTAAATATCCTACTAACATTTTCATATATTTATTCCGGTAGTAGTTGTATTTTGAAATGTTAAGTGTGAACTTTTGGAAAGTATATTTTTATTCAGGTATTTTAAAATTCTCATGCATTACTTTTATTTTAAGTCTACAACATCACTTTTATTAAAAAATGACAAAAACGTGCGAGAGAATGGGTTAATAAATCTGAAATTGCCCCCCTCAAAAGTCAAATTACCCACGTTGGGAACCACTTCCCTACAGAAATGGAGTTAAACGGAATACGCTGCGCCATAAAATTTTGCTATTGTTTGGACAAAACAGCTTCAGAAACAGTTAAGTTAATGAAAGCAGCTTAGAAAGATTTTCAAGATTACAAAGATTTACCGATTTTGAAGAAAGATTACAAAGATTTCACCAAAATTTTTGTTTTGGCGAGTCTACAATTTTTAGATGGCATGGCGATTTAAAAAAAGAAAACAGTGGTACTCCGGGAGTGCCAATAGAAGTGAAAAATTCAACAATTACGTGTGTGTTTTTTTAATCGTCAGGAAACGTTTTATGCGTTGAATTGTTTAGCAGCACTAATGAAAGCATCTGGGGACACGGCAGTGCCCCTGCCAAGTCTTGAAAGCACAGCCGTAAGCATCTTTTTCTGAAAGCAACTCAGGGTACTTTTGACCCCTCAATATCTTTGTGTTGTTGATTCCCAGAAACTTGAAACTAAGTAATGTGGAAATGGAACTAAATGCTGAAATTTCACGTTTCTATCTTTTTTATTTCAGAAGTTATATGAACTTAAACTTGCCTTTTCGACACTGATTCACCGATCATCAAAACTCAGAGGTACGTCCTGCATCCCTAGAATCTTGAAATTTGGTATGAAGGTAGCGTTTGGGATACAATGAAAGGGAAAATTTAAAAAATCCGGAAAATTTGGATAAAAAGTCGAAAAATCAAAAAACCGAGAATTTGGCAGAGATGCGATATACGAACCAGGTTTGGCGCGATTTTTTAACGTCAATTTGGCGGAAGCCCGTTTTCCAATACCAGTTACAACATATTTTTAAATTATTTTCTATTGTTTTAAAAAGTAAACAACAATAAATAAACGGTAATTTCATTAATAACTATAGAACAAAACAATTGTACAATTTAAAAAAATAAAAAGTAAATGAACAATTTATTAATAAATAAGCAACAGTAGCCGGGTTACCTTATAAAATAAAGTAACGCAATTTTGCTGTCAATTAGGTACCCAAGTGCGTATCTGAAATCTGTGCCCCGTATTTTATCTTCCGTAATCGAAATTCCTGCCAATACTGTTGGTCATTGACCAGACCATCAACACGATAAAATACAGCGTTATCGGTTTTTAGTTACACGAAATAGGTAGGTCACGAATACGGTATAATTCATTTTAACTGACGAAAAACAAAATTTATTTTAGCAATACGCCGGGAGAAAAAGTGAGTTTTAGCTTCCTTCTTTTGAGGATTGAGCTGAAGAAGGAAAAGTTCCTGTCATTCACCGCTTGACGCGCTAGTGTGTGTCAAAATGCTAGCATGTCGGTTACGTTACAGTGTCTCGAAATCAGTGGTTTTTCCCCATCTCAAAAAAAGCTCAACGCACCTAAAGAAGTTTTCACTTTAAAAAGGACGTTTCTCTGCAGAACGCCTACGGACGACCAGAAAGTGTTGTGAATGATCGAAATGTTAACACTGTGTGAGCAATCTTGTAGAAAAATCGCTGAATGACATGTGAGGAGATAGTAGCATCACCTAACATTTCGAAAACGTCGATATTTCGAATTCTACGCAACAATTTACAGCTTCGCCATGTTTGTTCTAGATGGGTTTAAAAAATGCAAACAAGAATTCACCCATGTTGTGAGTGGAAACACATGCTTCAAAACGATTCGAATTTCCTAAAGACTAATAAGAGGTGATGAAACCTGGATGCATCATTTTGATCCTCTTACCAATTCCGCAAAAAGTGTATGGAAATACACAGATTCTCCTCCTCCGAAAAAAATTGGACAAACCAAATCTGCTGGAAAGGTCACGATCATTTTCTTTGATCATAAATGTGTAATCTATCAGCACGCTGTGCCTCCAAAAGCTACTGTGAATGATGAATATTATGTTTTGAAAATTTTGCGACAACACATATCGAGAAAGCTTCATGAACTGTTAGGGAATTGGACATTACATCACGATAATGCTCGCCCGAATGTCACTACTTCTGTTCAGCAATATCTTAGTGAATGCAATATTAAAATCATGCTCTGTAAAGGACTGTAAAGGGGATGCCCTTTACAGTCCAGATCTCGCACTACGTGATTTCTGGCTGTTTCCGACGTTCAAGGAAGCTCCGTGGAAGAAAATCTAATACAGATTCTGAAGTTATTTCAGCAGTGCAGGTTACTTGATGCAGCTTCCAGAAGAAAGGCTTCTCTACTTGTTTTGAAAAGTGGGTTGAACGATGGGTCTGTTGCATATCATCTGAGGGAAGGTATTTTTTGAAAGAGAATGATGTATTTTTTGCTGTAAATATTTGTAGATTTTTTACGATTTTACTCTCGGTCTTTATGGAACGCCCGTAGTATAGTTCTTAAAGCAATGTGATCATAGAAAATTGGAATTTTTTGTATTCCAATTTTTTTGGAATTTTTAAACATCGGACAAATAAACAAAAATTTCACTTTCGGAAACTAATTTTTTTCAAAGGCAAATTTTATTAATATTTTTCGAAACGAAGTGCGGAATTTTTAATGAAAATAAAAATAGATTTATTCTAATGTTATTTTTTTTTTCGGATGCAGATTTTTAAAGATTGTTTTCGTAAATAACCTTAGAGATTGTTGTAAACATTTTTGAAAGGGTTAATCAATTATTTTTAAAACAGAATTAGTCATTTTAAAAGAAAATTAAAGATAGATTTGGTTTGGTGTACTGGATTACTGGATTCACGAAGCTCACGCACAATTTTGAACACTTCAGAAAAGACCGAATTCGCAAAATTGTGTTTTGCAAACGAATCTTTAAATATATTAGAAAATCCCCAATTATCGTTAAATCAAAATTTATTTTCTAAAATGGATAACAATACCATTACACCTTTTAATATAGTTAGTTAATGCCTTTTCTACATGTTTCGTACCCATAATAGAAGACATTTTCAAGATCATTATTACATATATTAAATCAACAATAATTAAAAATGTAGTAGGAGAAATGTTAAAACATAATAAACAAGCTTGAAAAATTGCACGTTAAACGTGGCAAATGAAGTGCTAGTAACTAGTTTTATAAACATTCAGATCTTGGTGCAACAGCTGTTGCACGCTAATACAGAAATAAATGAATACAAAATTTATTACGATTCTATATACAGGCATCCCCCGACTTAAGTAATGCGTTCCGTAAAGTTTTACGTAACTCGAATTTCTAAGTTACTTGGGTAAAATTTTGTAAGAAACTGCACTATTTATTATATATATATATTATATATATTATTTACACAGTATTATTTTATAAATAAATCATCATGCGATAGTATTCACTCGTATATAAACTATACAAGTATGAAAAGAAAAAATAAAGAACACTTTCCAAATATCTAGTGGAATACGGGATTTATAAATCTAACATGGATGAATGGATTTATAACAATTTTCAATCTACATCAAACTACCATAAAAATAAGAAATAATTACAGAGGACTCATTTAACCTATTCTCCATGAATTTCTGATGGCGAGACAAATGAATAGTACTCGCAAAAAATAATTCTTGATAAGCACAAACTGTATTTATTATGAATTAGATGATTACTGTGAATAACTGACAATAAAGATTAAGTTGTTTAGTTATAGATTTGATTATATATACCAATGAAAATATAACTAATATATAAACTACAGTGAAACCTCCCTGAACGACCATTTTTTCATGGAACGAAATTTATTCCCACAGGCTCAGTACTAATTTTACCTCCATTCACAGACCATCCTTGTTGGACTCCCTCCATGAGCGACCAATTTCTTTGAAGAAAATGAAATCAAATTTCTAAACTAAGTTTAGAATTTTTTTTTATTCCAGTAACTTATGTGTTTAAACCTCTTTGTGCCTTTTTAGCCAATGAATTCAACTCTGATGACACATTAAGAATGACGATAAATAAACTCCTCTGCCCTATTCTGTCAGGAAACTCTCAAAGAGATGGATAAATGAATGAAATCGTCATTATTTTTTCCCGTCTAAAAAAGAAAAATTGCTTTTATTGACTGAACTTCGAAAGGATCTGGAAATAAAAGCTATAAAAGATAAAACTGTAAAATCGAAGCAAACGTCAATGTTTTCATTTTTTAAACTTTGAAGTTGTTAACTTTTGTTTTGATACTTAAATTTTCATGTTTTTCTCTAATGTGAAAAATAAATTTTAGTAACATTAATACACCTTTTTCCAGCATATAAAATCTAGATTTAAACATGACCTCCATTAAGAGACCCCCCTCTCTGAGCGCCCCATTTTTATTGGAACGGAACATGGTCGCTTTAGAGAGGTTTTACTGTATATTACGGTTGTGGTTTATATATATTTTTTATAATTTATAAAATAAATATTAAAAGTACGCAACTGCGTATCCAACGAGCTAGTATGCTCACAAATATCATTTTCGAGATTATTACGTAACTGCGAATTTACGTAAGTACCTGTATAAATTCAGTCAGTTATAGGTTAAACCTAGAATCATGACTTATCGTGGGATATCATTGAATTAAGGACTTAGGATAGGATTTAATAAAATGAAAGAAGTTTTTATTGATATCTTTTTAATTTTTGATTCAATTTTCATAAGATTTGAAATGATTGGACAAACCTGTGCAACGATTCCAATATTAAATTTCGAACCAATATTGGATATTTTATAGGGTTGGATTGCTCTATGGGGACATTGACTAGAAGTGCTACGTATTTATATCATTACCAATCCTAACCCATGATATCCCATGCATCGTTGTTACGCTACATACTAGATGAGAAAAAAAAAAAAAAAAAAAAAAAAAAAAAAAAGGAGATGCTGACAACAAAAATGTTGGATGAAAATATTTGGAAACAGTCATCCTATAAATTTTTGAATTATAGTGAAACTAAAATCTACCTTCTATATCCACCTCATCGTCCTCGTCATCTTCCGGTGCTTCGATATTAATATCATGTTTTCGCCCATCTAAATAAAAGATACTCATCATCAGGAGTTATACTTACAGTGAAAATATACATTTTAAAGTAGAAACTTAAAAACTTAAAAATAAATGTACAGTTCCTTCATAATAAAGCACGAGTAAGATCATAGTATTGAGAATTACATATTAAAATACACACAGAAGGAAATAAAACTAAAATTTGTGTCCTTACAACTGAACTGAAAGTTTTATTGCTTACATCTATGATGATATTTGGATTTTAGGGAGTCTCCTGTATATTCGATTAAAAATATAACAAGAACAAAAAATCATTCAAGCCGCATAGATTATGAAACACTTTCCAACACTTCTAGATTGCTTTAACACGATTCCACTGTTTTAATAAAGTGAAAGAGGTTTTGGAAAACGCATAACGCAGCTGAAAACCCAATGAACATTAACCCCCTAGTGCACAGCTTTGCATAGATGCATACAACAGTGTTTTGAATTTTAGAGATTTTTTTTATTCCTATGTACCTAATTCACACCAGAAAATTAAAATAGCAATATGTGCTTTAATTAATAACAGACATTCCGTTTTTTAAATAAAGTGAAATGAACCATTGAAACTTTCTGGTGTCAAGTCAGATTCTCTGAACTACGTCATTTCTAGAACATATTCTAATCATGGGAATTAAAGGGTTAAAGGTTAAGTTTTATAAAATAAATATAAAATAAGGTATTTGGAGGCATACTTATTAAAATATTGACTCATTTGCATTATTTTAGCGTAAAACAGCCTCACAACAGTAGTTTTTACTTGTATTGCAGGTGTGCAAAAGAAAAGATTGACATATTATATGAAAAATGTGTATCTGATTTTTATCATTCTTTTTCCTGTGTCATAAACCTTTCAGAGAATCCCATATAATTTTTTCGAAGCAAAATAAAAAATCGCGCATTTAAGTGTTAAGAGTCGATTTCTTTTGTGCAACCGTGTATAGGTTGGTCAAATTTAGTTCAGTTTTAGTACAGTTGGTACAGTTCTAAAATCCCCATTCATTGTTATCTTCATATTTAAAAATAAAATGAGCGTACCGTTTTCAAAATCTCCATTTGCTATTACAAAAAAAAAGCATTTTTTAGTTTGTCGTTAAAATAACACATTTCATCATTAATGTGGTTGTTTCGGCTAAGAATTATTCTTTAACATGCGTGAAATATGTTCAGTACGTGCAGTTAAATTATTATCAACTACAGGCAATAGTTATCTTTGATGACGTAGAAGGTGGTACAAAAACTACTGAACGCATGAGACGATCAAGAAAACATGCTTCAACTGACATATTGTTTAAAGACACAATGATACCAACCCTGTCCAGAGAAAAGTTTCTTGTTAAGGGACACAATTTAAAATAATTTTTATTTATCGAATTAAAATTTTGAATTTTTTTTGTGATGGTTAACCATGTTATTTGTAAACAAAATCACATGATAAAAGTTATCAGATATATTTTTTTTAATTTTGCAATTTAAAATTCATTAAAAAAGTGGGGTCATTTAAAATCGTTATAACTAAATATTTGTAGAATTTCATTTTTTTCATTTTAATAAACAGAAATATATAAGTTTCAATTTCGATTCAGCATTTTTAAAAATACTAGTTTTTAAAAAAATTAAAAATTTGAAAAAAAATTTTAACTTAAAAAAAAAATCATTTTCAAAAGTAAATATTTTTTTCCAATTTGCTGAATCAAAAAGTAAAACAATTGAAAAAGACATGTTCCAAGTTTGAACCATTTATTTTTAACGGTTCTTTACTTAACTATTTAAATACGAGAAATGGTGAAAAAAGCCATCGTGAAGAAAAACGCATTTTCACAACACCGTTTTCACGACAACCATTGCTTGAAAGGTTGATTTTGAAAACAAACCAACAGAAAAAAAATTTAATATTTCCTGTTCTAATTAACATAGAAACATGATTTAAATGTCATTTTAAGCAGAAAAGCACAGAGAAACTTTTAATGCAATAAACGTTTTTTAGAAAATTTGGAGATTATTTTGTGTCCCGGACCTCCTTAACCCAAAAAATCAAGGGTCGGTTAATATCTATGATGATTGACAAGTTATCAGCACATATTACATGCAAGTTAGCAAAAGACGACGCAGACACCTTGATTGTAAACACTGTTTTCTCCTCGTCTCCATCAAATCAGACGATGATTGCAATTGGGGAGATATCTTGCTAAAAGTTTCTACATTTTATATATTAAAAGTTCTTTTCCTCCTATCAATGATTTAGCCGTGGGGGGTGCCACAAAAATGGGTGTTAAAAGCAAAAAACTCTGAAAAACGGGAATTGCGTCATTGTACGTGGATGTAACGTAAAAACTAACCATTTTACGACCTTTATCATTAATGATACTAAAAATTAGTATAAGATTGTGTACATGTTACAATGAACTTGAAATACGACTTCTCATTGTGAATCTATTTAATTATGAATAATTATGTAAGTAAGATTAGTTGGGGTAACTGGGCCATAGGCTACTTTATAAAAAAACTGTTGATGTTTTTTGAGTTTTAGCTTTTGTGAACAATGCACCTTAATCTCTACCGCCTAAAACAACGTGTGTCAACTCAATCATAACTCTCACTTTGCTGTGATAGGTTGTCAAAAATTTACGTTTCTTTTTTTAAAAACAACGTCAATATTGTTGAACATCCTCGGATTTATTAAAATACTGTAAGTACTTTTAATAAACAATCTTTTTTTTTTTTAAAGATTAGGCATATAACTACATTATTATTATTATTATTATTATTATTATTATTATTATTAGGTATCTATGCATATTTACTTCATGTTTCAAATGTAAGCCTGGTGTCCCAGTTACCCCATAACTCTTTCAAGAATGGGGTCACTGGGACATGTATCCAGGGTAACTGGACCCTGCTGGATCCAGTTACGCCAATAGTTAAATAAATTTGAGTTTCTCTTACTACGGGAAATAAATTTCTCGATTGTTTTTTGCTCATAATAAAGAAAATTATAGAATACCTTATTAAAATTACGTAATAAAATTTAAAAAAAAAGCATATTGGGTGGTATCAAACCAAATTTCTTGACCCCTTGAGAGGCGGTGATGCCGTTATGGCTTCACAATTTTAATCCCCTAATTGCCACATTGGCACAGGAATTTTATAATGAAAATTTCACCTTTATTAAGTACTCGAAAATATACTTTTACTTGTTTACAAATAGATTCTCTTGTAAATACTGGTGTCATTAAATTGTTTCAACATTTTACGAATGCAAGTACCTTGCCCCTGAAAGCGAGATATCCAGACCTTGAAATTGTACGATACGTGACTTTTATGCTTATTACCTATACTTAAGTACACAAGTACTTAATTTTTATGTTTTTGGTATAAATAAATCTAATATTTTCACTTTTAGTGCTTTTTTAGACACATTAACAGCAAAGGTTTCACTTACAACGCTCTTTAGTTAATACTCATATATAATTTACATGATCTGCCTGGTTTAAATTTTTTTAAGTTGTTTACACTTTTTCAAACAAGACCCGATATACCATATGAAAAAAATAATAAACGCGTGTGGAACATAGACCCTCCTGGTCCACTTACCCATTTTTACGGGGCCCCTGGACCTAAGAGGAAATAAAGATGAAATATGCATATTTTTATATTTTTAAACATTAAAATGTAATTTTCAGCATATCTGTCTGATAGAAGGAACCCAACTGAACACGTTTACAGAAGTTCAGACTTTAATTTAAATGAATATTAGCTTTTTGAAGCTGAATTGTCAGAAGCTCTAGAGTCACATTGTAAAATCATGGCCCAGTTGCCCCAACTAACCTTATATTTACTTAAAGTAATTACCTCACAAGCAACAAAAAAATTCGTTCAATATTAAAATATAAAAATGGAGAAGACACTTACCATCCCGTTTTTTAAAGTCATCGCCGGACGTGTATAAAAGTGCCCCCTCAGTGATGACTGCAAGTAAATATATAAAATTAAAATGCTGATTGTTATATCGGCTAAGCTTTAGTCCACATACATTAGAAAATAAGAACGAAAAATCATACTCCAAACATAGATTATAAAACACTTCCCGGTTCTTTTCCAGTAGAGGGGCCTTTGCGAAATAGAGAAAATGACCTTGGAGAGAGAAGAAAATGGAACAACGTATTTTTTTCTGGTAACCTATTCCTTGTTTCCTATACAGTTTAAAATAAAGAATCCATTCATCTATTTTTAAACAGAAGTAATTTGTATTAAAAAATAACCTATAAAACTAAGCATAAAAGAGCATCAGGGTCCCCTCCCCCCTCATTGCTGCTTCTATCACTTGGCATTCAATGTCACTTTCTAAATGGCGTCAAGCTTTTCAAAAAAAACGGCGAGGCCCCTCACCTGGAAAAGATACCTTTTAAGAATGAAAGGTATTTAAGACATTATTGAATACTTTAATTTACGCACAATGCTTAAGGAGATAGTGTACCTTTGAGCCGAAATCGACCACAAAAATTATTTTTTATGCATATTATTATTATTCTCCAGTTTGTTCCGAGCCATTTGCAAAAAATCGCAGATTATTTTTTGCAAAGTGACAAGCGTTTCAAATTTATACACAAGCAATTCATTTTTCAGTCCTTTCATATACAGTGAAACCTCCCTGAACGAACATTTTTTCATGGAACGAAATTCATTCCCATAGGCTACTAATTTTACCTCTATTCAGAGACCGTCCCAGTTGAACTCCCTCCATGAGCAATAGGGTGGAATGAAAAAGGCGAATAATTTTAACATTTCCTGATTCATCAAATTGTGCTGTTTGGCTAAAAAGACACTGTAAAAAAATTCCAGAACAATCACTCATCGTTTTCAGGTTCCACACAGGGGGCAAAGAAAGGAATATTAACTCAAAAAAAAATTCTTTTATTTAATTTTAATGTTTACAATAGCTTTATTTTCTAACTTAAAAACAATTCTAAAAATGAAAAAGAAAGAAGACATTTTACTTTAACCAGTCTTCAATTTTGGATTTCACATGAGGGCCAAAAAATTTAACTTTGGAGTCTATCCTTTCGTTACTTGATTGCACTGCGAATGTCTGCTCCACGTGTTACCAATGATGCTAGTCACACACGACTATCTATTGCTTGAGAATGAAAAGGGAGCTTCAAAATTTCAAATTATGACTTGCTATGCCTTCGTCACTAAGGTTCGTTCCAAAGGATTGTCCCATCTCAAAATATTAGTTTGCTTCGAAATCTAAACTTGTAAGGTGAAATTGGTGTATTTCCCCCTTTCAGTCAGTTTTTCTCGCTTTCACTATTTTTCGGAGTCCCAGTTTTCGAATATGTGATCGTTCTTCTAACAGTGTTGCCAACGGACTGCTTTTAGAGAGTAAAATAAGGGTTCCTCTGAATAATTTCGTGAACGACTGACTTAAAACCTTCTGGCCAGAATGAGCTTTCTTTTATCATTCTCTGCAGGTTTCGTGCTCCAAGTAGCTCCTGGGATTTTCTTTATTTGAAACCAGGATGGTATGTAATATTTCATGACATGTACTACTAGGAGCTTAAAGTTTTCTGTTGGTTCGGCAGTCGACAGATACATGCGCAAGATTCTGTTGGCTGTATTGAGCCATTTTGAATGAGACACCGTTCCGGAACTTCTGTTTGCTATATCTGGAAGGCACTCGCCCGAGGATACTGCCCTAGAAATATTAAAGAGATATTTTTGTCTGCACCGAGATCTTTTTTATGAAATTTACGCAGAGCAACTGGAATAGAAACAAAACTTATCACAACAAGGGTTTCGAACGTTTCCAGAGATTTTTCTATTGTTCCGGAAAATTGGTATTGCCCAAATGCACTTCCGTCAATCTTCTGGAAAAGGCGGCATAGAGGAAGTTGAATAGTATGCAATAAGCATACAAACCAGTGTAATTTGTGGCCAAAAAAGATTTCAAGCTGTCTAACTGCGGCTTTTTTTTTATCCGAACATCGACGCTCATTCCATCACAGCCAACGGCAACTTGTTCCGAAAGTGTAATTGACGTTCTCGCCGCAGCTTAACCCATTTAATAACTTTGGATGGAGTATCTTTGGATACAATCCGTATATCACGAAGCATGGATGATACAATGATAGCAGCTGTCCTACCCGATACTCCTGTTATATCACAAGAAACGGCTAGATTTGGCAGTGATATTCTCATTTGACCTGTCTTGCAGGTTGAGGGAGTGTCATAAATATTAGACATTTGGCTTCATGACAGACGTAATCGTCTTTATCTTCAGAGTTATCTTACAATCCTGAATCAGACCATAAAATGGCGTAATATTTGTACAAGAATTATTATATATATTATATTTTATACGCATTATAGCAGTTCCTCTGTTTTAGATTCCTGATTTCCCTTTCTACATTGTCTTTCTATAACACGCTTCAATTTTTGTGTTGCATAAATGTTAATTGATCAGGTTTTTTCTCATACTGCTGGCCTGCTAAAAAATTTCGTTCCATGTTCATTTTTTTATCCATAGGAATCGATTCATTAAATCAACATACATGGGTAACACTGTCTCTCAATTGTACTGGAGATCCAAAAGCAATACAAAAAGTTTCATTTTCAGTTGAGGTCATGTTTAAATTAAACTTCCGGATTGTCTTGTCCAAAAAACAAATTAGTGTCTACATATTACGGGTTGAAACAATAACAAGCATCAAACAAAGACAACCGTCGATAAAAAAGAATCATTCCAGATAAGAGTCACTTGTCAGTCAGTTTTTAGATTAGAATACGTGCTGCCATCGATTAGATTTTGAAGTTTAATTTGCTATTTATGTACGCCTTTCTAACACTAACATCTGACAATGTTTTAATAAAGCCATTTATTAATCAAAACGTAAGGAATTGATATTAATTTACAAATTAATTATTCAATTAATTATTTTTTGTTAAAAATGCGTTAAAACATGTTAAAAACGCTATAAAAATATTCGCTTGAGGTGTCAATATTCTGAGCTGAAATTTGGTGACAATTTGTTTCAGTCAGTTTGGCACCCTATAATGATTAATTTCAAAAAAAAAAGTTTTTTCGCTCATTCAACCCGTTTATTTGAAGAATGAAACAAATTCCATTTTTCCTGTGTTATTGGAAAAATAATTCATCAAACTTCTAAATTAAGTTTAGAATTTTTATTTATTCCGGTAACTTTTAAGTATTTAAACTCCTTTGTGCGTACTTAGGCAATGGATTTAACTCTGATAACACATTAAAGAAGATGGTCCATAAATTCCACTGCCCTATTCTGTCAAGAAACTCTCAAAGAAATAGATAAATGAATGAAATCGTCATGATTGATTCCCGTCCAAAAAAAAAATTGCATTTATTGGCTGAACTTCAAAAGGATTTGGAAATAAGTTATAAAAAGATAAAACCGTAAAATCAAAGCAAACGTCAATGTATTCCTTTTTTTAAACTCTGCAGCCATTAACTTATGCCATTAACTTTTGTTTTGATACTTAAATTTTCATATATTTTCCTTATTTGATAAATAAATTTTAATAACATTGTTACCTTTTTTCGACCCTAAAAATCTAGATTTTAAAACAGGACCTCCATTAAGAGACCACCTCTCGGAGCGACCCATTTTTATTGGAACGGAACGTGGTCGCTTTAGGGAGGTTTTACTGTACTTTAATTCCGATTTACTAAAAACTAGTTTTTCAACATTTTAAGATCTTTTAGATGTTCCGTGCGTCCTATTTTTTGATAAAAATACATAAAATTGATGAGGAAGAATCCTGCTTACAAAAGAGACTGGGGTCGACTTCATTGAATTTCATTTTTAACCTATTAAAAAGGCAAAATTTTGATGAAAATCTATATCCAATTTTTAAAAAAAACTAAAAAATAATTATTTTTTTTATTCTTAAAATTATAATAAGATTGGAAATGTCTTAATTTGATCTATCTACTTAGGGTGAAATGCATATTTCCAGAAAATTTCATATCTCTAGGATGAAAAAAAAAAACGTCCACCAACCCCTTAAATGAGAACATTAAATTATTAACGTACAATCCAATATTGGATGAAAGTAAATCATGCTGTTGAGCTTATTCAGATACCTGACCTGAGATTATTAAAAGGTTAGTTGGGTGAATTATTTCTACATATTCGTTCGGGATGGCTCAGTGGACAGAGCATTGGCGGCTTCAGCGAAGACATCCCTGCTTCGAATCCTGATCCGGACTTTTTCATCCACTTGGAAATTTACAAATGTCATAGTAGTTGAATAATACAAAATCTCTGTCGATTGAAGGGAGCTTCGATGAAATAGTGAAGCGCGAAAAGTACATTTTAACAAACTTCCTGTCAAAGTCTATTAAATATTTCTGATTTTATTATTTTAATATTTGCATTGGAGATTAGCTTATTTTCTCCATATTAAAAAGAAAAGTTGAAAAATTTTTTGTTTGAATATAAATTTTATATGTAGTAGTAATAATATAAAGAAGAAACGTTTGTTGATTTGGGGGTACCACCGAACAGACTTCCAAAATACTCGTGGCAGCAGCAACAAAGATTATATTTTATGTCGGTGCTTTCAACTCCAAGGGATGCAGCAGACAAAAAAAAATGTTCTAAAACTCCAATTTTGGGGATATTGAAGTACCTAGAAATTGGAATGGCGGTTACTGATAATATAGAAATGCTCCATACAAATGTGTTTTTAAAAGAAATTTAAAAAAGGTTTCTAAATTGTAATATATAAGGATAGAAATTTCAAATTTGACATGGCTGCCACTTTTAAGACGAAAATGCAGTCACAGAAGTGTTTTCTAGAAGCATTCGAAATTTAAAAAGGAGAAAAAATCGTTCTAAATTATGATTTTTGTGACACCCAGGACTAGAAACTTTAAATTTGGCTTAGCGCTAAGAATTCGGTTTGCTAAGAATAGTTTCTAAATATATTCGAAATTTAAAAAGGACAATCGCTCTAAAAACGTTCTATATTACGATTTTTGTGGAACTGTTAGGAATAGAAAATTTAAATTTGACACAATGTTCGCACAAAACTGTTTTAAAAGATCGAAATTTAAAAACGGTGAAATGTAGCAAAACGTTCTAAATGACTATTTCTGTGGGGGATGAAATCACTTGAAATCTGACATGCCTGTTACTTTTAAGATGCATATGCACGCTTAGATTGGGTGAATCACGTATTTCGGCCAGTGTTGATTTCAGGGTGTGGCCCGGGGGGGGGGACATTCCCCCTCCCGGGAACACTACGATGTCCTCCCCGGAGCCATAGAAATCCCTCCCGGAGAAAATTGTCTGAATTCAACACTGATCTCGGCTCCTATTGGAAATTTCTAGAAATTCTTTCGGATTTTAAAAGCCATTTCTTTCACCAGAAGTCGTCGAGCCTTCTCCGAATTTGCTTTCAATCTCATTGGGCGCCAAGCATGTATTTTGGTATTTGCAACCTCAAAAGTCTGATATTTTACCGCCCAATATCACCCCCATGTCGCCAAACTGATCGAAACGTTTCCAATTTCGTTTATTGCCAACAACTGTTTAAACTTTCATTGACCTAGTAACCTCAAGATGACTCGATAAAATTTTCTTGGTCCTTCTACCTTAAGACGATAGGATGCAAAATTTTGTCAAAATTGTTTGAGCCCTTTTCCAGATCAAATTTTCATGCGATTTACTCAATATAATATATAGGCATTTTTTGTTCATTTTTACTTTTCATCGAAATACTGCAAGTAATTGCTGTTAAAATTAAACACTTCTGCACGATAGTGAGTTTTCTTCTTACAGTTGGCCCTCGTTATCCCGACACCCGGTTTTCACGTCACTCCGCTTATCACGTCAGTTTTTCAAAGTCCCGATTCTCTGTATATGATTGTAATGTAAATAAATTCCGGATTTTACGTCGTTGAATAATTTTCAACTCCGGCTATCCCGACGGTTTAGGAAAATTGACCATTTTTCATCATCCATCTTATAAGCACGGAAATTAAGCGGTAAGAAATGTCTTAGCCAAACTTTTCACAAAAGTGTCCAAAATATCCATCGAGATAAACGAGAAATTTTACTGCAATCCTTTATCTGAATAAATAAACCCACACACTATGAATGACCCACATAAGCTCCAGAGAGACGTTTCAGTCTACTCGCGGTCTTTTTGTTCTGATCAGGGGGTGCTTTCTTGTGGTTACACGGCGTTTTTCATCAGACTAATACCGAAGCATTGCATTGTTTTGAAACAATCCGAAATTATCTAACATCCATTTCTGAAACAACGAATATTGATTACAATTCATGGTATAATATTGAAAAAGAACTGTAGGAAGCACATCTAGGGACAAGCAAACCTTAATTCATCAATATTTCATGTAACAATAAAAAAAGTCAAATCTAATTTTTATTATTTTCAATTTTGTTTTTGCATTTATTTTGTTCAATAATAATGTTTGGTTGCTTAAAACTGCAAGAACAGTTATGAATGTAACATTGTCATTAATTAAAAATACAACTTATTATAAACATTTTTCTCCAACGCCGATTACCGCGACACTCCGCTTATGACGACACTTTTTCTGGTCATTAGAGTGTCGGGATAACGACGTTCGACTGTATAATTCTTTAAGTGTTGCAACAATTAATTGTTTACTGGTTCCATTAGTTCCAAAGGTATAAAATGGTAATTCAGATCTGTACACGAATGTCTTATTGTTAATCACTAGAATTTCAAATAAACGTTTAAAAAAACCAATATTATATCCTTGTTTTTTTAAACGTTTATTTAAAGATTCGTGGGTTCTGTATGCTGATTAGCTTTACTTTTCATTTTTGATATTAATTTTTCTTTGCATTCCTTTTGTAAATTTTTTATTCTAATATTGCTCCTCCACTTTTTGAAACTAGATTTACGATATCTTATACTATAATGCGAGCAATTTTTTTTTTTTTTGTGTGTGTGTGTGTGTGTGAATTTTATCTTAAAAACAGGCCCTAACGATTTTGACTAACTTTTGTATTTTACCATTTTCGGGCCCGAGAAGACTATTGGCCTAGGTCACATGTTCCAGAAAATACGATTAGTGGGTCATTTTGGGTCATAATGGGTCAGGTTCAAGATAATTATATTTAAAAACCGTTCAATCGATTGATTAAATTTTATATCCAACCGTTTTGGGGCACGCGAAAACTATTGGACTAGGTCACATGTTCGAGAAATTTCGATTAGTCGGTCATTTTTGGGTCACTACGGGTCAAGCTAATTTTATCTAAAAACAGCTCTAACGATTTTGACTAAATTTTGTAATCTACTGACTTGGATCTCGAGAAGACCGATGGGCTAAGTCACATGTTAGAGAAAATTCGATTAGTGGGTCATTTTAGGGTCACTGTGGGTCAAACTAAGTTTATCTAGAAAACAGCTCTAACAATTTCGACAAAACTTTGCTTTTTATCGTTTTCGGGCAAGAGAATACCTTTGGGCGCTAGGTCCTTTTTTCAAGAAAATTCGATTAGCAGGTCATTTTGGGGTCACAATGGGTCAGGTGTAAAGCTAACAATCTAAAAAAGGCTCAAAACATTTTGTAATATACCGCTTCTGGGCATGAGATAACCATTGGGATAAGTCACATTTTCGAGAAAAATCGATTAGTGGGTCAAGCTAATTGTATCTAAAAAACGACTCACAATTTTGACAAAATTTTGTATTATACCGTTTCTGGACATGAGAAGACGTGTGGGCTAAGTCACATGTTCGACAAAATTAGATTACTGGGTCATACTTGAGTCACTGGGTGTCAAGCTACACTGTAACAAGTAATATAAAAATTGTTTTTAAAGTCAATTCCTTCTTAGGTCAAAGAAAAATTTAATATTAAGCTAATATTAGTTTTTGTTGCATTAAAATATCTCAATTAGTTGATTTTCTATGAGCAAGTAGGTTTACAATGGAAGTCTATGGGAATTTGGCGAAATTAGAGATATCGCCAAGTTGGCGTCACATTTGGCGACTCATTTTGGTCGCCTAATTTGGCGGTATATCGCCAAGTTGGCGACAAACTTAGCGGTATTGGGCGACATAACAGGGTCTCCCCTTATAGATATGAAGAAGCATTAAATGCTTCAATAACCAATGGCCGCCATTTTGTCTCCCCTGTAAAACTAAAATTAATTAATTAAAATTTAATGAATTAATTAATATTTGAAAAAACTATTTAAATCCATTGTCATCCAGTTCAAGTTTAAAAAAATGCATTTCAACTTGATAGGATGAATAATAAGTATTTTATTAACGATTGAAAATTTGAACAAGATATATCTATAATAATAAAGAAGTTAGTGTGCGAGTGAGTGTGTCGACGGTGTTCTGAAGATACCATTGCACGTAGAGATACAAAATTTGGGGAAAAGGTACGTCTATATATGAAGTTTTGCACCTCGAAGCCTGATTTTCGATTTTTGAATTTAATTTTTTATGCTATTTTTATGTTTCGAGGCGATTTTTCCATATAAGTTAGAAGAATATGGTTTCTTTCTTTTAAACCAATATAGTAAATTTTGTTCTCTTTTCAAAAAGGTTTATTCGGAATTCGTGCAGCGATTTTTGAATTTTTAGCGAATTTTTAATGCGGTTATTGAACAGCATGTAATGCATCTCCATACCTATAGGGGGGGGGGGGTTTACCGTAGGGGGGATCCAGTTCTGTCGCCAACTTTGTGATATATCGGACCAAAATTAGTCGCCAAAAGCGACTCCAACTTTGCGATATCTCTAATATTTCGCCAAATTCCCATAGACTTCCACTGTAAAACAGTAGGGTTTACTTGTTTACAGAAAATCAACAAATTGAGATATTTTAATGCAACAAAAACTAATATTAACTTAAGGGATTATATTCATTATATTTAAGGGAGTCGAAGTAAATTCATTACGAATAAAAGTAACATGATCTAATGCTTAGCATGATTTCCAAAACAAATTTTAAGCGAGCCCACAGGTGAAAGGAATTAGATTTGAAACTTTTATCCAATTATAGTAAATTTTGACTTTCGTGATTTTTGAACTTTGTGATTTTTAATGAGATTTTTACGTTTCTTCGCTACCTGCTGAAATTTTTTGACATTCCATTTTTGACCTAAAGTACACTCTGCTCTCATTTCAATAAAGTTTATTCGGATTTCGTAAAGCAATTTTCGAATTTTTCGGGAATTTTGTATGCGATTTTTAGTGTATTTTAGCGATTTGCTACTATTTCTTCCACACTAGTGAAAGGAATCAACTTGCAATCTTCGAACACAATATAATTTTTTTTTTCTCTTTTCAAAATTTGAGAAGCGATTTAAAAATTTTTCGCTATATCTTATTGTGATTTTCAGAGCTTTTTCGTAATTCCTGCTGTTTTTTGACGTACCCGGGCAACGCCCGGCAAGTTCGCTATAAATAAATAAATAAATATAGGGAGAGTATGAACTAATAGCAGGAATTGGAAAAAAAAAACGGACTAAAATACGGAAATACTACTGGCAATCGAGACGCCAGTGCTATTTCCGTAATTTAACGGAACTTTTACCAGAAAATTTTCCGTTTTTTTTTTTAATTTAACGGAAAAATTTCTGTAATTTACCGGAACAAAGTTCCGTTAAAATACGGAAATAGTACTGGCGTCTCGATTGCCAGTAGTATTTCCGTATTTTAGTCTTTTTTTTTCTTTTGCAGTGTAATTGTATCTAAAGAACGGTTCAAAACATTGACAAAATTTTGTATTATATCGTTTCTAAGCATGCGAAGACCATTGGGCTAAGTCGCATGTTCGAGAAAATTCGATTAGTGGGTCATTTTTGGGTCACCTGTGAGTCAAGATAAATATATCTAAAAAACGACACAAACGATTTTGACAAAAAAAAAAAAAAAAAAAAAAAAAAAAAAAAGAAATTACAGCGTTTCCCGGCACAAGAAGACCATTGGGATAGGTCACATGTTTGATAAATTTAAATTAGTGGGTCACTTTTGGGTTAGCGTAGGTCAATTCTATCTATAAAACGACTTTAACGATTTTGACTAAATTTTGTATTCTATCGTTTTCGGGTTCGAGAAGAGTATTGGTTAGGTCGAATGTTCGAAAAAGTTCGGTTAGTGGGTCATTTTGGGTCACTATGTCTCAGGATCATGCCAATTGTATCTAAACAGCCAGAATGATACAGTGAGAATAAAATATCGAATTGAACACAAGGCTAATTTTGACCGAGCTTAGCTCGGTCATCCTTGCTAGTTATAAAATTAAACTATTTTAGGTTTTTCAATGTTCCGATTTTTCTTTGTGGGTTCTGTATCCCGATTAGCTTTACTATATTTTTTATAATGATTAATGTATTATATTTTTACATGCCTTCTTCATTTAGAATTTGCTTAGCATCGTTATATGAACTTGTAAGATAAATTTTGATCGGCATACAGAAACCACAAAGAAAACTCATTAAAAAACCTAAAATAGTTTATTATAATAATATCGTAAATCTAGTTTCAAAAAGTGGAGGAGCAATATTAGAGTAAAAATTTACAAAAGGAATGCAAAGAAAAATTAACATCAAAAATGAATATGAAGTAAAGCTAATCAGCATACAGAACCCACGAATATTGTTATTGTATTTTGCATCTGACACTATCTCAGTTTAGCTTTATAAAATAATTTTGATTGTATGTGTATAATATATATATATAACCATTAAAAACATTTACAAATTACCACAAAGAAACAAAGTAAAAAAAATAAAAAATAATAAAGGAATAAAATGGAAATTTGTAGAACCAAGGTAGAATCCCCAGGCCCCAAATACCTAGGTACTACAAATAAAGTATATGGTTTCATCTTAGTGTTAGCCATAGAAAAGCTAAATAATACGAATTTAGGGCTACCAACATAAAATAAAACAAAAAAAAATTGGAAAAACTTATATTTAAAAATAAATACGGATTTAAATGGATAATATTTATTACAGTGCATATTAGATAAATAAAACTTTTTTTTTCTCCTGCTTTCACTAAATGGAAGAAAATAACGAAAATTTTTCATGTTCTGGCACTGGATGGGTTTCATAGTTTCTGAAACGCTTAAAATTAATTTCTGGTTAACCATTTGATATCCGTTTCTGTTCCTACATCTCTATACTATGCATTTTAAAACAGAACCATCAATTCAGTCTTTTTAGCGTAGACTCGATAGTGCCGTAGTACAGCATCTGCCTGCTCGTCAAAAGGTTCCGTGTTCGATGCTCGGTGTCCCAGCCTGAAATTTTTAACCCGGAATGGATTTTGTTATGTTATGGAATCCAATTTTTCTAATTTGTTTGCCATGTAAGGCCAAAATGTGCAAGATATTTTATTAGTTAGTTTCTTTTTTTATTTTTTTTATTCAAAAATCCTTTTATTGAAAAATTGCTAACTTTTAAATTGAGTACATTTCATTGTTCAATTAAATAGGCTTTTCAGATAGACACCGACCTACACTGTTACAACTGTCTGAAAATTTCTTGAATATTTACGATTAAAACAATATCTTCCAATTTTAAAATTAAATGTAAATGGTGCCTGGCATCTAGGTTCTTATTGAAAAATGTTAAGAATTTAATAATTACAAATTAAAGATTTTAATTTAACAAAGGATAATGCGTTTCCGGAGATATTAAACGATCCCTCTTACCCACTTGCTTTTTTTCCTTCTTTCTTTTAGTGAAAATAGAAGAAAAAAAATCATCCAAACTATTAGAGCAAGAAAGGTGAAAGAACAGAGAGGGCACTTACTGGGGAGACGGGAATCATCATCCTCCTCCTCCTCTTCAACAATGGCAAATGCTAGAAGAAAATATAAAATTTAATTGCTGATTGTTATATCTCATAGCTTATAGAACAGCGAAAGTAGACATACATAAAAAATGAAATAACAATGCGGATTATGAAACACATTCAAAATACTGTAAAAAAACGTCGCACTTTAATAAGGGGGTGTGCAAACGTGGAAAAAAAATTAAACACCACCTACTAACTCTGCAACTCATAGTAGAAGAAAATGACGTGCAAAACGATTAGAAATACAGTTACTTTTAAATTATGTCCATAAAATTTGCGTAGGGGGGCCACCTGCAAATCAAAACCAGACCAAACTTTTTTCCAATGGCAACAGCCCATTTTTATTCTATTTTAAATCTACGGTTCAAACTATGCTTAGAAACGAAATGTCAAGTCATTTGGAGGATAAGTTTCTGAATGATAAACATTCAAAATTGAGAGCTTCTAATGCTAAATTACATTTTCATATTTTATTAATATATCATGAAATAATCATAATGCGGTCCTTTTTTACATTGTTAAAATACTAAAAAACACAAAACAAATACATTGAAATCTTATACTATGAATTATGAAATTAATATTCGAAAATATATATATATGAATTGGAACCTGCCATTTTTGGATAGATTTATATTTATTATGTCCTGCATGATGAGAATTCACCATTTCAAATTTTTCTTCCAAGTTAGTTTTCGAATGATGCTTAAAAAACGTCAAAATGATGTTTAAGGGGACGTGTCTAGGATATGCAAAAAAGCATCATTTGGAAATATTACTCATTTAATTGAATATTTGGGCTGGCAATAATCGAAACCTATTAAGCGAGGGAAACCATGCATTAATAGAAGTGACGTAGCATTTCAATACTCCAGTACCAAAGAACCCCTAATATAGGCTCATTTTGAAACGAATTTCATGAAAATTGGATGTAGGCTAATTGAAAGGTGTAGAATTTATTTAGGGTGTCAAACTTAGAGTAGAAGCGGGGAAAGTTTGATACAAAACAGAAGAAAGAAAAAATAATCGGAAGAAGAAAAGTGAACGAATGAAAGGAGACTTACCACGTTTGCGCGGCCCACTCGTAGAATCCCGTTGAGCACCTTGACCTGCAAGTAAATATGTGAAAATTCAATTGCTAATTGTTATATCTCATAGCTTATATCGAAGTGGTAGGGACAAAAAGAAGAAACAAACATGTGTCAAGCATAAAAAATAACACCGGAATATTTTTAGGGTTTCATTCTTCTGACTCAATCCTATTTGTCTTGTCCGTCAGACTTCGCGATTTCATTATCTGATAAATTCAACTTTACACTTTATTTTTTTTTTTGCGCCATTTTAAGGCCAAAATCTGAAATAATTTTTTTAATTCAAAAAACATTGAGAAATTGTAAATTTTAAATTATTTCATTGTCCGATAGATTTAACAAAACTTTCGTATTTTTTAGCCATTTTAAAGGTTTCGTTTTTTTCAAAACCTGAAATGACATCATGTCATTAAATATACGTCTCAGACAGACAGACATACACTGCTAGAATTGTCTGAAAAGCAGTTCTTGAATATTTTTAATTGAATTGAAACAATGTCTTCCAATTGTAATAATTTAAAAATTAAATTTAATGGTGCTGCCATCTATGTTATTGAAAAGTTAATTAAAAGATATGAATTTATTAATTAAAGGATAAAGGGATTTAACAAAAATATTAAACGAAACCCTTTGAACTATTTTTGATCACTCTTATACTCTTGCTGGAAGCAGAAGAAAGTAAAAAAGATTAAAAAAATAGGAGCACAAGAAAAGCAAAATAACGGAAGGGACACTTACTAACTGCTGGCCGCTGACTGGGTCCAGCCACACCGGGTAATTCGTACTCAGCAACTAAATAAATGAAATTAATTGCTAATTGTTATATCTCACAGCTTACATAACACCAAAATCTATGTCAATAAAAAACAAGAAAGAAAAATGCGTTAAGAAAAGATTCTAACACACTATACAACACATCCAGAATAACAAAACTTGTCCGTTTACCGATGCCGCACTATAGCAAATCTCAATAATGTAGCATTTTCAGCGCAATCAGAGAGTACCAACGCAATCCGAGACGAAAGTTCGATCAAGGACAAACATATAGACAAACCGAATTTAAAAGCACTTTTTTACTGTGTTGGAAAGTTATAAAAATAATTAATAAACAAATTTAAAAAAATCAAAAAACCCGACTGCGTAAAAAGCGAACTAATTATCATCAATGTGAAACTATTTTTTCAATTCCTACTATTAGCTCACACTTTCGCTATATATCTTGCTCAAATTTTCAATCGTTAATAAAATACTTATTCATCCAATCAGGCTCAAATAATTTTTAAACTTGTACTGGATGACACTTTATGTTAATCCAGTTTTTTTTCAAATATTAATTCATTAATTAAATTAATTTTCAATAATCGAGAGAGCCGTCTTCTTGATCAAGGCATTTTAAGCGCCACTCAAGAGGAAAGAAGAATGGGAGAAAAAAAATTCTCTTATTGACCTGAGAAGGAATTGACTTATTTGTTTGTTGTTATATTATTTATATTACTTACCTATTTTTTTATTTATTTGTATTGATGACTGTTAAGTTGTGTTTAATGGTTAGTTCTTATCTATAAACACCGTTTCGATGAGGTTTATCGATGTCTAGGATGGTTAGAGTTGCGGTCAAGCTAGAGATCCTACCTACACAACTTCCAGGTTGTATAATATTTTAATGGAGCTTCTGACTGTAAAATAGTCAATGAAACATCGTCTTCATTTTGAAAGACCCATCCCATGATGGGCCACTCAATAGGGTGCGTAAATTTTTTTCGTCTCTACCGCCATTTTGAATTTATAAAAACAAAACCTAACCTATAACCATTGGACGGTTAAGACGAATCGACAGAGACCCCCTTCATTAAAATCCATCCAGCCGTTGGGATGTTTCGAGGGTCTAAAGAAATCCACATGCCCAGATACGTGTGAAACACATAACCCTTCTTTTCAGTCGGGTAAAAATGTCTGTCGTGGTTGCTCTTTTCGCTGATTGAATTTCATTTTTAACACTTTCTAGCACAGCTGAAAAGTGCTTTTGAATTCTGATTGCCATGAAATGGATATAGGTTATTGACCCCTGTCCATTTTAGCATGTTTGGAATTGAAAATGAAGTATGCAGACTTTTAGTTCCTACAGGACGGGAAACCGTTTTTGAGAATGTTTCAAGAACATTGAAATTTCTCTCAGGTGCCCTACAAGATGGTAACTACGGTGATGCGTCCTTCCTAGACAAAAGAATTAAGTGACATGACGGTGGGAATTTACTTTTGGGTCTACACTATTTCAAACCTATTGAAATGGACCTCTCCGGTGAGAATATCAAAAAAATAATTTGGTAACAGCAATAATAATAGCTTCAAATACGTTTTTCACTTAATTTGTTTTTAACAAAGTTGAAAAGTCGTCAATAGAGCCCTGAAATTTTTGGATGTTATGGACGTTTACCCCCATTTCAAATGAAGTTTGCAGCATGTTTAGTTCATCGACAGTCGTTACAGGATGGCCCATGGGAAAAAATCGTTTCAAATGATTTTTATTAGACGTGACACGCATCCATAGACATAACAAAATTTATATACATTTATGAAGTGCACTAAAAATAGGCATTCTGTGGAATAGGTCGTGCAAGGACTAGTTATTACTCATTGAAAGGGCCGCACTAAAGAGTTCCGTTACATAATGATAGAGGGGAGGAGGATTGTTTGCGGCGCACTGTTAAAAATTTTTCGGTGAAATTACAGAGAATCTACGGGTAATCCATTATCTTAAGTCTTATGTAAAATTACAGAGATTAGAAAAACAGAGATTATGTTAAATAACAGAAAAGTTATTCGGTAAATTTACAGTCGACTCTAAATTAACATCGTTAAAAATACACAAGACTCTGTAAATTTATTGTTAATGATAATTTAATTTAGTTCTCAAAATTAGTAAATCGCTCAATTTTTAACGAGCTTCGAAGAGTTTGAATTTTTCGAGTCAATTTAAACTGCTGTATCATTTAAGATTTACACAATTTGTTTCTAGCCGTCCTGGGGTTTGAACCCAAGCCCTCCAGGTAGTAGAAGAACACCCTACTGACTGAGCTATAGGAGCTGTTGATGTTTAGTTCAAAGTATTCAGAGGGGGGGGGGGGGGAATATTGTGCTTTTCACAGATTTAGCTTCAAATATATTAGTTAGAAAATTCGTAGACAGTTTATTTTAATTTATTTTAGACCGATACATAATACCTATTATTATTTTTAATCAATTTTAATTGTTTAACTAGTATAAGTAATAAATAAAAACATTCAATGGAAAAAATTTGAATCTAATTCATTTTTTACAACAATATGTTTTAGAGAATTTTTCTAAATTGTCGCACACTATTTTTTAATGCGCTAATATTTTTTAAAAGAATTTTTTTTTTTTAAATAAGAGGAAAATAAACAGAATAAATTTAATTTATTATTTAAAAAGGGATTTTTTACGTTTTCATTATTTTATTCATTTTGTGTAATATGTTTCTAGAAGATTAATATATTTTTTTATGACGCATTTACCAATAAAATACTACAAATAATAATAGCATTGTAATAACAGATTTGAAATAATACTACGCAATTTACTTTTAATATTACCAAGCTTCTGCCATATGTTGAAGGTAGCAACTGCAAAGTGATTGTCGATAAAAATCCCCACCAACTTAGAAAGGGAAAAATCATCTCCTCGATGTTATTCTAAGTTAAAAAAAAAAAAACAATTTTTAAACTAAATTTTCTTCTTTAATATTTCAAAAAAATTGCGAAATAATTTAAAAATGTGTATTTTGAATTATAAGTTTATTTAAAGATATTTTTCTCTTTGTTAAAGACATGGAAATCCCTACAGGGATTTAGATATAAGATAAGGGAAATATCTGTAAAATGGTGATCGAGAAACTCAATCGAATGTATTTAATCGAGAACTAGTGTTAATTTACAGAGATTCTCGCTTCTTTTTCGGTGTTTTTACCGAAATTTTTTATCAGTGCGTAGTTTATGTTAAACTATTTCATATAAAATGAAATGGATATACGTCTCTGAGGTTTACTGTAACTTATTTAATGTATAATACGAAGTGCATAGTAGTTACAGGGACACACAAAAGATTTCAGATACTATATTGTATACCAAGTACTGTACATTAACGGCGATTGCTGGAAATTTTTCAATTATGAGATGCGCTTTTATATTTCACTCTATTTATGCATACTATATAGGGTGTGTATAAATGCTATAATTGATATACAGGTCTACACAAAAGAATTCGTAAGGGATACTATGGGAAGGAGTACAAATTGCTTAAAGGTGGTTTTTTTATGCTGAACTGCATTTAGTTTATTAAGAAATGTTAGTAGAATATAGATAAAATGATAGACAGGATCACGCAAAAAATTAGATACATGCCGTCTATGGATGATAATTTCTGGAAATGTGATTTCAGTTGTTTTAAAAGAGTTTTAGTTTGGATTAAATTTTAGCTAAATAGCGGCGTGTCATATAGGTACTAGGTAAACTATTCAAGTATGTTTCCATCTATTAGTATAAATTGCTGAAAGAGAAATTTCAACCGGTTACGCGTTTCCTTGCTAAACTAAAATTTCTCATTCTATAGTATATATATTTACCTACAGATGAAATACAGGGCTGTTCAAAAGAATTGGAATACCTATTTGGCTATGGACGGTCACTGCTGAAACCAATTTCTTAAATGTTTACCTAGTTATCTTAATACATGGAAATTATTCCAGAGAGAAACATTAGCCTTGCATACAATATTTCAAATGAAAATCAAATTTCAAAGTAATTGCTTAAAAGGCGCAAAGGCCAACATAGTGAAAAAGATTCCAAGCCGGGACTCGAACCCGGGCCATCAGTATAGCGCACTGGCGTTCTACCAACTAAACCACTTGGAACGATACCTAGCTCGGAAAATTTCTCACTTGTGCTGCGTTTGTAGCCTTGCCAACATATAATAGTCAGAAATTTTCCGAGCTAGGTATCGTTCCAAGTGGTTTAGTCGGTAGAACGTCAGTGCGCTATACTGATGGCCCGGGTTAGAGTCCCGGCTTGGAATTTTTTTCACTATGTTGGCCTTTGCGCCTTTTAAGCAATTACTTTGAAATTTGATTTTCATTTGAAACTAGTTATCTTATTCACTTTTTTCTTCGAATTTTGATGGGGAATTCTGAAATTGTTTTCAAATGTGTTATACGCTCTAAAAATTGGTTTTTAAGACATTTTAGTAAACTGAAGTTTTACTATTCATACTTGCCCTTTTCCCGCCTTTTTTAAAAAAATGGAAATCATGTTTTCAACCAGAAAATTGAATTAAATATTACTTGCTTCTATGTGGCAGTCATTTGAAATCTGCATGATAGAATTTAAATAAATTTTTTGGTTTAAAATATTAGTTGATTTCTAAAAAGCGGGAGATTGGGAAGTTTTACTATAATATTACGAAAGAGTCTGATAATCCCTGCTTGACGCGTGACTTTACGTTCTTGTTAGCCCCCTGTACGGTATGTTATTTCTTTCTCCCAGCTCATTTTGTGTCACCTTCAAAAAATAACGTTACTTTACAGAAGCCAGCCGTAAAACAAAGCAGTAAGATTAAATACTCTATAGCAATTTTTTAAACTTCTAAGCATCACAAATTTTTAATTTTTATACCGTCGTATTCGGGGAAAAAAAAGTACTTTTTAATGCAATTTGTTTGAAAACTGCATCTCCATTTATTTTTGAGATAGATTCTTTTTTTTTTTTTTTTTTAGTTTTTAGATCCATTTGCTTAATATTGGCAACGGAAGAACTCCATTTCTGTAGAAAGTGAAAGAAAAATACAGTAGCCTACCTCTTAACCGGAGATCCGCTTTAACAGGCTGACTTTTTTCCCCAACATCAGGCAAAATTCAAAGAGGACGACCTCACGAACTCAGCTTACGCTTTCCAGTTGAAATGCAATCCCGAGGGAAAGGAAGTAAAATTCAGAAAGTAGAACGTCTGCTCTAAATGGATACGCGTTGACCTTCACCAGTGTTGAATTCAGGGTGTGCCCCGGGGGGAGGAAGGATGTGGAGGACGTCCCCCCCCCCCCCCCAGTAACAATGAGATTTCCCCTTGGAATATTTGAGATTTCGTGTTTTTAATGGTCAAAACCCCCACTCTATAATGTTAGATGTATCTGCAAAGTGTTTTGTACAAATGTTTAAAAAGCTTGAGGGATGAGAACAGATTATCCTAGATGTATAAGAGTTGATGGAGTTTGATAAAGATCTCAAGAATGAAACATTATTTGACGAGGATATAATTAGAACAGTAACTGATGTTGTTCAATACGAAGACGATCTTGATGATCCAGTTACAGTTGAAACTGCTAGAATTCCTCATACGGAAGGGGTAAAAGCAATAGAGTTGGCGCTACGCTATATGTTGAGCAGCGTCTAACAACTTCCTCGCTTAAACTTATGATGTTAAAGAGATGGAGAGATAATGCGCCGGGCATCTTGCCTTCAACAGAAGTAGGTCGCCGATTTCTTTATGGTTGATTAACTTAAATATACATAATGTAGAACAATTTCAACTTCTTATAAAGGTGTGTGACAGGATTTTCACCAATGTGTTAAATATTTTTCATTATTTGTTAGCAGTGATATTTTTCTTTCAATTCCGTTAATTATAACTAATATTTATTTCACAAAATATAGAAAATGTTCTTTTTTAAAACTACACAAATTTAAAAACTAAATGCATCCTTACGGGTTTAGTTAATTAAATTACGCAGATATTATTTAAATTTTTTTACTTCTCCGCTTTAACCGTTTTTTTTCTTAACCAGCTTACCCTCGGTCCCATATAGGCCGGTTAAGCGGGAGGCTACTGTACATACCTTTTCGTTGCCATTTTCCCATAAAAACTGAAAAAAAATTTAAATACGTGCTATATTGAAAAAATATAAAGGAAGGATTTCTGATAAAACAGGGAGCTATTAGAAACTAAATTTAATTTTAAATATCTATATTAATAATGCAAACAAATGAAGGCCTGTGAATCTTTAGATAGCCAATTTTTGTAGAGTTTTTTGAATGACGAAATCTCTTTGGATTTGTGTATTATTCAGCGATAGTAACGTCCTAAGCGTACTTTACTGTAGATGTTGTTTAACACTGGATCGCAAAAGAATTCTTCAGGGGATGTGGATGACGTCACTTTATGTAAAATAAAATCGCGTGTTATAAGTCTTACCCAGTTATTTTCTTCTGATGGACTGATGGCTTCCATTATTATGAAACAGTCATTATAAATGAAGTGTTAGGTGAAGATGAAAGAGCAGTCGTAAAAAGTTAGAATTCTGATTTTCTGGTCAGAATAGGGGGTGGGGAGGAAATTTTTTCTTCAAAAAAAATTATGGCCATTCCCCCCCCCCCCCCCCATTCTGACCAAAAAATCAGAATTCTAACTTTTTACGACTGCTCTTTCATCTTCACCTAACACTTCATTTATAATGACTGTTTCATAATAATGGAAGCCACCAGTCCATCAAAAGAAAATGATCCATTCCAAAGGTATAAGTTCGATTAACTCTGATAATCGGGACTCTACTGTACCTATATTTATATACATTTTTTTTTCCCCCATCGGGGGCGACACTATTCTGAAAAAGCAGAATTCCTGTTTTTTTTCCCTTCTTTCAGAGAAGAACAGAATAATCTAATCTATGAGCACAAGAAAAGTGAATGAATGGAGAGAACACTTACCGGCAGGTTGTAGCCTTGGGTCCGGACGATTTTTTAAAAATTCCCCAAGGCCTGCAAAATAAATATGAAAATTAATTGCTAATGGTTCCATCTCAAAACTGGTTGAACACAAAAAAATCACCATCCATTAGAAAGAAATAAGAAAGAATAGAAACGTAGATTATTTTAAAGAGATTCCTTTGTTAAAATTCGCTAAAATGTAGAAACTATGTCTATTTTTTAATGCACTACCCAATTGGGCGATATTTTGTTAGGTTGGCCAAAATGGGGCGTTCGTGTGGTATCCCTGCCGATAGTACTTTTTAACAAATACTCATTCTTAAATCGATTTCTCCACAGGAACTCAAACTAAAATTGCGTAATCATTAAGTTTAAGTAGTGTTCAACTTAATAGTGTTAGTTTAACCTTGGGAGGAGTGAAAAGTTCACTCTTTTTTAAAGAGTGACAGGCATTTTTGGAGTGAATTTTGTAAAAATACACTCCTTAAAGAGTGGAATTTTCCACTCTCTAGAAAGGAGTAAAATGTCTCACTCCGTCATAGAGAGTGAAGTAGTCTCTCCTGAAAGAGCGACTTACGTATGCATTGCTTATTAACCAATTAGAACAGCAAGGCGACAACGTCCTTGTAAGATAAGAAAAATGATCCCTTTTTCGCCCGCCATCTTAGGATTAACAGATTAGGATATCATTAAAATGACTCTTTATGGAACACATAAGGTAAATCTTATTTAATTTTAACCATTTATTCGTGTAGATATGTTAAGATTATGAGCTAAATAGTTGTTTGTTGTATAGAAAAGATTGATCGAGGAATGTTATCCTGATTTCTAATCTTAGAAAATGGATTTCCTAGAAAAGCGATTTTCTTCTACTTCTTCATGTAGCGGTTTGAAATTAGAGATCTGCACCGACCGGCCCTCGGCGCTATTTTCATTCACGGCACTCGGGCCGGACCAGGCCTAACTTTTTTTTTGCACAGAGCCGGGACTGGCTTCATTCCTAGTCTTCACGGCCCAAAATTCAGGGTCTTAGTTTTGACCCAGCTTGTATGAAAATCATTGCCTCAGCGTGACCTGGTCCATTCAAAAGTCAGTTAAATTAGGCCTGGGTCAAAAATTTTTGCAAACAATGCATACATTTTTTAATCGCCATTATCCTACACTTAAACATTAAAATTTATTCTTTTTAAAGAACAGTAGATTTCTGCGCTTATTAAAAATAGCTAAATTAAAATATAAAAACGTGTGAAAAGGAACCTGCCTATGGCGGAACACTGTTTTAAACTGAAAAACGTATTGATCCATGGAAAATTAATATTCTAATACGTAAGAAAAGAATATATAATACATTTACACTTGCTAAGAAGGAAACTTGTCTATAACACATTTTTTTTCTATGCAATTCAGTCTTAGAAGATTTTACTGTATAGAATTTTTCAGATTTTTAGCACTTCAATACATGGAATATGGATTAACAATATTAAGGATAACTGAAACATTTATTTACATACAAGAAATAGAGATTCATTAGAAAATATATCGCAGCCTGATGCACTTCTATAAAAATGAAGATTATAATTATAAAAGAAAAAAAATTAAGATAAATATTTTTGGTCAGAACTACTCGTACGAGACAAATTTTTAACCAAATTGACGCAAAAATTAATGCTTTGTAGACATTTACTCGGGCCGGGCTCGGGCGTGGAAATTTGGCCCATGCACACCTCTATTTGAAATATAATTGTTTTAACAATTGAAAAACACACAATGCTTAGCAAAAAGTAATCAAAACTTCATAAATTCGGCCAATGTGAATTAAAAGAAATGAGTGTAAATATTTTATTCTTCCCATTCAATACTTTTGCAAAGATCGAAAAAAAATATATATATATATATATATATATATATATATTTGTTTCGTTTGCAAAGCTGACCGACTCAGAAGATACATCTGGATTTTTTCAATGAGTCAAGGCCGTAGCGAGAAAATCATTTCGGAGGGGGATTTAGAGTCATGAATTTTAATCTTGACTTATTTTAGATTTGTTTTTTACCGATTGAATTGAGACAAGTGTTAGAGTAAGTTTTATTGTGAATCCAAGTAATTCAATGTAATATAATTTCAAAAGATACTTTAAGCCTTTTTCATTGCAAATGAAAGATGCTTCTTTAATGACGCATTGAAATTAGTGCCAATTAAATTAATATTTGACATTTAACACATTTGTTTTCAAAAATTTTATTGCCAAAAATGTATTTCAAGTGCATTTTTCAACCATTTTTGGCTAAACCATTGTGACAGTTTGTATCAGACTTTTGTAATAATTTTATTTTTAACAGCGTCCGATTCTAAAAAATCGTATGAACTTTAAATATTTCTTAGAAATTGCATTCATTTTTTTTCAATTTATTCACAGAATCAAACAATAAAGACATGCTCGCATAGAATTTTGACTGTTGTTGAATTTCGAATATTTGTCGTCTTAACTGATAGTTAATGACATATTTATAGTTATCTCCACAAAAATTTCGGAGGGGGATCAAACCCTGATAATCCCCCCCCCCCATTGGCTACGGCCTTGCTTAGAGTATTTATTATCATTATTGTTGTTTCGGAGTTAAATATGATATTACGAAAAGGTTGGTACATTAATTTTTTTAAACTGTATGTATAGCATTTTTCTGCGGTTTATGATTTTAAAATTTTGAGACCGAGTAATATATATAAAAAAATTATAGACATTCTGCACCAGTTATTAAATTTTCTTCAATTTAAATGCATTTTCTACGTTTTTGATACACGTAATTTTTGGCACTAAAAAATAAAACATGATATTTAAGCATTTAAATAAAATGTTTTTTATGCCTGTTTTGAAGTTTATCGATAAGACAGCTTTAGTATATTTGAAATAAACAAATTTAAAAAATAAAAAACCCGACTGCGTAAAAAGCGAACTAAATTATTTCTCATCAATGTGAAACTATTTTTTTTTTTCAATTCCTACGATTAGCTCACACTCTCGCTATCTCTATCTTGTTCAAATTTTCAATCGTTCATAAAATACTTATTATTCACCCAATCAAGCTCAAATAATTTTTTTAAAACTTAGTGGATGACACTTGATACTAATCCAGTTTTTTTCAAATATTAATTCATTAATTAAATTGATTTTCAATAATCGAGGGAGACCTTCTTGATCAAGGCATTAAGTGCCACTCAAGAGGAAAGAAGAAAGGTCAATAAGATAATTTTTTTATCTCCCAAAGTAGGAATTGACTTAAAATATTTTTTTATATTACTTGTTTATATTACTTACCTATTTTTTTTATTTACTTGTATTGATGACTTTTAAGTTGTGTTTAACTGTTAGTTCCTATCTATAAACACTGTTTTGATGAGGTCTATAGATGTCTATGATGGTTAGAGTTGCAGTAAAGCTAGAGATCGTACAGACACAACTTCCAGGTTGTATAATATTTTAACGGAGCTTCTGACTGTAAAATAGTCAATGAAACATCGTCTTCATTTTGAAAGACCCATCCCATGATGGGCCACTCAATAGGGTGCGTAAATTTTTTTTCGTCTCTACCGCCATTTTGAATTTTACGGCCGCCATTTTGAATTTATAAAAACAAAACCTAGCCTATAACCATCGGACCGTTAAGACAAATCGATAGACCTCATTCATTAAAATCCAAACAGCCGTTTGGATGTTTCGAGGGTATAACGAAATCCACATACACAGATACGCGTGAAACACGCGAGATACGCGTGAAATCCCTTCTTTTCAGTCGGGTAAAAAGTTCATATATACTTACATAATATAGGACTGAATATCTTTTTAAAGAGATTAATAACTACTTTTTAACATTAAAATGTTTTTCAAACAATAAGAACTTTCATATGCAGTCATTAACTTTATTTTTATTAAAATTCATACAGATACAGATAAATGTAATGTGTTTATTTTTATATTTATTTTTTTCTATTTCCTAGGTCAATCTTTTCCTATAAAACATAAAATCTATTTTGCTCATATTCCCAGAATACAATATCTACCGGAATAAAAAAACTTAAATATGGCTTACCGTGTCGTTTCATTAATAAGTATTGTTTTCAGCAATAATGGGCGAAAATTAGAAATCATGATTAAGTTAAGGAATGTTTTAAAAAATATATATACATATTCCAGAGAACTTAAAATTTAGACATGATCATATTAAATAAAACAAAAGCAAATCACAGCAGATAAAAAAAAAAAAAATACACATTCTTAATATTTAAATGATGCTTAGAACTCATTTTTAAAAAATGAGAGTTTATAAACATTGTTTTTTAAGTAAAAAAATGAAAAATATTTTAGAATAATAGGACTTTGCAAAAACAGCAATCATTCCAGGAAAAAGTTCGGTAAAAAGATAGGAATTTATATTTAAAACAAACATTAAAATGAAATCAAACATTGTTAAAGATATAACACCCACCTATTAAAAAGTTATTTATAAAACTTTAAAAGTAATATCTTTATAGGGCATGCAATAAAAGCAAACACAAAGGATAAGATTGGAATAAAATACTTAGTTTATTTCTATCAGTAATCTAATTTAAATTCGTATGTAACTTTAACCGATTTTTCCTTAAAACTTCAATTAGTGTTACAAACTATGAATTAAATAAATATTGCTAATAAAGTATTTTATTCTAATCATTACCGTGCTTGTATCTATTTTCATTGCATGCTGTAAAAGATGTTATTCTTTTTAAATGCCCATAAAAACAAAATAAAAAAGAATTGACTCCATAAAAAATGAACATTCACTGCTATGCAAGAGTGACTATTCACTCTACCAGGTGTGAAAAACCGCACTCTTTTAGCAAGAGGAAATAGTCACTCCTCCGAAAGAGTGATTATCCACCCTTGTTTAGAGTGAATATTCACTTCCGAGGAGTGACTATTCATTCTTCCAGCGAGTCAAAAATTTCACTTTTGCTCAGAGTGAATAGTCACTCTAAAGAGGTTGGGCATATTTTGACTCTGCGATAGAGTGACTATTCACTCCTCCGAACTCAATAGTCACTCCTTTTTATTTAGAGTAAGTTTTTGCCATGTCTTTCGAAAAAACCTGAACTCCACTTTTGCCCTCTTTTTGAAATAGTTTTTAAAAAAATAGAAACATGTGTTTACTCATTTTAATTATATTATAGGCATGTGAAGTTTCAAGATTTTATTTTCACTGGTTAGGGCGAGTTTTGTTTATTTTAAATTTGTTACTTTTATTGAAAGAATAAAAAAAAAAAAAAAAAATCAATGTCCAATTTATGTGTTAACCTCAGGATCTCTGTTCCAAATTTCAAAAGATCTATGTGAACAGGATGTAGGTGGATGAAATAGGAGTCCAGATTTGACGACCACATACAGTGAAACCTCCTACAACGGTCACTCCGAACAACGGCAACTTCCGAATACCGGTCATGTTTCAGTGTTACCGAAACTCTTCCATAGAAATAGCATTACATTAAACCTCCGAACAACAAATTCCGAACAACGGCCACAACACAGGATTTTAACTACAACTAAGATTACGGAGGTGGATTTTCTTATTTGACGTCCTTACAAATTTTTTACTAATCTCTAGCGGTTGCTTAACAAAACCCCGTTCGTAAATAGGTGTGGCGGGGATGAAATTTAAGTATGAGCAATCAGTAGTCATTTGTACTCTTTCTGAATCGTGTGATGATTTTCTTGTCTATGTGTAGCACGTATTTTTCACTAAAATAATGAGTTCAAAGTGAAAATTTTTAACTTTAAGTGATAAGTTGAAAGTTATTCAGGACAGCAAAGAAAGTGTAAGTGCACGAAAATTAGCTGAAATGTACAATTGCGGAAGGACACAAAAGGACATTCTGAAAAAAGTTACTTTTATTTAGAAAGACTTTTCAAGGTGTAAATTTGGAATCAAACTACGCGTCGAAGAACTGGCTATGATGAGATTGATAACTTGCTTTTGGAATGGCTTTCTAATTGTCGAGAGAAAAATCTCCCAATTTCTGGGCCAATGTAAGTGGCCATCGAAAATGCTCCAGAAATTGCAGAGAAAGTGGGAAATTAAAAATTTTGCGGTCACTCAAATTGATAATAAATTGTACAACAAATCTTCGGAAATGATTATGCATTCAGAGAAAGAGATATGCTTAAAAAAAAACTGCGATTAACTGATTTCTTTAGTGTTTAATAATAGTATGTATAATAAGATGTATTTTTTAACTATAAAAATAAAATAATTTTGGTCAGTTATTTTGAGTTTAAGTAATTTTGAGCTTTAAAAATGTGGAACCTCTAAATAACGGTAACCTTCGAAGTACGATCACTTTATCGTGCTCCCAGCGGTGGCCGGTATTCAGAGGTTTTACTGTACAAACAAACCGAATTCTAAGTTAAAAGAAGGCAAGTAATAAAAAGAAAGAAAAGTTTATGTTGGCGCAGTGTTGAACTAACAACTGAAACAACTTTGTGAAATGCGTCTGAGGCAGATATTTTTGAGATTGGCACTAGGGATCTGCACGGGGCAGCCCGTGGCCCGAAGTCCGAGCCCGGCCCGGGCAGTGGCGTACCTACATTTTTTGGCGCCCGGGGCAGTAAGAAATTTTGCCCCCCCCCCCCTTTCGATCAACACCGATTTTAGATGCATTTAAAGCCCGGTCTACGCCTGTTTTGATTAAAATATAAAATCAAAACAGACAATGGGGGTCCCCAACTTTATTTTCAAATGCAAATTTATTCAAATAAAATGAAAGTATACAGAATCGAAGGTGTATACTACTGAAAGTAGGAGGTGCCCAGAATTAGGGACTTTTAGTAGGATTTGTGACTAAATAGGGTATATATATAAAATTACTCATCATTGATATTAAGTATATTTAAAGTTTTCACGAGCACCAGCAAAGCTGGGGAGATCAGAAAGTTGAAAATTATTTTTCTTCTATCACTGAAAATGAGGGTTTTGATAGGAATACGGCGTCATTTTTTTAAAAAGTGACAACAGGAGGAAAAAAATATTAATTTAACATCAGTACAAAAAAAAAAAAAATTGAAGAGTGGAGAGAACACTTACTATCTCCCTTGCTTCTATCATCCCTCGCCGCTTTTTTCTTTCCACCGCTTTCACCCTTTTTTTCTTTACCTGCAAGTAAACGTATAAAATCGAATTGGTAATTGTTGTATAATAATCATAGCTCAGATAACTTTGAATAAAAAGTCAAAATTAAAAAACAACGAAAAATGATGAATCAGTTTCAAAACCATTCAGAATACGGTCATAAAATTTTATTAGGGTCTCAAGAAGCAATTTGGAAAACGCATTTAAAACGCCAAATGAATTCATGATCTGGAAAATCAGATTTTTCTTTTATGCATCTGATCCACAGTAGTCCAGTCAAATTAGGTTTTTTTCTGGACATAATTATGAGAGTTTTGAAACTTGGTAATATTGTTTGGAAGGGTCTACTAATGAACATACTAAAAGTCCTGATGGATGGGGGGTGAGCGCGAGGTGGAGGGGGTAAAAGAATGTACCATTTTTCGGTGTTTTTTTAATAGCTCATAATCTATAAGTCCTACGGAAAAATTTCTAATTTAAAAGTTAGAGAATTAAATTCTCTACAAAAAAGGCTATATACATTTTTTTCTAGAAGCCATGGTTAACGAGATAATCCCATTCAAAAATGAAGAAATTTGCCGAAAGTCGCACCAGTGCCAGAGAGCGGGTCAATAGCACTTGCATGGCATCTATTTAACTTAAATTTAAATGACCTTTAATAAATTTTGTGGTCAGGTGAATGGAAGCCTGAACAATAACTTCAACAAATAACATATTTCGTAACTATAGATTATGTTATATAGATTATATATTCCGTAATCGGGTTTGAAGTCATTTTAAAAAGCATGGATTAACGCCAATTTAATTTCCTTCTGTAACTTTTGTTTGGTATACTTTTTTTTTACATAGATTATAGACATGTTGAGCCTTCAATCCGTCAGGACCAAAGAGGAATACGACAAATTCGTTCGATAGAGCTAGTTCACGATTCGACGCAGCGACAAGTTTTGGACAGGCGTTTGATTTGACATAACCATTGAGCAAAAACTAATGATATCTATGAAATGCTCTGTTGGGATCACACATGGACGAAGAATAAGTGGGGTCTGGGCGCCACAGCTACCTTTCATATTTGCACCACCCTGGAAGAATTCTGTGGTTTAACTATTTCTTCTGGTGAACAACATAAGGATTTTCGTGAAGCTTGGATGAATAGAGATGCTGCGGATATCTCCAAACTTTCAACTTGATTTGAAAATCACCCCCCCCCCCTTTCCTCAGATAGATATAATATCAATATCTTCTGGGGTTATTGGAGATGAAACTATCACCTGCTTCAAAACTTTGGAAATCGTGAGTAAAAAGATGATTCAGGTGTCTAGCAAATGTTACTAAGGCTTAACATTTTTGCGTACAACCAGTTGTACACTGAATGAGGTTTAGTATTGACCCCAGGGGCAACAGGATCGGTTGTTGTGATAGGTACTAACGTATGAACGAGCTTACGTTTCCAACCCCAAATCTCAGGAAACAGTTCATTTCCCTGCCACAGCTGTATCTGTAAGCATATATTTTTATCTGAAGAGGTTAAGCCTATGAGAAGAACAAGTATATCCACATGCTGTCCAACAACAGTAACGTTGTCACTTTCACTCAGTGCATCTGAACAGTCAGAGTGGCGGAATTATTAGGACTTTGCTGTCATGAGACTCCTTTGTCATTTAAATTAGAGGATAGAATGGGATTTAACATTGTCTTATTGTTCTTATTTCAGAGAAACTGATTTTGGAGAACACTGATGACAGTATGTTCTTCAAAATATGTCAACTGAAGTTTTCATTGAGCACCTTCTATTTTGTTCAGCTACTTTATTACTGTTTATGGTGTCAGTATATCCAACGAAAACAATTCCGAGTCCCTTTCCACAATAGTGTTTCTTAACGTACTTTATTTAGGTGTTGCGAATTCCTGTATTGTTGATCCCTTCTTCCACACCACCTCATATAACAGGAAGCCACCATCCACAACTATTGCTTGTTGTTGGTACAATATCTCACCTGATTGTTCAAATATTTGACACAAAGCACTTTTCTTTGTCTTGCACATTCCGCAATCATTGAAAAGAGAGAGGATAAGGAGTCGATTCATATTGTATATAATTTGCTAAATCATTACTACGTTTGCTCAAGGAAATCCGTTGGAATATAACTAGAGGATCCATAGTTTTAGTAGTATCATGAAATTTTATTGAATTACGCATACGGTTGAGTGATTGTGCTATACCTTTCCGAGTTAGTTTCCCATCTGAGTAACATTTGCTAGACACCTGAATAATCTTTTTACTCCCGATTTCCAAAGTTCTGAAGCAGGTGATAGTTTCATCTCCAATAACCCCAGAAGATATCTATCTGAGGAAAGGGCGGGTGATTTTCAAACCAAGTTGAATGTTTGGAGATATCCGCAACATCTCTATTCATCCAAGCTTCACGAAAATCCTTATGTTTTTCACCAGAAGAAATAGTTAAACCACAGAATTCTTCCAGGGCGGTACAAATATGAAGCGCTTATTCCTCGTCCATGTGTGAGCCCTTCAGAGCATTTCATAGATAGCATTAGTTTTTGCTCAATGGTTATGTCAAACCAAACTCCTGTCCAAAACTTGTCGCTACGTCGAATCGTGAAATAGCTCTATCGAACAAACTTTTCGTATTCCTCTTTGATCCTGACGGATTGAAAGCTCAACATGTCTATAATCTATGTAAAGAAGTGTACCAAACAAAAGTTACAGAAGGAAATTAAATTGGCGTTAATCCATGCTTTTTAAAATGACTTCAAACCCGATTACGGAATATATAATCTATATAACATAATCTATAGTTACGAAATATGTTATTTGTTGAAGTTATTGTTCAGGCTTCCATTCACCTGACCACAACATTTATTAACGGTCATTTAAATTTAAGTTAAATAGATGCAATGCAAGTGCCATTGACCCGCTCTCTGGCACTGGTGTGACTTTCGGCAAATTTCTTCATTTTTGAATGCGATTATCTCGTTAACTATGGACTCTAGAGAAAAATGTATAGAACCTATTTTGTAGAAAATTTAATTCTCTAACTTTTGAATTAGAAATTTTTCCGTAGGACTTATAGATTATGAGCTATTAAAAAAACACCGAAAAATGGTACATTCTTTTACCCCCTCCACCTCGCGCTCACCCCCCATCCATCAGGACTTATAGTATGTGCATTAGTAGACCCTCCCAAACAATATTACCAAGTTTCGAAACTCTCATAATTATGTCCCAAAATGACCCAAAATCTGCCTAATTTACTGGACTACAGATGTGTATAGAGAGTACGGAGTATACTTATAGGAGTTCAGTTAAATGCAAATGTTCAGTCAGTCATGTCGCAATAACGAAAATGCACTTGACAACTTTTGTGTACCCCTGTCTAAGATCTATATAATGGATACACACTCAGTGATTACAAAACAGTTCAATTTAACCCTTTCAGGGGCAAAGTACTTCTAATGCTAAAATGTTAAAATGATTGAATGACACCGGTATTTATGAACAAATTTATATGAAACTAAGTAAAAGCTTTTCTTCGCGTATTAAGTAAAATTTATTCCGGTGCTTAATGTGGCATTTTCGAATTAAAATTAAGTGTTCTATATAATGTACCGGTGCCCTTCAAGGGGTTAAAAGATCGTATAATATATAAATTTGAAAACTCACTTCTGCCCATTACTGTTATTGGGCTTAAGATTTTTTTTTCCTGTAGCCCGATTCGTGTGTCCATTCTAGGCGCACCCGATTCGGCATGAAGTGTTGCGCAGTACACCCGCTTAACCCTTTATACCCCACATTATGAATTTACGAGGCTACCGCGGTGCATCCCAAGTGTCGTCTTTTACAGACCGCTAGAGTGATGTGATGCTATTTTCGAACACCTGCATGGGTGCATTCGAGCTTCACGTGACACCAGCGGTCTATAAAAAAAAAAAAAAAAAAAAAAAAGATACGTGGAATGCACCAAGGTAGCCTATGAATTTTAAACTTTTTTTCCTTTCATTAGTATGATAGGGAAGGTAGGGGCCTTTAGAATCAGGGGTATTTGGGATCAGGAGTAGTACTTCAAAGGCAATCTGTAACAGAAAAAAATTGACCATGCTCATTATGAAGTCCGACTCATTTTCTACACGTGCAATTTTTTTTTAGAGGAAAATGCATGTTCCTGTAGAAGTAATCGCTGTTTTCCCAGAACACAACAGAGAAACGTGGCGCAACAAAGTGGGAATGTTTTAGTTAAAAATGTCCTGTGTAAAAAAAAAAAAAAATTGCAGGAATATTGAAATATAGCTATGTTTTTAATTTAGAAAAAGGTTGTTTTTTAAGAGGAAATGGTTACCGTTTTGAAACAGACGAAGCATCGTGTTAATAGTCTGTATGATCCTAATTATTTCAGAAATAGCATTTTCGAGGATCATAGAGCTTTTGGGTTAAGGGCAAATTGGGATCGCAAATTTTATTTTTAATTTAAATCAAAACGTGGTTTAGATTGCATTTTTTAATCTTTCAGTTTTCAGATCCTGTGAAATACCCCTAGTTTGGTTCACATGACTGCACATTTTGTTAGCAAGATCATTATGAAGTCCGGCTCATTTTCTACATGAGCAATTTTTTTGAAAGTGAAAATGTATGTTCCTGTAGAAGTAATCGCTGTTTTCTCAGACAAAAGAAAAAAAAATTAATAACTCAGAAACAAATTGAGATACAGCTTTCAAACAAATTGCAATTAAAAATGCATTTTTTTTCTCTATTCGACGATATAAAACGTAATATTGTGGGATGTTTAGAAGTTTAAGAATGAAATTTCATTTAAAATGGGTCCAGGAATATCAATGTTTAATCCATGGCGTACGTAATGCATGACCAGCTCTGTAGAAGTTTAAAAATTGACAGTACCGGAAAATGTAAAACAAATTTCTTTTAAAATGTGTTCATGATGGGTCCAGGAATGTTAATGTTTAATTCATGGCGTACGTAATGTAGGATCAACTCCGTGCGAATTTTATGTCTTAAATTTTAGTCTTTGGAAAAAAATCATTTTTCAAATGGTCGTAGTAATTTGTTAATTTTTTTTTCTTTTGGTAATTTTTCCCATTTTGTATTTTAAAAATATTTCAATGTAAATGTATTTTTTATACAGATAAAAACACCCTATTTTTTACTTTATTATTCATCCATGTCCTATATAAATCATGCAATATCTCCCAATACAACGTATGAAAATCTATCTGTCTAGCAACCACAGTAAATATATACGTTTTTAAATGATGAAAATCTAAGTAAAGGCCCGACGGTATTCAAAAGTACCGCCTAAGTAAACAGATTTTTTTTTTTTAAGCATATCATATGATCTATTTAAAAAAAAAAAAAATCCTAGCTTTACCTTTAAAATTTAATATGTGTCCAAGCAAAAGTTAAGAATACCATGAGAGACACGAAAATGGAAACAAAATTGACCCTCACGAGAAACAAAATGAAACTGCCATCTCGTGGTGGGCAAAGGAACTATTGTTTCTTAAAAGTACTGCATTCAATGACGTGTTTTAATGGGGATGGAAAACTGTGGTCATTCAATGTGCCGTCGGAGCCTAAAGGGTTAAGGCGTGCACGGTTCATGTGCAATCCCGCTTGAGGCTACTTGAGTCACGCGCGGAAAGACCCCGCTTGCTCATGCTAAGCCTATGGAAGAAATTTATAAAGATATCTCGATTGCATTTCAATATTTTTAAAGGTTTTTTTTTTTTAGAGAATGCTTTCACTTTCGAAACAGGTTCCGAAAAGGAAAGTGTCCTTATTAAAAATTGCTGTAAACAAAATCGAAAAAGTAAACAACGCCCTTTGTACAGATCTATCTCAGCTAGAGCCAATGCAAAAAAAGTCATTTAAAAATATTGAAATGCAAACGAGATATCTTTATAAATTTCTTCCATAGGATTAACATTATCATCCGGGTGTTTTTGAGCGACTCGTGTGGCCTCTTAACGCGCGGTTATTTCAGATTCCTTGAACATCGCCCTTAAGGCTGATGCAAAAATACCACTTTAATACGGGAACTGTTATTGTCAGATCTCACTTTAATGCGCTGTCCATTTTCTGTCCTTTGAGGGAGGAAAAAAACCCCACGCTTAAAACTCCAATTCCTTCTGGACTTCTGAAGTGTTGCCAATTGAACGGGGGGTTTCCCCAGTCAGATAAAGTTCATTGTTAAAAAAAATATTTATTTAATAACAGTTTAAGACGAAAATGATTAATCGGAAATAGCGGTAGCTATCTGAATGAAACAAAAACTCGCTGCCATTCTTGGATCGCTTCGTATGCGTTTCTAGTGCAGTAGAGAGAGACGAATTGAGGTTAGATAAGTCTTTACAAATTACGATGATTAGAGATGATCCCCTACTTGTTAGTGGGGTTTTAAATGCATGCCATATTATTGCTAGGTTTTATAGTGGTTTTATAGTGCATGTTGTGTAGGGAAAAAGAAAAAAACTCGTAAAGATTTAACAGTTGCGGCTGGATGTTTTCTGTACTTCTTGATATGCAAACAATATTTTTTACATAAAGATGAGTAAGGTTTTTTTTAATATTGAAAAGATTATACTATTTTAAAAACTGTTGTTATAGACACCACTGGACAATTCCTAAACCGTTAGCTAGACATAGTTTCAATTACAAAAATGGTTTAAATAAGGAAAAGTAGTATTTTAGAAAGATTTGGGTCAATAAAAACCTTAAATAACGAAATTTAAATAGTCTTATAAGTTGTTATATTTAGTAAATTTTTCCTATTACACAGATAAGAATCACAACAACAAAAAAAAAGTAATTGGTCTAAGACCCATGTCAGACGGGCGTCTTCTTTGCTTATGTATTATCCATTTACAATGCTATAGCATTGTGAATGGATAATACACTGCAAATAGAAGCGTCTTAAATTTAGACACATATGTGACTGAAAAAGAATTTTAGACACTTAAGTGTCTTAATCTGAAAATTCAGACATTATAGATGTCTTAATTTAAGATACATAAGTGTCTTACTATGACCATGGTGTAAACGAACTGAGAATAATGTCTAAAATATCCGCAAACGTCTTATTTTAAGACACTTCATTGCTTTAAACGTGTCTTAATTTAAGACGTTTTGATTCTTCCGACGCAATAACCACCAGGGGGCACTAGCACTCCCAGGTGCGCATGAGTTTTAGATGTCTTCGTTCGAAGTGGTATACGTTGTAATTCAAACAAAGTTTGTTTTTATGTACGCGTGTATTTTAATTCGGTTTTTTTTTTGCGAAATGTGAAGTACTGTGATTTTAATTCGTATTAACTTGGATTATTTATTTATTGAATACATACATCTGACGTGTGTGCTCGACATCAAATGTCTCTTAGAAGCTGTCGTCGATACAAGGACGGGATAGACACAGAACAGAAGTAGACGACGGTTGAAGATTACACCCGGAAATTCTACAAAGCGTGTGCAATGGGCTTAGTGTTAACTCGTATAAATTTATATCAATAATATTGTGTTATTCATCTTCGTCCTGTCGAAGCTGGCAAAAAAAAATAAAAGAAACTTTTATTCTGGCGGGTCCTGTTTTGAGGATGAAACATCTCATTCTTTAAATATGGCTAGTCGGATGTATTATGGGATTACCTTTTAAACTGATGAAAGTCTTTCTCCCTCACTGTGGTTGTGGTAGTTTTTAAAATTTCAAATCGAGGAATATTTCTTACCTCTTGCAAACAGCGATTGAAGTAAGTGTTATAATTTCTTTATAGTACTAAAATTATTGTCTTTTATGATTTTATTTATTGTACTAAACAAAATCTTACATGAAACTTAATTAGTTTTGAATCTTTTTGAAAAACACTAATTCTAGAAGTATATATTTTTAAATTTATGACGTTGTCTTTTATTACAAATTATGTATTATTTATTCTCATCTTTTTTCTCAAATTTAAAGTAATAACATCACTAAAAAACAGACATATTTAAAAGTTAAGTTCATTCTCTTGTTTTGTTTTCAATATGGCAGTTCTTAGTTTCAATTTCAATGGCTAATGCTTATCTCATAGTCGAACACAAGGAAATAGGAAAAAAAACTTTGAAAGATCTCCTAAAGTTTTCTTACTGCCTAGCTAGGGATTACAATCCCGGATTGAGATCCCGGGATATCGCTTTAATTTTAACCCCGAAAATCCCGGAATTTTTACTGGAAAATTCCGGGATTTTCGGGATTGCCTTTTTTTTTTTTTTTCATTGAACAATATTCATCTGAAATTAAAAAATATATTTATAAACTTTCGCTTTTGGAAAAAAAAATCTATTGATTTTCATGAAATTTATATATAATTGAAAATGAATGTTTATCTCAAGTATTTCTTAGATATATTTCTAAAGCTATTAAATCTTTTAATGTGTGAAAACTTTTGATTTGGAAACATAGAAGTAAGCCAGTCAGGAAAAAGGAAATCATTTGTTTATTTAGATTTCGCTGCATGTGTGGATTCGACGGTCATTTTCCAATTAGACTTTACTGATAAGCATCGCAAGTTTGTACCATAGTGATATCATGTGCTAACTTTTTTGGGGGGGGCTTTATTTTGCTTTAAAGATGTCTTGTTTAGTAGCTCAAAGTAATGATAACAATAAGCCCATGTGGCAATATAAATTTTTAAAAAATCTAATTTTTAAATAAGGATTTTCATTTTTTTTCGGGGAGGGGGGGGGGGGGTATTTTGTATGAAATTTTCGTAAAGTTGATACCTTAAATCTTGCACTGATTGTAATTAAAGTTTTGAACTTTTAGAGTAGGACAAGATTAAAAAACACAAAATATAAATAAAATACCGAAGTAATTTTTTTCTCATTATTAACCCTTTGCACTCGGACTCCGGAGCGGAGCCATTTAAAATTTGTCTTCAAACTCGAGGTCTCCGCTACGGAGACAATGCAAATAATTTTGTGATACCATGTAATCTTGGCTTTTCTAGACAGGTATCACAAAATTATTTGCATTTTCTCCGTAGCGGAGCCCTCCAGTTTGAAGACAAATTTTAAATGGCTCCGCTCCGGAGCCCTCGAGTGCAAAGGGTAAAGTAGAATATTTATTTATTTATTCATATTTAAATAGCTGTTGTGATTATCATCTGATATATATGTAAAATTGCCTATGTGGCAATATAAATTTTTAAAACATCTATTTTTAAATTATATGAAGTAGAGTAGGACAAGATTATAAGAAATATATATATTTATCCATGTACTTTAAAAGCCCTCAATAGCCCTTGCCGCTGAATTTGTCCGATAATCGGAGATGTCTGCTTTTGTGAGGTAAAAATATACAAATATGTATGCCATGCGGATTAAAAAAGTATTCGCTAAACAGATGTTTCAAAATAGCTATTCGGGAACGTCCATTAACCTCCACAACGGATACTCGCGAATATCGGACATCTCAATTGAGATAACAATAATGCAGGGTTGCATTTTTTGCAAAAGAACTTCTTGATTAAAGAATGGGCATACTGGGCCGTGCCCCACCCCCCTACGATTTTAGTGCCCACAAATTTGATGTTCAATATTTGTAAAGCTTATATTTTAAATCTGTTTCGAAATTGTATTGATTATAATCAATATTTTGAACTTTTTAAAGTAAAATAAGATTAAAAATAAAACAAATTTTAAAAATCTAATATTTAGATAAATATTTTTTGTTTTAATCTTGTTCTACTCCTGATGTTCAAAATATTGATTATAATCAGTAAAATGTCGTAAAAGATTTAAATTATCAGCTTAACAAAAAATGCGTACCAAAATTGGGAGCACCAGAAAAATCAGGTTGAAGGGGGGGGGGGGGCAGGACCCCAGCCAAATATTTTTCCAGGATTCAACGTGGTCAAACATGGCTACGTATGATGCTTGCAAAAAAATGGATGCTATTAAGACGTTTGAAGTGTCTGAAATTCAGACACGAAAAGTGTCTGAAAAAATTCAGACATTTTAAAATGTCTGAAAACTGAACACTCCGTTTCAGACACTTAAGTGTTTGAATTTCAGACATTTTAATTTACAGTGTACATAAGCAAAAAAGCAGCACAAAGACGCCCGTCTGACATGGGTCAATCTAAACTAGAAAAAAACGTCTGCTTAGAAATTGTTATCGACACATATTAGATCAAAGATCAAAGCATTTTTATTACTAATATTTAACCAAGGAGTCTGGGCAAAATCAAATTTAAGTTTTTTTGCATGCATCGATAGAATTATGGACTTATATTGAGAGCAAGTCAATTTAAACAAAAAACTTTCTTAAAAATGACGCGCTTAAAATTATTTAATAAGATAAATATTTGAAAGTAACACTGTTTATTATTCTGGCACCTTTATTAAGCAAAAACGTTATTTTATGTTTTGGCGCGTTTTAATTTTAGAAATGTAAATTCAGCCAAATAACCAAGAATTTCTTCAGAATTTTTTATTTGAGATATAAGACTGGTACAAACAAAAATATTTTCGAAGCAAAATTTTACAAAACATTTATATAACGAATTTAACAATTAATTTTATTTGTTTACAATTCTTTTGTTGCCACTTCACAAAAAAAATCATAATTTAATTCTTTTAAAATGCGTAAGTATCGTCTGCGTACATGATTTCACATAAGAATAAATTGCGTATTTGAATTCTTAACACTGGAAATTACTTTTATAATTGAATGTAAATAATTGAATTTTCACAAATTTTGATTCATTAAAAATAGGCTATAATTTTCATAAAAAAGGGTATTTTAAAAATTTCATAAAAGAAATCTTAACTCCATGATTTATTTTTTCTCCTGAAAATAGACGTGTTTCATTTTTTATTTGCAAAAATGCGTCCGTAATGGAAAAACATGTAAAATAAATTAAACGTTATTCTGTAAAAAAAAAAAAAAAAATTGTGCAAAATCAATTATATGACCAATACATATAATCAATTATATATTTAAAAAAATGGCCATATTTCTTTTGCAAAAAAAATTCGAATATTCGAAAATAAAAAAAAATGGCCATTGTCCTTTTTTTTTCTCCATTCTGACCAGAAAATCAGAGTTCCAACTTCTTACGACTGCTCTTTCATCTTCACCTAACACTTCATTTATAATGACTGTTTCATAATAATGGAAGCCACCAGTCCATCAAAAGAAAATGATCCATTCCAAAGGTATAAGTTCGATTAACTCGGATAATCGGGACTCTACTGTATATATTTATATACATAAATATTTTTGTCATCGGGGGCGACACTAGATTCTGAAAAAGCAGAATTCCTGTTTTCTAGTCTCTAATCCTGATTTAGTTTTTGAATTTAGTAGTACTTAATTTCGAAATCTACCTGTGCCTGCAGGCCGAGCCGGCAAGGATTATTTTAAAATTATATTTGTAATGAAACCATCCTAAACTTTTTCTTAAAGTTCTAGAAATTATTTAAAAGAGGCATTTGCTATGTTAGGGCCATCATTTATAGTTTATATTTATTTAACGTAATCTATTGAGGGTGTGCCAGTTATGGGTTCCTCAGATTTCACTTCATCAGACTGACAGAAAATTAAAAATACTTTCAATTAAAAGGATTCTCTCTAAAATAACCAGATAAAGTGGCATTACCCGGTTAACAAAATAAATACCCTTGATAAAATTGTTAAATTCGGCATATCTTAAATTACATACGTAACATAAATTATGCATAGTTCAAAAGCTTATAAATACGAATTATTTGGAAGAAAACTTACTACGCAGAATCCCACAAACAATTTCTCATCTACTTAATTTTTTAAATAAACAGTCAAGTGAGAGATTTACTCACGCTCAGAGGGTTCCGTACAATAAATATGAATTATTAACTGTATTACTAAAAGAAATCGTTGCTAAAAGAATAAGACTTTGTAAGAACAACGTAGGGATGGTATAGCTGCATATAGTAGAAAAGTACAAATGGTTATACCATAAAAGTTCAAAGAGATAGGAAGCCTTAAATAATATCCGATATTGCTCTTCTGTATAACTCTTTGGTTAATCTCATCCTAATCTGTTTAAAATGAACTTAGTCTGGTACTGACACTAAAAATAGTTTAAATTTAAATTTCATTTGGCATTTCATAAAACTAAATTCAGCGTAGTCATAATCTTTTCTTTTTACAGTGTAGCTAAACAAAATCCTTGTTAAAAGTTTAAACTTTGCATTGTGTTTTCCGCGCATCGAAAGGAGGTCGCAAAGTTGCAACGACGCCTTGGTCCGTGCCGCATTTTTCCAGATAGGGCTTTAACTTTTAAAGACACGGGAGGCGTATTGAGAAATCCACTCAATGAGTCGCGAATTTCATAGTATTTATGCGATTGATTCTAATTAAATGAGTCTTTAACAATTTGACGTTTATTGCCTTTATGCTGCTACTGGGCATAGCATGACACAAATATATCCTTAAAAGTTGTTATCTAGGCCTTAAAAGCCGATGGCACAGAGTATGCCGTCCCTGTCGTTATGTATGTCCAAACCGTCCATGTCTTTAAGGGTTAGTATCTCGGCTAATGACCCAAGATTTTTTTCGAAATTCATGATCAACAATGCTTTTATACTTCTATAGAGGGCGGGGGACATTTTTGCACTACATTTTCGACGATCTCTCTGAAAACAACTTAACCTGAAATTAAAAGAAATGTATTTTTGAGTTCAGCGTTGCGAAAGCTACCATACGATAACCCCCACAATACAAGAAGAAATGATTATATTTCAAGTAACATAATTAGCCCCTCTACATTTTTACTAAATATGTTTGTGAATGTTAAATAATTTGTAAACAGATGGGTCCATTGTCTTTATGACTTCCCCCAATTTGTACTTCCCACGTTCCATAGTTTAAGAGTAAAAAGGCTGTGACAGACAGACACAGGAGTGATCTTATAATGGTTCCGTTTTTACTTTTTAATTACGGAACCCTAAAAATGATGTCGAATTGGGCATTTTGAACCGAATTTCTCGAAGCTATTGTGTTGGAAACTAAAAATATTGCTATACTGAGAAAACAATTGTTTATAAATAAAGTTCTAATTAATTGAACGAAAAATGAAAACATAGGTCTCATATATCTCTTTAAAAAAAAAAAAATCACGTCTGCAAGTTTCATGTTTTTCCTTTTAAAAATGAATCTGAAAATGTGTCAGGAAATTCCGAGTTGTTGATCAGACACAGGAGTGATACAATGGTTCCGATTTTACTTTTAAGTACGGAACTGTACAAATGTTCTGAAAATGTTTAGACAATTCATTTTCTAATCTTATTCAAACGCACAGCAACACGACTAGAATAGACACCCACGAAAGTCGGAATTTGTTACATCTGTTCGTGTCAGATTTTAGTTTTTATATTCTATGAACTGTGGGCTCTGGCATTACTATTCTAACTAGTTTGACGTACCAATCTCAAAACTTTCTTCTATCTTATGCATATTAATATTTTTAAAAGTAAGAACCTTTAAACTTTTAAGAAATCAGTTTTCGGTTTTTGTTTTATTCTGAATGTTTTAAAACTTCTCAACACTTTGCAAAAAACCGCATTAAAAAAATCTGCATTAATTCCTGAGTTATAATCATTTATAGATGCTGAGTATCCGTTCATATTGAAAATTTACAAAGCATTTCTCATATTAGTAAATTGGGAGTTTGCGCGCACTGTTACTTTTAAACTATGTAAGCTTACAGCTTAAAAAAATTAACCAAATATGCGTTTCTTTGAAGTCTACAGGCTAAAACCGAAAAAAACCACACATATTTTGGTTATTTTTTTGCATTTGAAAAACTTCAGATTTTTGAACTTTTTTTTGTGCTAAAATTAAATTTTAAACAAAACTTGCTGCGTATATTTTGGTTTTAAGTTAGAAGTAGGCGTGTTATGATTCTATTTTGTTCAAAAATTGTTTTCTATAGGCATCATTTAGAGTTTTATCACGCGCGCAGCACTTAATCACGCATGAGTGAGATGAATTTTTAAATTTAAAATTTGAATATTAATTTTGTACATCCAACTTTTATTTTTCTGTATAATGTAGTTAGGGATGTATGCTTTAGGCAGGAAGGAGAAAAAAAAGATCTTAATTGCCTATTTTTTGTGATTTGGTACTTTGAAAAAGGCGATGTTTTTGATTGTTTCGACGAACTCAAAAAAGGTCCTGTACCCCCTTTAATACTTCAATACTATTAGTTTAATACTCTACCAACTTTGATTTTAATCTTAAAATTTCTGCTTCGATCAATCAATTTGAGTAAAAACGAGTTCATTCCGATCAAGATATTTATTAAAATAAATAGTGCTTCGTTATTCTGTTGAACATCGGCTATTTTCAATGGCCGGCTTAGCAGGACGAGAGTTCCAGTCGCTGCAGGAGCCGCCGATAGACAATAGAACTACGAAAAATCGAGAAAATTATAAAATAATCGCTATCACAGAGCCCCTTTTCGACGAAATATTTCCAAATTCAAGAAGGACCTGTTGGCCAAAGCAAAAAAATTGGTTTAATTCTATGCATAACTTCATACACTTTTTGATGGTACAGTGGCAACACACGGACAGGTAGACATTTTGTATAAATATTTGTGAGGGATCTCTGACGCCCGGAACGTGGATACACCAAAAACTAATCAGCATCCATTTACATCAGGGACTACCAGAATATAAATTTTTATTAAATTCCGTGGATTAGTTTCTGTGATAGAGCGCCCACAAAATTTATGTCACATACAGACAGACGGACAGAGTCAGACATTTTGTAAAAACATGTTTTATGGAATTTGACCTCTAAAACTAGAATTCGAAAATTTTCACGAATATAAGACTTTCTTCTTGTAAAGACAGAAGAAAGTAAAAAGGGAAATGAAATAATACGGCAGTCACAATTATGTAACTTTGTGCATTCTCGTCAATAAAAGATTAAAAATGTATAAAACAAGTAATATAAAAATTTTGTTTTTTAAGTCTGTTCCTACTTAGGTCATCGAAGAATAATTTAATATAATCCCTTAAGCTAATGTTAGTTTTTGTTGCATTAAAATATCTCAATGGGTTGATTTTCTATAAGCAAGTAGGTTTACAATGGAAGTCTATGGGAATTTGGCAAAATATTAGAGATATCGCCAAGTTGGCGTCCCTTTTGGCGACTCAATTTGGCCGCCAAATTGGCGACAAAATGGGCGGTATTGGGCGATAGAACAGGGTCCCCCCCCCTATGGTAACCCCTTATTGAAAATACTTTCATAGATCTTCAATAACCAATGGCCGCCATTTTGTTTCCCATGCAAAACTAAAATTAATATTTGAAAAAAAAAATCTGTATTAACATCAATTGTCATCCAGTACAAGTTTAAAAAAAATTATTTCAACTTGATAGGATGAATAATGAGTATTTTATGAACGATTGAAAATTTGAACAAGATATATATATATATATAGGGAGAGTGTGAACTAATAGTAGGAATTGAAAAATTGGACGTTACTATGTTGCAACCATAGTAAAATCACTCGGCTTGAAATATCAGAATGCGCGTTTTCGCCGGCGGGTGTAACAGAAAAATGGGATTTTAAAAGGAAATACGAAAAAAGAAAAAAATCAACCTAATGGGTTTTTGGTTACAGTTTAGTGAAATTCTCGTTTGTACGCCATCTACATTATAAAACAAAAAAGTGAGCAATGCTTATCGGCAGTGATCTAACCCATAAATCGTGCTTTTAATGAAATTTTTCTTAATTTCTAAAAATCGCACAATTTTATTTTTTACATTATCGGATAGAAAAAAAATACTTATCTTACGAAAATTGTATCTGAATTTTCCGATTTTTAATGGATTTTAAAGCAATTTTGAAACATTGATATTTTTACTTTCTTATATCTTCAATAGAAGAAAGTATTGTAATCTAAATTTTTTTCGACATCCGGTTTTCAAAAGATTTACAGTTTTAGAGATCCCAAAAAAACATGTTTTTTAAAATGTCTGTGTAGCCAGTCTCATGGAATTGGGCCAATTCTATTTTATCCAAATTTTTTTTGTGTATATTTATTATAGCAAGCAGCTCCTCCTTCAATTTCGAAATATTCCGCAGGAAGGGGGCGCTGTAAATGTCTGCTATTTTCATTACTGTACCATCGAAAAATTTATTAAGTTATGCATACAAATGAACCATTTTTGCGTATGTTTTGGCTATGGCTAGCAGGTCCTCCCTCGAAAGGGGTGGTTGTTAAGATTTTGTTTTTGCCATTTTGTTTTTCCTACCATCAAAAAGTGTATAAAGTTATGCATAGAACTGAAAAAAAAATTGCATGCTTTTGGCTATGGCAAGCAGGTTTTCCATGAATTAAAAAAATTCCACGGGAAAGGGACGCCGCGATAGTGACTTTTGTATATTTTTTTCGTAGTTCTATTGTACATTGGCGACTCGTACAGAGACGGGAACCCGCGTCTCGCTAAGCCGACTATTCGCAAACAGCTGATGTACAACAGAATAAGGAAGAGCTATTGACTTTAATAAATATCATGATGTAGATTAACTTTTATTTACTCCGATTAATTGAGTGAAGCAGAAATGAAAATCAAAGTTAGCACAGCATTAAACTAATAATATTCACATGTGTAACTACTTTTTGGAACATTTAGATGCATGAGATAGAAGAAAGTTTTGGGATTGGCACATCAACTAGTTACATTTGCGTGCAACCAAATTACTATACATGAACTCTGTTAACACAATATTACAAAGAAGAGTAACGATGGCATATTGTTGATGGCAATGACCTCGCACATAAATTTTGCTTTTACTACAATTTGTTTAAAAAATATGTTTGATAGACACGCTGATTTAGACAGTTTTCAAATCGAAGAATTATTTTAAGAGATATTTAATGCTAAAGTTGGACTAAGTCGTTCCACTAAAACAGTTTTATAGGAGCAAAAACTATGCATGGGAATTTAATCATTTTTAGATCATTTTATGCGTTAGAATCTCTGTGCATTTATTTTTTTAATTTGACTCATTCTTTGAGGTTTTATTTCGATTTTAAATTCAAATTTTCAGCATTTCGAGAGATTTTTACATACTAGGGGGCTCGGCCCCTACGAGCTATGCTCGCCAACCCCCGTTCAGACACCGCATTTTCTAAAAGCACGTTAATTTGATTGGCTTTAAAAAGATTTTAAAATATTGAATTATGAATTAAAAAACAGTGGCGATCTCCCTATAAACGGGTTTCTATTCATTTCTCTTCGTTTGGGGAATTTTAAGGAAAAATCAGGTGCTGTTAAAAGATACAATGGCTGTTTTTGTCTTTGATTAAATAAAATCATTAAACATTTCAAAATAAGCTAATATAAAATGAATTAAGTAAACAGTCTTTATGTACCGGTATTTTTTAACAAAGTGAAAAGAAAGTTCATTCTGACGTAATTTTCACCAAACTTCTCTTTCTTTTTAATATTCACTTGAAAATACTTTTGTTAGAAATTAAATATTATTTGCGCTGTCCCAGCAAAAATAGTGGAAAAGATCATCTCGAAATATCAAATAAATCTCTAGCACAATTTTTTAATTTAAACTGTTTTGCAATATTATTTTTTTGTTCATTTTACATAAGTGTAATGTGACGTAATTTCTCCTATTTCAGACTTCTAACGCATGTTAATGAATTTATTATTTTACAATATCCTTTCTCTGTTAAACTTCACGTGTAAATATAGTTCTTATGAAGTAATTTGCAATAAGTTCCTGCTTTTTATACGCAATTATTTAATTTTAATTTGAAAGTATCTTTTCTGTTTATAATAGTCACGTGTAAATAAATTTTTAATTTGAAGCAAACATTGTTTCCGTTGTTTATACAGTTGGCAATAGGTTAAATTAGTACAATTTTCTAAAATAAGTAAAAAATATCTCGCGACATGCTGAAAATTTGAATTTAAAAAATAGAAATGAAACCTCGAAAAATGAGTCAAATTAAAAAAATAAAAGCAGTCTGCACACCGGGAAATTATAACGTATAAAATGATCTAAAAATTATTAAATTCCGATGTATAGTTTTTGTTCCTATAAAACTTTTTTAGTGGAACAATTTTGTCCAACTTAAGCATTAAATATCTCGTAAAATAATTCTTCGATTTGAAAACTGTCTGCATCAGCGTGTTTATCAAACATTTCTCTATAATACCACCGATTTTCATATTTTTGTATGCAATATTTTGCTTAATATTAACGAAGAAAGACCTCCGGTCACAAAAAATTCAAAACCGGCGGCGACAGCGGTAGTTACTTTTTTTTTTAATAGAGATTACTAAATAGTCGCTCGAAAGCAGACTAAACGCGTTCAATAAAATTAATATTAATCTTATTAATAAAATCTCAATTTCAAATTAATGTCTCGCGCAATTTTTAAATTTAAACTGTTTTGCAATATTACTTTTTGTTCATTTTACGTAATAAGTGTAATGCGACGTAATTCTCCTATTTAAGACTTCTAACGCATGTTAATGAATTTATTATTTTACAATATCCTTTCTCTTTTAATAAAAACTATATTTACACGTGAATTTTAAGTAATTTTAATTAAGTTCCTTCTTTTCATACGTAATTATTTAATTCTACTTTGAAAGGGGTTTTTTCTGTTAATAATAGTAACGTGTAAATCAAGTTTTAATTTGAAGCAAACATTATTATTTGCGCTGTTTGTACAGTTGGCAACAGTTTAAATTAATACCCTTTCTAAAATAAGTAAAAAATATCTCTCGAAATGCTGAAAATTTGAATTTAAAATAGAAATAAAACCTCAAAAAATGAGTCAAAATAAAAAAATGAATGCCTTCTGCACACCGGGAAATTCTAACGTATAAAATGATTTAAAAATGAATTAATTCCTATGTATAGTTTTTGCTTCTATAAAACTTTAATGGAACGATTTTGTACAACTTTAGCATTAAATCTCTCAAAATAATTATTCGATTTAAAAACTGTCTGCATCAGCGTGTTTATCAAACATTTCTCTATAATACCGCTGATTTTCATATTTGTTTGCAGTATTTTTCTTAATGTTAACGGAGAACGACCTCCGGTCACAAAAAATTCAAAACCGGCGGCGGCAGTGACAGCGTAAGTTACTTTTTTTTAGAATAGAGAGATAGATTTTAGAAAATTGTATTAAACTGTTGCCAACTGCATAAACAGCGCAAACAATGTTTGCTTCAAATTAAAAATTTATTTACACGTGACTATTCTAAACAGAAATTATAAAAAGCAGGCACCCATTGAAAATTACGTCATAAAAACTATTTACACGTGAATTTTAAAAAGAGAAAGAATATGTAAAATAAATTCATTAACATGCGTTAGAAGTCTAAAATAGGAGAAATTACGTCACATTACACTTATTACGTAAAATGAAAAAAAAAAATATTGCAGAACAGTTGAAATTTAAAAATTGCGCGAGACATTTATTTGATATTTCATTCTTTTCAACTATTTTTATTAGGACAGCATAAATAATATTTCATTTCTAACAAAAGTAATTTCACGTGAATATTAAAAAGAGAAAGAACAGTTTGGTAAAAATTACGTCAAATTAAAAACGATACAGTTAAAGTGTCTTATTTAAAAAGAACTATTTTCGCTTTGCTAAAAAATACAGAGGGACAAAGACCATTTACTTAATTCATTTTATATTAGCTTATTTTGAAATGTTTAGCTGATTTTATTTAATCAAAGACTGAAACAGCCATTGTAACCTTTTAACAACAGCTGATTTGGGTTTTAAAAATCCCCAATCAAAGAGAAATGAATAGAAACCCGTTTAGAGGAAGATCGCTACTGTTTTTTTGCTGATAGTAATTGAATTTTCGGAAATTTTTTTAAAGCCGATCAAATGAGCGTGCTTTTAGAATCCGCGGTGTCTGAACGGGGCTTGGCGAGCGTAGCTCGTAGGGGGCAGCGCTCCCTAGTTAAGTAAACAGAGTGTTTTTCTCCCGGTATTTAACAAAGCGAAAATAAAGTTCTTAAATAAAGTTCTTTTCAATAAATGTCTTATTTAAAATAAGACATTTTAAATCCATCGTTTTTAATCTGACGTAGTTTTCACCAGACTTTTCTTTCTCTTTTTAAAATTCACGTGAAAATACTTTTGTTAGAAATGAAATATTTGCGCCGAAATTGTTGAAAAGATCTAAAAATATCAAATGTCTCGCAATTTTTAAATTTAATCTGTTTTGCAATATATTTTGTTCATTTTACGTAATAAGTGTAATGTGACGTAAATGTGACATAATTTCTCCTATTTAAGACTTCTAACGTATGTTAATGGATTTATTTTACAATATCCTTTCTCTTTTAAAACTCACGTGTAAATAGTTTTTATGACGTAATTTTCAATAAGTGCCAGCTTTTTATACCCAATTATTTAATTCTAATTTGAAGGTTTTTTTTCTGTTTATAATAGTCACTTTTTTTTTTTTGAAGCAAACATTGCGCTGTTTATATAGTTGGCACCACTTTAAATTAATCATTTTAATTAATTAATTACCATTTTCTAAAATAAGTAAAAAATATCTCTCGAAATGCTGTATATTTGTATTTAAAATAAAAATAAAACCTCAAAAAATGAGTAAAATTTAAAAAAGTAATGCAATCTGCACACCGGAACTTCTATTGAATAAAATGATCTAAAAATGATTAAATTCCCCATGGACAGTTTTTGCTCCTATAAAACTTTAATGGAACGATTTTGTCCAACTTTAGCATTAAATCTCTCTTAAAATAATTCGATTTGAAAAATGTATGCATCAGCGCGTTGGTCAAACATTTCTGTATAATAAGACTGATTTTCATATTTTGGTATGCAATACTTTTCTTAATATTAACGAAGAAAGACCTTTGGTCACGAAAAATTCAAAACCGGCGGCGGCGGCGGCATCGTTAGTTACTTTTTTTTTTTAAATAGAGAGATTAAATGACTTGTGTAAAATAAAAGTCAGAAGAAAAACATTTTAGCGCTGAAGGCACGCCATTATTAGGTTCATTTGTAAATACCGTAGAACCTCTTACCCGAAACTCACGTTTAACCGAAATCCATTTTTTAAAGTTTTAACTATTATATTCCTTGTGTGCAAGTGGTCTCTTCCGAACTACGAGTACATATAAATATTTTCGACCTCCCCCCCCCCCCCCCCTTCTTAGAAGTTTCTTTGAATTTAACTTGAGCTCCCATAAGCTGCGGAGGGGAACGAACAAATGAGCAATTTTGAAGCTTTTGAATGTTTTGTAAAAGGTTTCGCATGGCTGGAGCAGCAGCAAGACTATGATACTGGTGAACCAATAATATTAAAAAACTCCGTGATGGAGCTTCAAAGCAACGGCAATGGAAACTGCGACAAACAAAACATTTTTTCAAACCCTTGTGATCCATGTAAAAAGAACTTAATTTAAAAATTAAAATTCGGGTAATTTATTCTTGTTTCTATTTTGCTATTGCTTTCTTTTTATTAAGCACTTGTTACCATAAGAAATATTGCATATATTTTCTGCTTAATATTAAAATGGAAGCATTCTCGATTATCCGAAAATTTCGATTTTCCGAAATATGGCCGGTCCTAATTACTTCGGATAATTGAGCTTCAACTGTATTTTCACTTCTATATCATTCAGTATCGATTTTAGGGGCATCTACGCCTGGGTTTCTACGCCTGTTTAGATTAAAAATACAAAATCAAAACACTGGAGCCCCACCCCCCATTTTTTACTTTTCTGTTTGAATAGATTTGAAAATAAATTATACAGCATCGAAGGTGTACAAATACTGAAAGCAGTGAACGCCCCAGCAATAGGCTCTTTTAGAAAGATTGGCGATTAAATTATACACGCACATACCCACAAAATTACTCAAGCATTGATATTAGGTATATTTAGTCATGGCACTAGCAAAGCCGGACAGATCAGTTCTAAATTATTTTGCTTTAAATTAAAATTAGTATTATGAGTTTCGATATGAGTAGGGCGTTTTTTAACCATTTGGAAAAATGGTTATTGTCCTCTGTTTGGTTAGGAAATCAAAAACATATCAGCGTTTTATTAGTTGAATCCCGCATTTTATTCGCTTTCTGATGGGTCTTATACAGTCATCTGTATTTTCCCTTTACTTTCAACCGAGATGGATACTTCTGTTGCCACTATAACAAAAAAGTAATAAAAACTACAAGAAAAAAAATTATAAATTGAGATACAGCTTTCAAACAAATTGCGTTTAAAAGTGAATTTTTTTCTCTATACGACGGTGTAAAAAGTGATATTGCGGGATGTTTAAAAGTTTAAAAAGGAAATTTCATTTAAAATTTGTTCATGATTGTTCCAGGAATATTAATGTTTAATCCATTACGTACGTAATGTATGACCAGCTCCGTGGGAAAAAATTGAAAAAATCATTTTACAAATGGTCGTTGATATTTGTTGAATTGCTTTTAAGTGAAAACAGGAGAAAGAAAAATAGTCATTTAATATCAGTACAATAAGAATTGAAGACAGGAGATGGCGAAACTTACTCCACTTTATCCATTTACTCCACCTTTCATCATCCTTGTCTGGGCGTTTTTTTTCGCCGTTCTCTCCTTTCTTCTCCATAACTGCAAGTAAATGTATAAAATGTAATTGTTACTCTTGTATAATATAAAAAGAAAAATTCAGATAACTTGGAATAAAAAGTAATTATTAAAAGTCATTCAAAAAGGAACGAAAAATCATACGTTCATGAAACAGTTTGCATCACATTCAGAATACGGTAATAAAATTCACCCATCTATTAAGTTCTCCTTTTAAGGTACAATTTGAAAAACGCATTTGAAAAACCCCATTTCTGCTATTAGAATTCTCGGTCTGGAAAAGATTTTTTTTTCTTAATGCACCGCTGTACAGGATCCACAGATGTGTTTGTAGTGTACGGAGTAGGCTTAAGGGAGTCCAGTCAAATGCATGGCACACTTGAAAATGTTCATTAAGCCACGTCGAAATAAATGAAAATGCACCTGAGAACTTTTGTGCACCCCTGTCTAAGATCTATATAACGGATACACACCCAGTGGTTAAAAAATAATTGCGCACCCGATTCGACATGAAGTGTGCCCCCGGTGACATGAAATATGACATTTACATTAAGTGAGCACAGTGCACCCGCTTAACCCTTTATATCTCACATTATGAATTTACGAGGCTTACGAAAAAGGACAGGCTACCGCGGTGCGACCCAAGCGTCTTTTTTTTTTTTTTTTTTTTTTTTTTTAATCAGACCGCTAGAGTGACGCGATGCTCTTTTCGTACACCGCATGGGTGCATTCGAGCATCCCGCGAGACCAGCGGTCTGTAAAAATCGATACGTGGAATGCACCGCGGTAGCCAGTCTCTTTCGGTAGCCTCGATGAATTTTAAACAGCTATCTCCTCAAAACATTTTTGCCCTTGCATCACTATGATAGGGGCGGTAGGGGTCATTAGGATCGGGGGCACTTCAGGGGAAATAATCTGTAACAGATAAAAACAAGGAAGAGATAATGAAACAATTGATCATGCTCATTATGAAGTCCGACTCATTTTCTACATGTGCAATTTTTTGAGAGTGAAAATGTTCCTCTAGAAGTAATCACTGTTTTCCCAGAACACAACATAAAAACGTTGTCCGTCAAATTGAGAATGTTTTAGTTTAAAATGTCCTGTGTAAAAAATTGCAGGAATATTAAAATATAGCTATGTTTTAAATTTAGAAAAAGGTTGTTTAAGAGGAAATGGTTACCGTTTTGAAACAGACGAAGCATTATGTTAATAATCTGCATGATCCTAATTATTCCAGAAGTAGCATTTTCGAGGATCCTAGAGTTTTTGAGTTAAGGGTCCATTGGGATCGCAAATTTTATTTCCTATTTAAATCAAAACGTGGTTTAGAATGAATTTTTTTTATCTTTGTTTTCAGATCCTGTGAAATACCCCTAGTTTGGTTCACATGACTGCACATTGTGTTAGCAAAATATTTTACAATTTTATTTTGAATTTTAGCCGTGACTATGTTTTAAGCCTAATTAGGCCTCAACGTTTTTAATGTAAATTAGACTTTCCTCATTCACAACACATGAGCTTTGACCGATCCTCCCCCCCCCCCCCCCCCCGTTGTTTGCATTTCATGTTATCTTGAAGAAAAGTGATTTTTTCTTTAACTTTAAATATTTGTTCTTTAGTAATACAAGGCTATTAATTTTCCAATAGAAAATTTTGCATTTGATTTTGTTTTGCAGGCGCAGTGTAAAATATAAACGGGGGATCAAAGAGGTGTCTTTCGAAAAAAAAAAAAATACTTGTACTAGGTAACATGATAGATTGAAAAAAGATCTTTACACATTTCAAAAGACTACTTACTTTGTCAAATTATACATAACATTAGTGTGTAGTCCACTTCATTCTCTGGCAATTAATGGCCAACGTCAAAATTGTCAAAAAGTGATCCGAATTGCCCCTACATTAAAAAATATGCACTAAGAATATTTAATTTTTTGTTGTTATTTACGGCTAATTATTTGTTGTGGCACTTCAAAGTACCATTGTACCAAAATAGAGACTTTAGAAAAAACTGGATATAGTCATTTTATTTTAATGGGACTTATGCATATATACTTATTGTATGTATGTCTATGATGTATATATGAGTAGTTGATATTGTTGGTCCACCATAAGTGAGAATTTCTTCATCAGAAGAATATTCTACAATTGTAGCACTCTCGTTCGATGGGAAGTCTTTTTGAAAGAAATTTCCGAAGTTTTAGTTGTAGAAAACTCAAAAGAATTCATAATAATCCTAGGATATTTAGATTTATTCCGATTTATAATTTTTTTTCCATTTTGTATTGTAAAAGTACAATAATTTTTTTCTAAAGACAAAAAAAAGCATCTTTTGCATAAATGACATATCAATGCCATATATAAATCATGTAATATATCACCCTACATGCTATCAAAATCCACCTATCCGGCACATACGCATCCCTAGCAAATATAAACTTTTTTTATGCACACTATACATTTAAACGATAAAAATAGTGTTCAACGACCCGACGGTATCCTAAAGTACCGCTTTGAAAGTGCTTCGTTGACTTTTTTTTTTTTTGGGGGGGGGGGAGCATATTACATTCTCATCTATTTAAGACAAAAAAAAAATCGCAGCTTTACCTTTAAAATTTAAGATGTTTCCAAGTAAAAGTTAAAAGATACCATGGCAGACATGAAATGTAAACAAAATGGACACTCACGCGCACCCAAATAGCTTCGTGAACCATTTTCAGTTTACTGAATCTGCTATTGCTATCAAGTGGTGCCCAATGGAAGTATTTACCAAAGACTTAAAATACATAGACCGGCAAAGTGTCAGTTTAACTGAGGATTTTTGATCACAGCTGTTGTACGGCGGTATATATGCTTTATATTTTAATTTACCTACGAAAATGCTTTTATCAGCGTATTTTTTATTGCGGGTCAATGAGTATTAGTCTACCCTATTTCATTTAGGCCTTTAAAAAAAAAAAATACTTTATTATTCATCAATTTTTTTGTTTTTTTCGTATAGCAACTAAGTATTTCAATAAACATCCTCCAAGAAAAAAAATAGTGTTACTTTCGTTAATATGCATTTTTTAAATTACCTATTTTGCATAAAATTGTTTAAAAAACGCAGATTTCATTACAAGTAATAATTTAAAATTTTGTTAATTACTATATTATGTTACAGTTACTACCTTCAAACTAAACTTCCCTACCAGTTACTTTTGTAAATCAAACTTAAAAAAAAGGTGGAATTATAATCTTTAACAATCTGTTTCCTTATAAATTTAACCTTTATTTCGGTTCATAAGGCATGTTAAAATTAGATACTCTTTTTCAAATATACCATCCATAAAATTAATAAATCGCCTTATTTAACTTTATTTCTGAAAATTCAATATTTATAACGCATATTTAGATATAAAAAATAGCTTCATTAAAAAAATATGCCATAAACTTCATATATATTGATAAAAATTAATTTTTAAAGCTCATTTTAGCCATAGTACTTAATGGTACAATGGCTGTACAGTTGACGTACAAACCTCGCGGTTCAGGTGTTTCAATTTACTTCAAATCATTTCAGATGGCTGCCATGCTTTTGAATGGGAATGGCCGAGGAATTGCCAGTCTAGTATCTTAAATCTTTGGTATTTACTGTTTCTACTGTTTCTCTATTGCGATTGCATTCAAGTAGTGCAGGAGAGAAAAAAAAATTGAGATTTCGGGGTAGAAACTAAGTTTGACTGGTATTATTAAAATCTAAAAGGATCACCAAGAACGGTACCCAAAAATTACGAAATTTAAAAAAAGGTCCATTAAACGAAAAACTTCAATAACTTTCTAAATTACAATTTATTTAGACTTATTAGGGCATGAAACAATGAGCAGAAAATGTTCTAAAATCTTATTTTCCAGCTACTTGACCGATTTAAAAATATTTTCAGAATATAGCTGACATTCTATATTTAAAGCTGCTTACTTTAATTATGCGAAACTACTCAAATTTAAATTCAATTCAATAAAGATGCAAAAGCAAAAAACGTTCTAATATTAAAGCTTTATTTGAATATTTTGAATTTAGAAACATTAAATTTCACCTATCCTTTAAGAAATAAATGCTCGTCAAAAGAAATACTGAAAATAGAAAAAAATAAAACTCTTAAATTACTCTTCCTGTGAATTTGCTAAAACTAGAAACATGAAATTAGACATGGTAGTTACTTTTTAGACATCACTTAGAACAGTTTCTAAATTGTTGAAATTTAAAATGGTGAAATGAGAGGGTAAAATTCCAAAACAACTAACCTTGGAAATACTAAACTACTGTTAAATCTCTCGGAATAATATTGATGACAGTCTCTGCTATATTTTATTCCTTCGCAATAATTCGAATATCTTTGATTCTGTTGAGACTAAGAATATGAAATTTGATAGAACGGCTTCTTCTAAGACGGCTAAGAATATTTATTAAAGATTTAACGGTGTATAATCCGCGGATCCAACAATCCCAGTTTAGGCCCAGAAATTTTATTTAATAAATGAAGTCAAGTATCTACCGCTATCCAGCAAATATTAATTGATAAAATTTCTGGGTTTAAATTTTGTGTGATCCGCGGATTACACAAATCCAGAATTCGTTAGAGATTGCAGTATTATATTAGAAATTTGCCGGAAATTACGGTAATAGTATGAAATAATTTGAAAAAACTAAGCATGATTTTTCTGAAATTATCAGGAGTAGAAAGTTTTAATTTGACATGCAGGTGAATCTAACCGACTACTATAAAGTATATTTACACAAATATATTTTTAATGTGGAAATTGTCTTCTGCAAAAGTACATTGTATATACATAACCTTTAATATTTTGTTAATATTGTAATTTAAATAAGTATACAACAAAACTGCAGAAAACATTTATCTAATATTTAAAAAATTACTCAATTTTTATTTCCCTGTCAAAGTTTTTGTAGGCCCGATTACCACCTATTTAATGAAATAAAAGGGGGGGGGAGGAGGGTCGGAAGACCCCCAGTGCAGTAAGCTGAAACTAAAGCGTTGAATATCAACATTTCTTTACCGAAGTTATGTAATACTATCTCCGGACACTAAGCGGGTAGATTTATCCAAACATATTAGGGGAAAGTAGGGTAATGACGCTCAGAAGGGTGATCCTGCTCACCAAATATCTCTAAACAGAATAGAATTGAAAACGTGCGATTGGTACCGGCACCTATCGAACTTCATCCTAAGTTCCCAGAAAGGATTTAGTGCCCGTCGGGAGGAAAGTATTTTTGTGTGCTTACGTTATTATTTTGAATTTGTTTTATTACAAAATTCTACAACATCTAACTTGAAGGTAAGTAACTCTTATTTTCAAATATTAATTTACTCAATATGTCTACAAAATATATACATTTAGCTGAACTTTCATGCTTTTATTTATTTTTGTAGTGCGTTGGTTACGCCAATTATAATGCATTAAAACCCAACATGGCGATAACGGGTCATGGCGCTCGCGTGGAATTCCCGAAAAAGTGTTGCCAGTGAGCAACTTTAAATTCAAATTTATTAACATCACTTTTTTGAAATGGTAAAATTCCCCTGTTTTCGTCTTAATATGCCATTAAACAAGGAGAATTTTAAGTTTTAAAAAAAAGGAGCGAAAAAAAAAACCTGAACATAAAAAAAGTAGCTCACTATATGTCTAACACAATGTGCAAAGCGGTTGCAAAAAGTCTGCAGTGGTGTGAACAGCCCACACAACTACATATGTGACTTTTGTCTTAACCCTTTCCTGCGCAGAGTAATTCTGTTTATAAACGGATGAAATAATGGACCGACACCAGAATTTATAAACGAAGTTATTAGAAAATACGAACTTGCTTATTTTCACGTACATTATAAAAGGAAAATTATAATTAAATATTCTTGATGCTGTTTGTCAGTTTTGGAATTAAAATTCGGTGTCCTTTTTTGAGGACACCGCCCTCGAAAGGGTTAAATATTGTATTCAAACTCTGAGCTCAATGACCCTACCCTGTCGGGCATGACCGCTCAATGGATGGTTATTTAGATAAAACAATAAAAAAAATTCCTTAAACTTATGAAAATTAGTTGATTGCAAACTTTCCCTTATTCTTTGAAGTTATACGTAGTTAATAAAATATTGATTTTTTTTCTAAATTTGGCTAGCTATTCGTGTTTTCCCTTAAGTGGGCGTCATTCCCCTACTTTCCCCTACTGCTGTTTTAACAACCTTATTGTATCCTCAAATTAAAACATTTATACTAATATGAAAATCTAGGGGGATTTTTTTGGTTATTTTTAATGCATTGTTTATATTCTAACAACTTATAAATTAATAGATATAGGTATTTATAAGTGTCACGCGCAGGGCATTTTTTCCCGTGAAAAGGTCCTGAAAGAGCAGATTACTTAGGTCTAAGGTTTAAAACGTAGATTTTTTTAAACCTAATACAAAGGGCCATTCCAACATCATGTATGAGACAGCTTTTCTACCTATTACTGCTGGTTTAACAAAGCTATTGTGTCCTCAAATTAAATCAACTATGCTAATATGAAAATCCAATATTTTGTTATTTTTAATGTATTGTTTATATTGTAGCAATTTATCTAATATATAAAAATGAAAATTTATCTGTCTGTAATGCTGTACAAATCCACAGTTTGGAAGCCAGAATTGTGAAATGTACGTACACGTGTATTAAAACACGGCAGAGGCAACTAAAGAAATCCGGAATCGAAATCATTTATAGTTAACTTTTAATGACCACCCATTCAACAGCCATTTCCTATCCAATTTAATCATATTTCATTATAGCAGCTGCAAACAATTAAAAATTCTCAAAATCCTTTTTCTTATGTTCAACCCGTAATCGCGCGAGTTCTTTAACTAATGCGAGATATACATACTACGTACGCCACGCTGCAATACTAAAAAGCTCCAGCGGGTATTGCGATCATTCTTTTACATCACATGCAAATAATTAGAGATTTAATTACGCTTAATTTTTTTTTTAATAAAGGCAAACATTTAAACACAAACAGAACTTTTTATTCTAAAAATATCGTTTTATCGTCTGCTGCCATAGTAACATGTTAAAATTTCATTAAAAAATGCGCAGTAGTAGAAAAGTATTTTACTAAATCGATTAGTTATTTTTAATTTTGGTTTTAGAATTAAATTCATGACCTCCCGTGCACAGAACGGGTTAAACAACTAGTAAGTTAACAAATATAGGTATTTATGCAAGTGTCACATTTTCTCCGTTTTACATGAAACGGCCCTGTGGACTTCTAACAGAAATGTCCTTCCGCATTGCTTTTAAACGATACGAACTGCGCTATTCTATTTTCTTAAATGCCAGACTAAATTTAAGCTGTTAAGAATCAAATCGTTTAGTTGCTCATTCACAGTAGGATTCGGCTAAGCATGATAGAATGATATGCAATATATTAAAGTTATCCCTGAAAAATTATCTAAATAGGCATGACTCATCCAAATCCGTCCATAGTCGAACCATCCATCCACCAACTGTTTTTAAAAAATCTTGAATCGACTTTATTATTGAATTTCTCTCCATAGTTCTATAACCAAGCAACCTAGAACACTATATAATATATTAAAACTACCCTAGATAAAATATCTAAAAATGAAAGTTCCATTAAAATCCACAGAGCAGAACTCAAGTTATAAGCAGCCGGAACGAAATTCACATTTGCGCATTATATTTATAGTAGTTCACTTCATCCACCTGTTTTACTAATTAGACACTACAAACTACTTTCCTAATAGTTTGTACTGCCTAATTTATTTACTAGGGAAAGTAGGGAAATGACGCTCATTAAAGGGAAAACATGAATAGCTAGTCAAATTTACACAAAAAATCAATATTTATTAACGAACTCCAAAGTACAAAGAACAGTTTTCAATGGACTAATCTGCATAAAAGTTTTAGAATTTTTTTTTTAAATCTTTTTATTTAATTAACAATTGATTGATCCCGACATTGCAGGGCAATTGCGCTCAAAATTTGAATGCAACATTTAAGTTGGAATTATTCATAGTTGGCGTAACAAAGCACTTCAGAAATAAAAAAATGAACGTACAACTAAATGTATATATTTTTTAGAAATAATGAGTAAATTAACGTTTGGAAATAAGACACACTTAACTTCATGTTAGATGTGGCAAAATTTTATTCTAAAACAACTTCGAACTAATAATGTGGGGACACAATAATACTTTCCTCACGACAGGCACTATCCTTACTGTGAACTTAGGATGGAGTTCACTAGGTGCCGGTGCCGATTGCACGTTTTCAATTCTATTCTGTTTCGAGATATTTGGGTGAGCGGGATTGCCCGCTGAGCGTCATTACCCTACTTTTCTCTATACTTATTTACTATACTTTATTTTTTTTTACTTTATACTTTCTTATTTATTTACTATAATTTGTTCCTAATAGTTTGTAGTGCGAATAGACTAGTCTACTATCGCTATTTCAGATTTTGTCAAAGGATTCGATCTGCATTCAGAGTACTCCCTCATTCTATCGCGCCTGCCGGTATACAATCCAATGCGATAGAACAGAGGAGTTAAAAACTTAAGATGGCATAGAAAAGGTTTTGCGCTCTCCAAAATGTTAATTTATGAACACACGACAACATTCTTTTCGAAATTAAGAGAGATGTATGTTCAGCATTCATTGCACTGCGTATACCCACTTTACGATACCTAGAGTCTGTTGACAGGTATTTAGGTCTGTTTAGGCCTATCAACAGAAACCCAGCTTTATAAAATGAATTTATGCACTTTTTCTCACTCTACTGCTTTTTTTTTCTTTAAATACAGCAATAAAAATGTTTTACTGATGAAATTTAATCAACTGATGTGACAACATTTTTTGCATAGTTACTGAGAGCGATCTCCGACATCGCTTGATCGAAATAGGAAAAAAAAATCTCGATTGACTCATAGTACATTGTTTCCGAGCTGAACTTTATGGACACTATGGACTTACAATCAAAATTTACTTATTAAGAATAGTACTACACATCAAACATACCAAAATTTCACCGAGTTAAACTGTGGTCTGTGAGACAGCTAACAATGTTTAACAATGATTACAATCCCAACTTTCTTCGAAATTTATAGCAGATTTCAAAGTTTATTACAAAAAATTTTAATATTACAATCTAGAGCAGTGGTTCTCAACCTTTTTTTGGCCGCGCCCCACCTAAGCATCTCTAAAATCATTATGTCCCCCTCTCTTCTACATCATATAAATCTTATTACATAAAAAAAACTTTTCCAGGAAGGATCCGAAAATTGTATTAAGTCTGATAAGTGATTTCACATTCCTTAATTTATCAAAATCATATTTTTTTTATTACAAGTATGTTTTTAACATAACTATGAATGCAATGAGGGCATGGATGTTCGCATTATTGTTTTTATGAATATTTGTTGTTTTTTGGCATCTGATCATACCTCAAATTTTTAAGTGATAAATAGTTTACATTTTTATCTTCACAAAATATCTTGAAATATCTCTCACATTTTGTATTTCATCTGATAGAATTGATACATTTTATAATGGATTTTAGTACTTCATTAAGAACGAGTGATATCTGTTTATCAGCGAGACTGTACGGACATTATAATTCAAAAGTAACATTCCCGGATTCACGCTTTTATCCATTTTAAGTAACTATTTTTCTTTCCCCTCATGACATAACTTCTTTGATAGCGGGCATCTTATTCGCATAATTATTTGGCTACCATGTTTTCGCCGATTTTAAATTTTAAAATGCATATGTAATGAAGTATTTTTATATATTTTGTATGTGGCCTGCAGAAGAGCCATAAGAAGTTTACTTTCTACCCATTTCCTATCATGATGCACACGGGGATTTATAATAATTTCATAAAAGTAGTTCCTCATTTAGATAATTCAGAATATTTTTTAGATTAAACATGTCCAAATAGTCAATTTTCGATATACCCAACGAAGTTTCACAAGTTCCTTCTGGTGGCATATTGCACTATGAGTAGACGTACAATTTTTTTTTTTTTTTTTTAAGGGAGGTATGGTTTACTAAAATATTAAAATCAGAAAAAATAAAATATTTTTTAATATAAAAGGCGTCAAAATAATAAATTCACACAATTATTCCTGTGTCAGTGTATTTTGAACTTTTAAATGGGACGGTTTCGAAAACTAATTTTTATTCAGTTATTTTTAAATTTTCTTCGTCTATTATTTCTATTTTTAGACTACGACACTACTTTCGTTAGAAAAAAAAAAAGATAGAAAATTTCTTAATAAGAAATCTAAAATTGCCCCCCTGAAAAGTCATATTGCCCCCCTGTACGCCCCACGTTGGGAACCACTGATCTAGAGTGAAACCCCCAGTCTTAAGATTCTAAGAAGAATATTCTAAGAAACCACCTTAAGATTCTTTCTTATTCAAAGCACTATTACAAAATTTTAAATCCATTTTGTACTAATCTTTGTTTTTGAAAGTACAGAAGAGATACAACGAAAAATTATCATTGACAATATTTTTAAAAATCATACTCTTTGTTACTAAAAATTATTTTGCCATAACTCCAATCACTATTTTGAAAAGCCAGTCATGGACAAAGTGAGCCAGTGTCCGACATTTTATTTGCAAAAAATTAAAAATTTATATTATATTTATTTACAAGAAATTTATGCTTTAAAACTACTTTATTATAAAACAATTAACTCTTATAGTGGAGGTGGGAGATGAATGGGACAAAGGATGGATGGATGGGACATGCTCAATATTTCAGGAAATAAGCTTTTTCTTAGTTGTTTCCGATTCTCATATATAGCACTACCTTAGTGTGCTTTAAAACCAAAAGGAAAACCACTTCAAAGTTGCATTTCCTGAAACTCTGCTTAAAAAAAATTTTTTTTTTACGTTTGAAGTTGCAAATATATTATACAGATAGCCGCCTCTGGCGATCAGTTTGGTCTCCCTTAAATATATGCTATGCATTGCAATATGTTACTTTTATTCATAATTTAACTTATATACTTAATTCTTCGCCAAATCGAGAGATTCTGATAGAGAACTCAAGAACGCTTCGCAATCATCGCAGCATCTCGATATTTTTAGTTGAGTTGTATTTTTTTTTTCGGAAATCCGCATAGTTCACTTACATTTATGCTTCTTGTTAGTTTGCTTATCAGTTGCAAGACGTTCTCTAATGAGGAAATTTTTAAACCTATTAAGTAATCTTCGTAATTGCGTACCTAGCCAAATGGCGTGTTTTAGCTAATAGGATTTGGTCAATGAATTTTGTGAAAAGCCTTTAATAATAACCACACTTACATTAAGACAATATTGTTAATAATATCTTTTTAGAGTTGTTCTCCTTTATCCCGTCGATCACTTCTTATGGAAAAAAAACTATTGCCAAACTATTCGCCAAACGCCCAATAAAATAAATGGACACCTTCAGTTAAAACGGTTGAAACTGATCTATTGTACTAATGCATCATCACATTTTTTGAATGTTTGTACACTTAATATCATGACGTCCCCGTTTAATGACGTAATTGATATTTTAATTAGAGAAAAACTAATAAATCTGTAAAACATCATTAAAAATACAGGTAAATGTCGAATTAAAAATCACTTCATGAAGTAACAAACACGTGAACGAATCTGACGTCGAGATCATTCATTTTTGTTAAGTGTTTTATTGTTTTGTGTAATTTTAGATTGCTTCAATATTAGTTACCATTTTTAATGCTCTTATTTATTAAAGGTATATTAAATCACTGTTTTGAATGCGATATTGACAAAGGTAAATATAATTGGCTATTAACAATCATCTACGGTGATCTATCCTCCTGGCACGGATAATAAATATTAAATTATTTGACTATGCGATTCGAAATGTCATTCATTAAATATTACATGAGTTGGGTTTGTTTTTGAAGAAAATATCGTGAAAGAAGTTGAATTGCATAGCAGTTTACCTAACAGAATTAGATGCTGGACTTCGGCTTAAATGCGTGAATTATGTTTTTACAAAATTCATTGTTGGAGAGCTTAATACGTGAATGATTACCTCCATAAATTAATATTTTTTTTCGCTCACTGAAGAACGAATCTTTTGTGTTTACTTTGGTGGAAACAGATATTGGACTGTCAATGTCATTTCAATTGAAATTATCTCAGAATAAATAGATATTTGAATGTAGCTAATCTCTCAAACATTATAATTTTTTTTTAATACGATCTTTCTAAAACTGACTTTTATGCAGTTTTATCCTGTTGCAAACTGTTTATTATTATAAAGCGCAAAGCATGTCATAATCTATATAATATTTGGCGACTTGTCACCTGCGCCTGGCTAACATTAAAGTACTAAATTGGCCGCTTGGCTTATAAAAAGTGAAGCGGGTAGCCCGGAACTATTGATGACCGTCACATGACTTATGCTTTTATTATATAGATATAAACAATTAAGATATGTTGTAGTTATTTAAAAAGGTTCTATATTGGTAATTAAAATGAATGAATATTAACATTGTGACAAAATAATTTGAGGCAAAACGGCTGACAATTGAATATATACATCATGGGGATGATTGGGACATTTGCAAAGGGGGATGAATGGGACAGTCTCATTCATCCCTAGAGATGTTAAAATTTATTCAAATATTCTATAGATTGACAAATTAATATTTTATGTTAATTATTAGTATTAAACATTCGTATTATATAGGTTGTTAAAAATTATATTGAATCTTAATTATTGTATTGCAATAAATGTTAAATATTTTTCAAAAAAATTGCTATTTAAATTTTATCAAAATAGATAAAATTGTTAAAAATAGTATATTTTATTGACCAAATAAGGGAAATTCTATTGAATTTTGAACTTTTGGTTAAATAAATCGCCTAACATAATTTCAGTTCTGCATGATATCTAACATACATTTAATTAATAAGTTATGAATGAAAATTATTAGCTATGCCGTATTTCAAAGAAATTTTCTACTTTTATTTCATATCTAAAAACTTTTCGGGAAAAAGGCACAAATAGACAACTGAACTTTGCATTACAAGTTAAAAATGCTGTGGAAAAAAGAGATTACCAACGCTGATATTTAACAGCCATAGTATAAGATCATAAATTACAAATATAATTACATATAACCTTTTTAAATTTTAAATTAGGTAACATTGAATACAGAGCGGAAAATATTTGTGTCCCTGCTGTGGGAACAGAAATGAGCTCTGTTTTTTATTTTATAATATTTTACTGTATTCTGTATATATGTAGTCAAATACCTAATGTATGAAATGGGATATACAATATTGATAATAAATAAATAAAAAAGTACCTAAAATAAATTTGTGAAAAATGTCCCATTCATCCCCCATCTCCACTATATAAGAAGCTACAGATGGATGTGTCCTATTTTTCGGGTTTTAACTCCGATATAGAACACCACTAACAGTTATGAACCAGTCACTGTCAAGTGGTATCAGAAATCTTAAATTTTAATGGTGCTTATTATAATATTAATTTATTTTTTTAGCAGTTGATATAAGAGATTTCAAATTTAATATAACCAACAATTTCCAAATACATATCGAAACCTGGTGAAATGGAATTCATGGAATCCATAACGGATACCCTCCCCCTCCCATCCAGTTAAGTATAAACCCCCTCATGTATCATAGGCATCTTTTAACTCTTTTCTGCAAGTATAATTTTAAGAAAAAGTTTAGTGGGGTTGCATTATAAACAGATTTTAAAATACACTAACAATTTTATGAAGATGGTGTTCTCAAAATGACACTTTCTGTTTTCACAAGTTCCTTCCTCGTAAGATTTGCTCTTGGCCTACTAGAGTTAAAAACAATCTACCCCAAAATAAAAACAAGTGTAAGTTACCACTCTGTAACATTACTTATAAGAATTTTTACAAAGTGTCAGTTACTGGTTAAGTGTCAATAACTGGAGGTTTCCATTCCAAATAAACCTAATATATCCTGATGGCAATTTATCTTGGAACTGACAAGGAATTAACTCCATCCTGGCATAATCCTAATAACTTTAACACATTTAGATTTTATTTAACTGGTGTGATAAATAGATATAACCGTATGATTGAAATGCAAACACTACATATCACAAAATAAATAAAAATCTTTTAGCGGTTTTTTTTTATGTCAAAATATTTCAAATACTGGATTAGGAATTATCTGAAATTGAGATGCTATTCAGAAATACTATCAGAGATACTATTTATAAAACAAGCAGTTTTAAGATCCATTTTGAAATACAAAACAAAAATGAATATAAAAATATATATTTCAATTTAAAGAACAATCTATTAAATTTACCTTTAGAATAAAATCTCGAACAAAAATTTTCAAGATATCAGAAGTTTTATTAAATATCACACGCATCAAACACAAGATTCAAGTTACCCTTCAAATTACTCTGTTTCTTGTAAATTCAACATCCGAAGTTTCCCTAAATTTCCCGCTATTCCCTTATTGGCAGGATTTCTCTGCCAATCGAATGCTGCTTCCAGCCAACGCCATCTATTGACAATGCCTAAGGGCTCGACGATGTATCATTATGTAAAGAATGGATGCTGTTGCTTTTGAACATTCTATTTAATAAAAATTCTGTTATACGTTTAGTACAAATTGTATATTTTACATTGATATGAGAGAATGATTAGATTTCAAACTTATATTGCAATGTTAATTTTACTCTCAACTATTTTTTTAATACATCTGACGATTATATATATATATATTTCTACTCAATTTGTGAAGAATCCCTATTTCGAAGCAAAATCTAGTCTCCAACTTTAAACAGCTATTATTCCGTCATCGTAGAATAATGGAACTTTTTTTTTTTTTTTTTTGGGGGGGGGGGGGGGGTCTTTCTTGTCAGTGTAAGAAAATTTACTAAAAAAATTGTATAAAAAAAATTTCGCAATTTTTTTATAAAAGATGTTTTTATTGACCCAAATTCGCTTTTAAAATACTTCTTTACCACACTTAAAACATCTTTGTAATTGGAACTTTATGTCTATGACGAACGGTTTAGGAAGAGAGAGTGCATATTATTGAGGTTTACCATTACCTATTCGGTATTAAAAATGAAATGCATTTACAACTTGTTTACAAAATAATTGCCTTGCGTTCTGGTATATATTTTTTTTTTTTTTTTGGGGGGGGGGGGGGGGGTAATGTATTTTTTTAATGGTGTCACACTATTTCATTGCAATTTATATGCACTAGAAACCAGGCCTGCGGAGTCGGACCTATTTTTGAGCAAAAAAGTCTGAGTCGTTAAAAAACAAGCCGACTCCGACTCCAGATTTTTTTGTTAGACATTTAAGTGAAATTAAACTAATTATATGTAATTTTAAATCTATAAAATGAATTGTTATTTATGGACTATATCAGGCTACTCCAGTTAAAGATGACCAGCTTACTTCAGTGAACAAAGTAGGTACAGAGTCAGTACGGGGTACTACCCGTGTACAGAGTAGATGAAAACTTTAATTCATAGCTGTAGTAGATATTTTACATTTAGTACATGAGTATTTTCCCTCATATTTTGGAGGTTTGAGGATAGAAACCGAGGTATAAAGGTCTGCAAGGACCCAAAGACGGGAAAATGAAGGCAACTTTTCAAATAGGCCGTGCATGTAGAATTAAGACAATTCATATTAATGGACCAGATCAGACTGATTAACCTTGAGCAGGCTGACGAACCCAATATAAAATTTGTAAGAATTAAAACTACGCAGATAAAATAGGAACAATTTAGAATGGGCAAGATTGGGGTGAGAATAAATACAAAGTCACGGCCGAACTTTTTAGGGGACGGGCCTTAAAATCTCGGATCTTACAGGAGGTAATGCGAAAATTATAAATTTGAGCTATTTTTTTGTAAGCAAAAGAACTACGAAATTGGTATAGCATTGCAATAGTTTTTTTTTTACCCCTCAAATTTTTCCGGTCTGCATGACCAGAAGTCAAAATTCTAAAATATCCTTCCTTTATTTACTTATTTTTGTGCACAAGAGTCAAATGATTTTTTTTTTTTTGGGGGGGGGGGGGGGAATCGGTGATACCCTAAATAGCGATAAAATAGTGAAGTTTCGTTACCTTTCACTTCGGACTTTTCATATCTGCAGAACCCGAAATCTAGCCAAAAGTGTAAAATTCAGAAATTTTTATTATTTTCTTATTAGAATACACGGAAGCCGAATTATTTCCAAAATAAAATTTTCATCTATATTTTCCATAGAAATTTTTCCAGTCTGGAGAAGATAGCAAAATAAACAACTCAGTTGTAACTATTTCGCTTTTTCTTCTCACTCTGCAAATCCAAAGTAGTAAAATTCCCATTGTGTTCTTTAGACTTCGATAGTTTGATTTTTCGAGTTTGAGGGGGCGAAATTTTAAAATTAATAAAGCGAAAAATATAATTTTTGTATTTAATTTTGAAGCCCTAAAAAAAAAAAAAAAAGAAAGAATGCCGAAATGGTGAGTTTTTAGCTTTCTTTTTCTTGTATTCCATCATTATTTAAAATAACTATTAGCCAACCCGGAGTCGTTAAAATATCTCCGAGTCTCATTTTTCCCACAGACTCCGCAGCCCTGATGCTAGAAACACAAATGGGATTACTATGGAAAAGAGTGTCGCAGCCTATATTGTGCATTGACAAGGACACAGAAAATAGTTTAGTTACAGTAAAGTATGAACCAAGATTTCTAAAAGTGCGCTTTCAGTTGTGGTCTTTACATTTAACTAGTTTTTTTTTTCCATATTACTTGATGTGTATACATTCCATAGATCTTATACAGGGCTCCGCAAAAGAATTAGAGCCCATTTTTGCTCATTGATAAAAATGAAGGGGAATTTGTTTTGCGTCTTTTAAACTCAAGTAAATTTCTACATACTAGGTAAATATACAATTCTACAGATATTACACAAGGCTTCGCAAAGGAATTGGAATTTTTTTTTTTTCGCCTAAAGATGTTCATTCCAATTGGGGTAATGCGTTTTCCATGTTTACATTGGCATCTCAAACATGTAGTTTCGTTACAATTTGCAATCTCATTGAGAGAAATTTGCGCTTTTAAGTCAAAAATTAAAACGACATGCACTGTAAAAAAGGACTAAAATACGGAAATTGTAGTGGCAATCGAGACGCGAATACTATTTCCGTATTTTAACGGAAATTTCACCCCGTAAATTCTAGAGAAATTGAAAATTTTCTGTGTTTTACCGGAGGAAAATTTCCGGTAAAATACAAAAATAGTACTGCTGGCGTCTCGATTGCCACTACACTTTCCAATTTTAGTCCACTTTTTTCTTTTTTTTTTTGAAGTGAAAACTTCTTTAGGCGCGTTGAGCTTTTTTTGAGATGGAGAAAAACAACTGTTTTGGAGACACTTACGTAACCGACATGCTAGCATTTTGGCACATAGACATTGTTTATTTGTAGGAGGTAAGCTCAGGAACTACCAAACAGATTCCAAAAGTAAGGGTATCAAAATGATGGTGTTAGTCCAACTTAGAACATAGGCTATATCTTATGTCGGTGCCACTTCCCCAAAGGGGGTGCAGGAGCAAAGAACGTTCTAAAAATGCGATTTTTGCGATACTGAAGGGCCTAGAAATATGAAATTTTGAATATTAGTTACTTATAAGATATAAAATTTGTCTAAGAAGAGTTCTTAACAATTCGAAATTTAGAAAGAGGTTAAAATGCACAAAAAGAGTTCTAAAAAACGTTCTAAATGGTAGTTTCTACATAATCTCGTGAAATACCAAACCGATTTAAAAAATAATGGTGTCAAAATGATAGTGACAACGTTTGCTCCAAGATGGGCTATGTTTTATGTTGGTGTCACTACCCCAAAGGGGGTATAGCAGCAAAAAACGTTCTAAAAGTGCAATTTATGTGTTATTGAAGGGCCCAGAAATATGAAATTTGAAGTATCAGCTACTTATTAGATATAAAGGATTTCTAAGAACAGTTCTTAAACAATTCGGAATTTAAAAAGGGGTGAAAATGCGCGAAAAGCGTTCTAAAAAACGTTCTAAATGGCGATTTCTACACAATCTCAGGAAATACCAAACCGATTTAAAAAATAATGGCGTCAAAATGATGGTGAAAACCCTTGCTCCAACATAGGTTATGTTTTTATGTCAGTGCCACTATCCCAAAGGGGGTGCAGGAGAAAAAAGTTCTAAATTGCGGTTTTAGCATGACGGAAAGCCCTTGAATCGTGAAATTTAGAATGGTAGTTAGTTATAAGATATCAATGATCTCTAAGGACATTTCCTAAAAAATCGAAAATTAAAAGGGGGGTCAAAATGCGCAAAAAAGCGTTGTAAAAAACGTTCTAAATTGCGATTTCTATGCAATCTCAGGAAATAATGGACAGATTTCAAATATAATGGTGTAAAAATGATGGGGACAGATCTTGCTCCAAGATAGGCTATATTTTATATCTTTTTCCACTACCCCAGAGGAGATGCAGGAGCAAAATGAGCGAAAAGCGTTCTAAAAGCCGATTTGTCACCAATATCTCAGGAAGAATCAAACTGATTTCAAAAGTATTGGTAAGAAATTGATGCTGACAGCCTCTGCTCTAACATAGACGCTATTTTAAGTCGGTATCACTATCACCTAGACGTTGCAGGAGCAAAAAAGCGTTCCAAATTTCGATTTTTGTGATCGGTAGGGGCTAGCAACTTAAAATTAGGCAAGGTACATATTTATTACATATAAATGATCTTTAAGAACAGTTTCGAAAAAATTGGAAATTTAAAAAGGGGTGAAAATGCGCGAAAAGCGTTCCAAAAACGTTCTAAATTGCGATTTCTACTCTATCTCAGGAAATTCCAAAGCTATTTCAAAAGTAATGGTTGCAAATCAATGGTGACAGTCCCTGCTATAATATAGGTTATATTTTATGTTGCTGTCACTACCATCCGAGGGTTGCAAAAGCAAAACATGTTCTAATTTGAGTTTTTGCATAACTGAAGGATCTAACAATTTGAAGTATGGCATGGTATTTACTTACAAGATGCAACTGCTTTCTAAGAACTGTCGGAAGAAAGTTTCAAATTTAAAAAGATGAAGTGAGCGAAAAGCGTTATAAATTACAATTTTTATGTAATCTTATCAAATACCAAACCGATTAAAAAAAATAATGACAAATTGTTGGTGATAGAACCTGCTCAAACATAAGCTACATTTTATGTCTGTGCCACTACCACCAGAGGGTTGCAGTAGCTAAAAACTTTCTAAATTGCGATTTCTGTGATACTGAAAAGGCTAGAAATTTTAAATATGGCATGGCAATTACTTATAATATATAAATGCCCTCGAAGGACTGTCGAAAATAAATTCGAATTAAAAAGGGGTGAAGTGGGGGGGAGGTGCGAAAAGCATTCTAAAAAAGTCCTAAACTACGATTTCTACGCAATTTTAGGGAATATAAACCAAATATAAAAGTAATAGTTGAGAATCAATGGTAACAGTATCTGATCCTACACAGGCTATATTTTATGCCGATGATTCTACCACCTGAGGTTCACAGGAACAACAAACGCTCTAAAAAGGCCTTTAAAAGCTTTCTAAATTACGTTTCTGTAGAATATTAGGAAATAACAAACCAATTTCAAAATTAATGTTGGCAAATTAATGGTGACAGTTCCTATTTCAACATAGCCCTTTATGTTGAGAGAGGTGGTAGGACTTAAAATTAACCATTATGTCAAATTCCAAGATGTAAGAAGATGGTTTCTGAAAAATTCAAAACTTCAAATGAATACTGAAATGAGCGTATTAATTGAGCATAAAAGTTTCAATATACTTTCTAAATTATTATTTATTTAGTTTTATTTCGTTTTATTAATTTAAGTCTCATTTCTGCCTTATGCAGTGTAACAATGATGTTTAATCAAACTGTTTTAAATAGTAATTTTTTTAATTATTCCTAAAAGTAATAAGCACCTTTTAATAAAATAAATTACCTTTTAGTAAAAAAAAAAAAAAATTAGTACCTTTTAATAAAAATTAGACAAATATCACTAGGCATATTTCAAATATTACGCGAGCAAAGCCGTGGGGTTTGCTAGTTTATTAATAAATTGTTCATTTACATTTATTTTATTTTTTTTAATTGTACAATTGTTTTGTTCTATAGTTAATGAAATTATCGTTTATTTATTGTTGTTTAAAAATATATATTGTAACTGGTATTGGAAAACGGGCTTTCGCCAAATTGACGTTAAAAAAATCGCGCCAAACCTGGTTCGTATATCACATCTGTGCCAAATTCTCGGTTTTGATTTTTCGACTTTTTATCCAAATTTTCCAGATTTTTTAAATTTTCCCTTTCATTGTATCCCAAACACTACCTTATGGATGTGCATGCGAGGTACACCAGTATGTTTAGTACTAATGCTTCTGATATCTGTGATATATGTGTTTGTCGTTGCCACTCTGAAAATGGACAGCTAATTGTAATGGTTGCCGTTTATATTTCACCGGATAAATCTTTAAATGCAATACGAGAATTTTTGTACGAAAATTTGCTTATTTATTCTAAAGATGCTTCTGCATTACTTCAAGATAAAATTGGTAAGATATCTGAAGATTTGCCAATGATTTTGAGTGGGGATTTCAACATCAATTTTGCGGATGATAAAAATCTACCACTAATTGAATTTTTACATAGTGAATTCCATTTAACGATGACCAATGATCGCAATCTTAGCACAACGATATATAAAACTACAACTGATGCAGTCTTTGTAAGATATATAAGTAGATTCGAATCACAACTGTTTGTTTCCTATTTTAGTTACCATAAACCTGTCGTATCAGTTCTGGAATATAATGATAATAATGATGATGATGATGGAAGAGTTGTTGAAATTGTGGATGAAAATTCATAAGTTTCATTGATATTCATTTCAAAGAATACCAATTAACTTTCATATTTCATGTTTTTGTAAATTTACGTTTTAAGCAATAGTATTTGTATGTAAAATTATATGCATTATTTTTCATGTACAATGACACATTAAATGAAAATTGTAATATAATTTTGGTAGTAATAGTTTATAATAAAGAATAAAAGAACACTACATTTAAAAGTATTTCCTTCACAATAAAACATTCCCTGACGATTAAAAAAAAAAACCACGTAATTGTTGAAGTTTTCACTTCTATTGGCACTGCCGGAGTGAAACTTTTTTTTTTTTTTTTTACAGTGTGGGACTCTTACAAACATGTGTTTTTAATATTTAAAACCTGTTTTTAAATTATGATACAAATGAAATATCAATAGAAAAATATAGCAATTTTCGGTTTTACAAGCATTAACTACCAAGTTTTCTGCAATTCCACTGATCAACAAAATTGAACTTTTCCTCTTTCACAAAAACGAAATGAGTTCAGTCTTGTTCAAAGTGCTGATTCCGAATCGTGTTTTAAATTTCCATTATTTAATTTCATGTTCAAAAATTACATTTAGTTTGGAATATTTACAGATTTCGATTTATGCAATTTTTGGTATTTCTGCAAATTAAAGGCATGAAGCATTGTCAGGGTGACATTTTTGTTTTGTAATTACTGCCTAGTTTACAAAAATATTAGAGATTATAGTGACATGAGCCTAATTTGCATATTTTTCTAATAACATTTGTTTGCGTCCAAATATTAAATAATAATGAAAGTTGAGACTTTCATTACTTGAAGTGATGAAGTGTCTTCAAAATAGAAATTTTCATTCACAAATACAAAACTTGTTCTTGGATAGAACAATTTGAAAGGCATGAATCCAATACGATTCACACTACATTGCAAATTTATAACAGGATGGCGGCCAAAAAATCTTAGTTTGAAGCCAGGTTTACTTCTAAAAATAACCCAACCCCTTGGACCGATTTTGCCCATTTGCAATCCCCGCCAAGATAGGAGCTATCTCAAAGTTTTTGGTGAGTTTGAAGACGATCCGTGTATAAGTGCGACGGATATAATATAAACTTTTTAGGTGGGGGTGGTTTTGGGTTCCTAGAGGTCCTATAATGAAAAGTTAGGGACTTTTCAAAAGTCGCACCATGGTAACGAATGCAGTAGGTAGTATTTCTTACGAAATCTACCTAAAAGTGCTTCAAATTGAGAATTTTATTTTACTTGTTCGGTATTTTCTAGTATAGTAAACCTTCCTCGTTATTTTCAAGTCAAGTAAACATTTAAATCAGAAGATGTAACAAAAATTTTTTTGCTGATGTTATTTTACGTAATATACAGGGTGTCCGGGCTAAAAGTTATGGCTTATTATTACGAAACTACCCATTAGAATATAATAGACTTCAACTCCGTGGATTGGAAATCCTTTCCAGATTTTAAAACACTGAAAAAACTGGATGAGTGGAAAAAGCGTATCATAGAAGCTAATAACTCCTGAAATGCTACGAAACATTTGGGGGATTAACGTTTAGACGCACAAGTCTATCGATATTAAAACATTGCGAGATCCTATTTAAATAATTTTTTTTTTATTCTAATGGGTAGTTCCTTAAAAATAAGCCATAACTTTTGGATACTTTTAGCCCGGACACCCTGTATCAAGTATAATTTCCATTTCAAAACATGTTTATTTGATTTGGAAAAACAGAATATACTGTCAGCCATGCAGTGCTTGCATAATTTGTGCTTGCAGTGCTTGCACGACTCAAAATCTTAAACTACACTCATTCTAATTGTTAAAACGTGCAAAATCAGAACTTTAAAAAAAAAAAGGTAAAAATAGGTTTATTCAATTTTTTTTAATATGTTTCGACTCAGTTATTTCCAAAACAAAATATTCTAAAATTGCATGGTCTGTGAAACGCCATCTTCAATTTTCCACGTAGGAAGACCGGAGGAATGGTGACACCTTAAGGAAATTTACTTTTTTTCACCTCAAAAAAATGTTTATTTTTTAATAGCAAAAATTCTAAAGCTGAATCATGATCTTTAGTATCTGTATAAAAATGCAACCATAATCATAACTGTAAAGTAAGCATAAGTAATTTTTCGCGTAAAGTTTTGTGTTAAGTAATTTTTCGCGTTGCTGAGAAAGGAACTTGGGAATCATCTTGCACGAAAACAAGTGATTTTGATAGTTTGGTATCGTGTATTTTTAATATATACATATTTTACATGTAATTTTAATAACCAAACTAATATTTTAAATAAAAAGCCATTGGAATTTACCGAATTAAAAAATCTTCAATTTAAAATGTTACTGTTTAAGCGTAAATTTGATTTCAGAAAATATATCGCATCTAATATCGTACAGATAATTTCACTTTTATCCTATGTAGTCTCAAAATATACTGCTCGAGATTATTCACCTCCCCCCCCCCACCCTTCAAGAGCAGTTTACACAGTAAGGGAAGAATTCGTGTAGTTTATGCAACCATTATATGCGAAATTAGAGGGGTGAAATATATTTTGATATAAAATTCATATCACACACGACCCGTGAGGTATCGTATGAGGGGGGGAGTGGGGGCAATTGCCCTGTACGACAAAATATTTGGGGTGCCAAAGAAAAATTCCTAGCACAAAAAACGAGCCAATAGGTTGAAATTCTCTTTGTAAGAGTAAACAAATTTACTGCAAAACAAATGCTGGTGTTCATGCTCCAACAGTGGACGAAACAACTGGACTAGACCCGACCCGAGAGTTTTGATCACGTCTAGCAGTAGGCTTTAAAAATATGCATAATCTATGCACATTCGGGACTCTCCCCCCCCCCCCCCCCCAAAAAAAAAAAACCCGAGAAGCTTGCTTTCAAATTTTTAACGTAAATCGATATCTTCTAATATTCGAATCCAAAATTATAGATTTTCTGGCAAAATGGGTATTCTGTAAACATTACCCTAATTACTCTGTTTTGAAATTACAAATGAGTTTAACAACAGTCGCTCTAAATTTTAATCCTTAATAATTGTTTAAACAACTTGACCTTGTGACTTCGCATTTTGTAAATTTTATAATTGCCAAATACTTTTGGTAAATTTTACCAAAAAAACCAAAATGTATAAAAATTAGAATGTTTCGTACAATTTTAGTATAAAGATTACCTTATAAGCTTATATTTTTAACATAAATTGAGACAATTTCTTCTCAAATGGCCATTTCTTTCTTTGGACATCTTGATTCAATTGTAGGGTGATCTTTTTAAAATTTACTTTCCTGGAATTTTTTTTTATTCAAATAAGAGAATGTCAAGAAATTGTTCTACCGCATTAAGATATTGTTAGTACAAATTCTAGACAAACATAAAATAACGTATGCATAGCTTTCGGTAATAGGTATTATGCTTAGTAGTCCGGGTAGCAGCGTAACATTTTTGTAACCAATTTCAGAGTTACCGATTTTGATGTATAGGATAGATTAGGTTGTGCAAATAACGAAACTGCTATGAAAAGGGGGTTATTTTTGCTTCGAATCAATACAAATATGTCAACGCGGTTAATAAGAAAGTACATTTGTAGATTTTGATAAAATCCCAATATTTAAAAATTAATGAATTTTAATTTTCATTAAAAATTAAATGAATTTATTTCAAAGACTACTTTTGGTTTTTAGAGTCTAAAAACATAGTAGCCCGGGTTTATAACTCTCAATATCTAATTTAGCAACTTTTACATCTATAGTTGTAATACTGAAAACGGCAAATTAGTAGAATTTCGAAAACCAAGTTATTAAACGATATCCTAAAAGTGCCGAAAGGAACAATCGAACCACACTGCATAGAATATGGAAGGACATCGTATGCAATGCAAAATGCAATCTGTCCCTATCTTTTCGTGGCCCTTAAAGAATCTAAAAAATTGTTTTAAAACTTTTGGATTAAAAAAATAAAAATTTCGAATTTTTATCTCGAGTTTCCACTCTTTTACAGAAAAGACAAAAAGTATCTCTAGCCTTCGAAAGTAAATTTAGGATTAAAAAAAAAATTCAAGTACCCAAGCTTAGAGTTCTGTACGGGCAAGTGCTTCACCTGAGGATCGTACTCGGGCCCACACCCGCGCAAGAAAAAAAGAGAAGTTGACAGCCTGACCCAGAAAAAAAATAAGTGGGCTACAGGTCCGGTATAATAAATTTAGAAGGACCAAACTACAAAATCTACACAATTTTCAATGGAATGACTGGGGCAACCATTAAGTATGAATTTGCTGCACGAGCAATGCAAACTTGACAATATGAATACAGAAATATTACATGTGCAGCGTAGAGATCGGCATCAGACAGCTACCCGAGCTTATTTTTTTTTCAGCAGATTCGGGCCAAGCTGCGATTGACTTAATTGTGGCTAAGACGTGTGGCGCTAGCAATTTGTTTTGTGAATATAGCAATAATGAACTTCTGTTTACAGAATCTTTGCAAATATACTTTTATAAATTGCAGTAGTTTTCAAAAATCTACTATTTTACTATACAGCTTTAAAAGTTATGTTTCTTAACCATCCTTTTTCTCTTATTCTAAGCTACATTATTTTTTTTTAAACGAGTCAATTTTAATGTAATATACCAAGTAATCATTCATGTTGCTATTCTGTATTCTGTGGCTTGCTAACGTAATAGCAATCTAAAATATACCGAACATATTTAAACTAATCAGAAATTTTTCCGTAAACATTGATGCAGTCTCATTTAAAAGAACCTTAGCTGTATGTTTAAGAAAATCTGATTTTTTGTAAAAGTTGAGATTCCGGATTTCATTCATTTCTGCACGGGCCGGCCCCGTTTCCATTGAATTTTAACTGACCGGGTCGGGCCATGAACTGCGAAATTTTAAACGGATTGAGCCCGGTCGAACTTTTAGTTCTTATGACGGGCCCTGCCAAGATAGATTTCATTCGCGCCGGAACCGTGTCTGGAAATTTTGGCACGTGCAGACCTCTACCTAAGTTCCTATTAGGGTCATTCTCAGATAAAGGTAAATTTTATGTCCTTGACTATAAAATATTAATCAAGTAAACTATGAATGTTTAATTTTTTTTATGAACATTTTTGTTCAAACACTACAATCGGCATCAGTTTAAAAAAGAAAAAAATAATTTCAATATCTAAAATATTGTAAAGTTTTAAAAGTCATTACAAGGCTTGTCCCAAACTTCTGATGTTTAAATTCAAATCATTTTTAACATTTGAAAAGCTTTAGAACTTAATTTGTTCTCGATCTTGTTATAACCCGAAACTCATTGTTTTGCCGGAAAAATGTTGAGTGTTAATATATACTTATATATATTATTAAGATCAACGAATTAATATGAAATTTCGTTTTAAACTTGAGAAATCCGCTCGAAAACCCATCATTTGTCACGAGAAGTATACGGCTATGAAATTTTATCACATGAGCGAGTTTTTGAGGGGTTTAAGCGTTTCCCCCAGAAGATACTGAATATGATGTTCGCCCGGGTTGCCCTTCCGCGTCAACAATGGAGTAAATTTTCGATATTCATAGGATTGCGTACCTTCACTGGATTCCTGAAGGTCAAACTATTAATCAACATTACTACCTTGAGGTCCTTGCTGTACTCCGTGGGGGAAAAAACGACCCGAATTATGGAAGAACAAGTCATATCGGGACAATGCACCGGCTTACACTGTCAAGACGTTTCTAGCCACGTGTAACATCCCAGTGTTGAACCACCCACCTTATTCTCCAATCACCATGTGACTTACCTGTTTCCCAAGGTCAAATCTGTATTAAAAAGGGAACCAGATTTCAGGCTGTTAAAACTGACTAAAAAAAGCGGTACGCGTCATCGAAAAATACTTCCATCACAGTTTCAAACAAGTGAAAATTCGCACAGAACGTTAGAGATAAAGGAGGGGTGTATATTGAAGAATAACTAAATTTGTGTACATTTAAAATAAATTTTATAGCATCAGTCTCGTTATTTAATAGCTGCACCTCTCATTTAAAATTAAGTTCATTTATGAAAACAAATACGAAATTTAAAAAAAAATGAATTATTGCAGATATTATGCAATAATACTCCGATTTGGGCGATATATTCATTCTGTGCAAATTTTTAAAAAAGTAAAAATGCATGTTTATTTTTTTTTCACTCAAAATTTTGTGAAACTTGAGCGTTTTGCGCCCATTAATTTTTTTCTATATGTTGTGCTCGAATCTTGTGAAAATGGTCGTCCACTTTTAAAGAACAAACTTTCGGCCATAAATAATAACCAGCCAATAGATATTTTTATATGAATGCTTGAATTGGATTTATTGCGCGATGTTGCAAACACTCCTTTCTTCTTAACTGTACAATTGGGATTATCTCGTGAAAGCTTTTGAACGTATAAATACGAAGAGGATTGATGGATAATGTAAAATCGAAAACAAGGAAGTAAATTAAACGTTTGTGTAATGGAGCTCAAATTTCTTGAAAAAAGGCACAAGAAAGATCAATGCAATACCTATTACATTTTAAAGGATTACACAGTATATAGATTCAGGGTCAGATGCCTTTAAAACTATATAAAAGTGATCCGATATGGACTGCGGTCACTTCACATTAGATTATGTTTCGTATATGAAATTTTACGCACACATTAAAAACAAACATAAGCTAACAGTTAATGTTATGAAAAAAAGAGTCTAGTTTTATTTTGAAATGAATGCTTTAATAAATTTAATTCATATGCCTTCCGCGCAGAATTTCTGATACTTGAATTGTCACTATGGATATTGGATATTTTTTTTTTTGGAGTACTAATGTGTACTGACGTGCACTTAAAATATTTGTATTTAAGTTTTTAAATAAAATAAGACGATTCAATCACAAAAAACACAATATGAACTTTAAAAAGCTCACTTACTTCAAAAGCGACTAAAATAAAAAAAACTATGTTACAAGTTAAACATATAGGGGAAAGTAGAGTAATGCATATCTCACCTAAGGGAAAACATGAATAGTTAGCCAAATTTAGACAAAAAATCAATATTTTATTAACGCAGTATAACTCCAAAGCATAAGGAACAGTTTGCAATCAACAAATTTGCATAAAAGTTTATTAATGTTTTTATCATTTTTCTAATTAACAATGGATTGAGCGGTCATGCTCGACATGGTAGTGTAATGGCGCTCAAATTTGAATGCAAGATTTAAGTTGGCGTTATTTGTAGTTGGCGTAACAAAGCACTACAAAAATAAAAGCATGAACGTACAGCTAAATGCGTATATTTTGCAGACATAATGAGTGAATTAACATTTGAAAATAAGAATGTACACTTACCTTCAAATTAGGTGTTTTATTATAAAATTTAAAACAACTGCAAACTAATAACGTAAGAACACAAATACTTTCCTTCCGACGGTTACTACATCCTTACTGGGAACATGCGATGAAGTTAGCTAGGTGCTGGTACCGATTGCACTTTTACAATTCTATTCTGTTTAGAGATATTGGAGTGAGAGGATTACCCGCTGAGTGGCATTACTTTATTTTTTTAATACATTATTTAAAACTTCTTAGTACTTTTGGACTGTATTTCCCAAGGCCATCAGAGAATATTTTAATAATTAAGTGCTGTTCATATTTACAAATAAGTCTCTTCGTTCTGAAATGGGATAGTCAAATATTATAGTTGAATGTATTATACTTCTACTTTCAAATCTAATATTTATTGGCCCTCCCATTTCAAAATGAAGCGACGTTTTTGGAAATATGAACAGCAATTAGTTATTAAAATATTCTCCGATTAACTCGGGAAATTGAAACCAAAAGTACAGAGAAGTTTTAAATAAAATGTAGAATTTTAAATATTAATAGCTATTTCATTTTTTAAGTAAAACAGTGAGCTTTTTAAAAAGGTTATATTGTGTATTTTAAACAAATTGTTTAAAAATTTAATTTAAATTTCGAAATGAATTGCATTTTGAAATAAAAATTTCTATTATTCTTACTTTATAAGCATAACGATAGGTCTTATTGTAGATCTACGATTTATACTTCCAGTCAAATTTTCATGAAATTTTAAACAGTCATCTTAAAAAGTGCAGTGAAAAAAATCTAACAATTTAATAAATTTCGCATTAAAGATCAAGTTATCCTTTAATTACATAAAAACTGTTTCGGATAAAATTCAAGCAATTTTTTGCATGATTTCTTTCATGTTCTTATAAAATGAAAATTTTTAAATTTAGGACTCATGAAAAATTGGATTTTTCGACAGTTTAAAAAGATAACCTGACACCTTAATACAAAATGTACATTTAAGCAAACACTTTGAAATTTGATTTTCATTTGAAATGAATTACTAATATTTTACAATGTCTTCACTAATTTTATTTTTCAGCTATTTTTAAGGATTCTGAACAATATACGTCACAAGTAATTGTTAATAAAAAAAATATATTTATTGAAATGGTGCGTTTCCGAAAATGGGTTAAAATAGGAAAACTTAGAAGCGAACTGCTACTAACGTTATTACAGCAAGTTTATTTAATGTGCTAATCCGGTATTTTTTTTCTTGCGGCTGTCTGCCACAGCCGACCAGTACATATTTTGTGACTACTTTTTCGGTCGAAAGGATATGAGACGTCCGATGCTATTAAAACTAGATACATTTTCATAGTTCGCTGAACAGATAAAAATCCAAAGTAAAGAAAAAAGACATTAAAGTTGAAGTGTTACAACTGTAGGGGAGACCGGGGCACATTTTCCATAGGGGCAAGTTTTCCAACTCGCTTTAGTTTTTCAATGAGCCGCTAGGTGACGCTAGCGTTTGGACTGGCTGAAGTGGCAACATCTTACACAGCATCTACAAAAGTTATAGCTTAATAGCTGCTGTCACTTCGTCTGGAGAGCTGTTTTTTATTTTTTCAACGGTGAGTAAAATTTTAGGTCTTTATTAAAACGTAAAAAAAAGTACTAGCGTTAAACTTACTGTTTTGACATTGCATACACTAAAAAAGGGTTTCTTTCTTCAGGTAACTATGTGTTTGTTTTGCAAATAACTTACACCGGTATTCGTCCAGGTAGTGTAAAAGTTCAAATATGGCGACGGGGCAGGTTTTCCAACAACATACGGGGCATGTTTTCCAATATGTTTCTCGTTTGAAAACCTCCCCCTCCTAAATCAGCTAGTTTTATTGTATCAAAAAATCGGCCAAATAACCATATATACTACGAACCCGTTTGATCATTTAGTCATTTAAGTAAAACTATTAATATAAAAAACAAGGTAAATTCAAAAATAATAAAATGTCAAGTTTTTCTAAAATGGGTTCATTTAATGAATCCATTTTATGTTAATTATGCCTTTATTGTCATAAGCTATCACACTGAGAACGCAGTGAGTATGAACCCCTCAAAAAGCAAATTAACCGTGCTTAGAGCCGCTCCACTGGCGTTAATCCACAGTTAATATTATGGCGGGTTTTAAACGTTAGAGAATTTTCATACTGAATCCTGAAATATTTACAAACTGCTTTTACACCATCCAACTTTTCTGACAGGCCAGCTCCTGCCGCACCAAATCTTAAAAGCACCAACAATCCTGAAAAGATTTGAAACTTTCCCCAATAATCACCCCCCCCCTCCCCGCCCGCAGAAACAAAACAACACCGAAAGCATCTAATCATTCTATACCAACGCAGGCTAGCATTTCCAAAGAAGCTGTTCCTTAAGTTCTACTCAAAATTTCCCTATTGCTTATGAAAAAAGCGTTCCTTCTACATCCAAACAAGCTTTGCCTACACCAGAAGAAGTTAGGACTTTTGCGAAGGCTGCCCTAAGCAGGCAAACACGGCGTGGAAAAAAATAGGAAGTATTGTACATACTGATTCTCCTGTCAAAAATTAACTGAAAATGGAAAAAAAGATTCATCTAAAAAAAAAGGAAACTGCAAAAGGAATCAGGTAAAAGGGACGAGAAAAAAAATCCAATTCCGGCCAGGGAGTTGTTTGGACCTTCGTCTTTAAATGTCAAATGGATTAAAACTGTTTATGTTACTGAACATTTAGTTCACAATAAAAAATACTTAATTAACAAGCAAGATTTATTACCGATGTTTTACCATTTAAAGTATAGTTGGAAAACTTACCCCTGACCATTTTTCGTAGGCTGGAAAACTTGCCCCGCATACGGGCACATTTTCCAACGTAACATGATTAGACTTAACTATTTTTTGTGAAAAAGTATATTTAGTTTTTTGAAAAATAATTGTGCCAGTTTGTACAGGAAGGTCTAGGGAATACAATGATATCTTGTATATATCAAAATAGTTAACATAAAAAATACAAAAATAAAAATTAAAAAGTTGGAAAATTTGCCCCGGTCTCCCCTACCTATTCCGTAGGTTATAAAAATACTTCATAAGATAAGAAAATTTGTACGTTTCCTTTTAGAAGAAGAGAGTTCAGTATAATTTGATGTTAGTTTTAAATAAAACTTATTTCAGTGTCCTTATCGCAGCCAAATGTCCAGTTCAATTCTTGGGTGCCAGATTATATAAAGAGTCGTTTTGGAGGGTGACCTGTTTAATCCTTTGAGGGGCAAATGATTGTGTTCCTGTTTTGGTGAATTCACACCGGAATCTTCGAAAATTTTTATTTACAAATTAAGGAAAGTATATTAATACTTGGAATTTTTTCCAGAGAGAAACATTCGCCTTTCATTTCAAATGAAAATCAAATTTCAAATTAATTGCTTAAAAGGCGCAAAGGCAAACCTATTGAAAAAGATTCCATGCCGGGACTCTAACCCGGGTCATCAGTATAGCTCACTGATATTCTACCAACTAAACCACATGGAACGACAGTCTTTTTCACTAGGCTGGCCTTTGGCGCCTTTTAAGCAATTCATTTGAAATGTTATTTTCATTTGAATTAAGGGAAAGTAATACTACAACTTTTCCACCAAAGTTAAATAAATCAAATTTAATTAAAAGTTTCCGGTTTCAAATCTTGATTAAAATTAGGTGGCATATATCCCATCGCCCCTGAAAGGGTTAAATAATAAGTAAAAGGGGGATAGATGTTTAGGATGGACACTTCAGGTCAAATTTTAGCAGAGGTTACAAAAAAAAAGATTTAAATGACATTCAACCCTAGAAAAGGCATTACGGGTATTTTTACTAAAGAAATTTAGGATTTTATTCAGTGTTAGAATTTTCTAAGCACACACAGGGCTTGAATTTCAGGGCGGGATGGCGGGATTCGCGCCCAAAATTTTTAAATCCCGCCCAAAATAATATCGTGGGCGGGAGACTCCCGTCCAAAAAATTTCACCATTTTCCTGAAAATTTTGCATTTTGAAATTACGATTAACTCCCGCGAACGCCTTACAAAAAGTTCCCGACATTTTCGCGCGACTAATCGACACATTTTGCATTTTTTTTTTTTTTTAACCGCGAAAGACTTGAAACTCACGAATTTTCGATGCGACCAATTGACAAATTTCATTATTTCTTCTCGAGATCAGTTGACAAGTGTCCGCGACCGATTGGCGAATTCACGGGTGATCTGTTACGAATTTTCCGAAAATTTAAGGCACTAGGTTCCGAAAATTGTGAAAAATCGGTCATCAGTTCAACAGAAAAATATCGCGAATTTCGACAAATGATCGCCGAAAAAAATCAGTTTTATCAATCGTTCGAGGAAAAAAAATCACCAATTTTGTCGCAAAGGATTGTGAATAAAACACAAATTTTGTCATAGGAAAAACGTGAATTTCGTCAGATTGCAGGAAAAAAACTTGAACTTCACCAAAGGATCGCAAAAAAAACGCGAATTACATCAAAGGGTAGCAAAAAAAAAATCAAATTTCAGCAAAGAACGCGGAAAAAGACAATTTCAAAGTATCGTGGAAAAAAGCTAATTTCGTGAAAGGATCGCGGAAAACAGCTAATTTTGTCAAATGATCGAGGAATAAACACAAATTTAATGTTTAGCCAAACTGCTGCTGAGAAAAAACTGCGAATTTCATCAAAGAATCGCGAATCTCATCAAGGAATTGTGAAAAACCATGAATTTTGTCAAAGTATCGCGAAAAAAACGCGCAATTCGTCAAAAGACTGCGGGAAAATGCAAATTTCGACAAAGTGTTGCGAAAAAAACGCGCATTTCGTCATAGAATGGCGAATTTCGTCCAGTGAGCACGGAAAAAAAAACCCGGGAATTTAGTCAAACGATCGCGGAAAAACGGCAAATTTCGTCAAAAGATCTCTAAATAACGACAAATTTCGTCAAGATATCGCAAAAAACGGAAATTTCGTCAAAGGGGCACGAAAAACACACAGGTAGTGCTGGGAGTGATTTTTCCCCTCCCCCCGACTTCGTCCCCTCTGTTGTAACCTTTCAGAAAATTTACTGTCAGTTTCAGAATATTTTTTTTACTCAGAATCACCCCCGCTTTCTTACTTTTTTAAATAAAAAAACATTTTGCATCATTATTCTGAGTTGTTGATTTAAATTGCTTCAATGGTATTCTGTCATGCCTGTATTAATACAGACATGACAAAATAATGCAAATCTTTAAAAAGCACGTAAAATAACAGAGGGTTTCATATTTTTTTCTCCCTCCCAAATAGCTCAACTCCCTGAATTTATAAATGTTGGTAGGGAGACTCCCCTCCTATGAAAAATTGAATTTCAAGCCCTGACACATGTTCAGAGTGTATATCAATTATAAAATAAATTTAAAAAATCAAAAAACCCGATTGCGTAAAAAAGCGAACTAATTAATTATTTCTCATCCATGTGAAACTATTTTTTTATATTACTTATTTTTTTATTTACTCGTATGATGACTTTTAAGTTGTGTTTATTGTTAGTTCCTATCTATAAACACTGTTTTGATAAGGGCTATAGATGTCTAGGAAGGTTAGGTTGCAGTCAAGCTAGAGATCCTACCGACACAACTTCCCGCTTGTGTAATATTTAAACGGAGCTTCTGACTGTAAAATAGTCAATGAAACAGTCTTCATTTATAAAGACCTATCCAATGACAGGATGCGTAAAAAGTTTTTTTCGTGTCTACCGCCATTTTGTATTTTACAGCTGCCATTTTAAATTTCTGAAAACAAAACCTAGTCTATAACCATTGGACGGTTAAGACGAATCGATATAGACCCCATTCATTAAAATCCATCCAGCCGTTGGAATGTTTCGAAGGTATAGAGATCCACATACCCAGATACGCGTGAAACACATAACCCTTCTTGGCAGTGGGGTAATAAAGTATTTGAATGTGTCGCTCGAACAGAGTTTATTTAGAATTCATTATAACAAACTTTGCTGTAGAATTCATGTGGGAAAAAAAGTAAGCTTTTTCCATCCATTGACAAAACATTTCGTCCTTCCCCGTTTATGTTCAATCGCGATTTTGAAACCGTGCCCGTTCTCAGTACTCTTAAGCACACGAACCCATTTCTATGACGTAACCACACGACCCTAACTTTTTCGCTAACTTCTCGGTAAAGTATGAGCATTATAAATTAAAAAAAAAATACAGTCAAAAGTATTATTTGAATCTTTAAGTAATAGGATATATTGTTTTAAAAGTCAAATTTCAAAGCAAAAAAACCCAGAAAAATCTTACCTTCCTCTAGCGTTGTTAACATGAGAGGGAGCGTCGGGTCAAAAATACCCGATGCGTGGTGCTTGCGGGTTAAAGCTTCAAAATTTTCGAAATTAATTTTTTTATATGTTAAACTCTTATCTTTTCTGAACATTTTAATGCAATTGTTTCCTTAAAATTTCCATTAGAACAGGAGTTAAGGCTTTTAGAACTATACCTAGCTGAAGTGGCGTTTCCGAAACTTTGAAGTCATTTTTCTCCAAATCACGTTTTTGGGCATAACGCGCAGGATATCTCAAAAGTTTCAATAGTTTTTCATGAAATTTTCAAAACATATGTTTCATGTTAGTCTGTATAAACTTAACCTAAAAGTTCCTTTTTATTGTTCAACAAAAATATTTAAGGTGAATCATTGGACGGGTGGTCATTGTTGAATTTTTCAAAATCTTGCATCAGCTAAATACAACTTGGTATTAAAAATGATTTAAATACGAATTTTTTTTTTTTAGGTTCAGTGTAATTATTACAATCTGAAGTAAGAGGGTGGTTCAATAATTATTCTCCCTAGTGTATATAAAATATTTATACTGCGATGGTTGTTGTTGAATATCGAAGCCTAATGTCTTAAATGCCTATAGGCTCAATTTCAGAACCGTAGCTGCTATACTGATAGTTTTGGAGGGATGAGTGAAAGGGGGGGAATGAAAAGCTGATTTTTAGCTTTTGGGTCTAGATTTGTGACAGTGGATGAGACTAACTACTGTCGTTTGGACTCGGGATCATAGTGATGTAGCCACATCTCATCCACTGACACAAATGTAGCCTCATAAGCTCCAAACCAGCATTTCACCCCCCCCCCCCTCCTTAAAAACACGCCCAAAAATAGGTCTTTAAAACTTCCCCCCTCCCTCCAAAATTATGTTAATATAGCAGCTACGGTTCTGAAATAGAGCCTATAGGCATTTAAGAGATTAGGCTTCGATATTCCACATCAACCATCGCAGTACAAATATTTCATATACATTGGGAACAATAATTATTGAACCACCCACGTATAAGTAGGCATCCAAATTTTCATTCTAGTTACAAAATTTATTTTGTAATCCTGCTCGTAATCTGTTATGCCGATTTTCTCCTCGTCCAATGTCCGATAGTTTGGAGCCCCCTGTCAATGCTAATTCTGTATCTTTTATTTTTTTAAATATTTGAAGTGAAAGAACTGTCTTAAAATTATACATTTTAAGATATTAAATTTTGAAAATGGAAAAAAATGACCCATTTTAAGAGTCCTGAGACCACTTAAAGAACAGCCGAAAAATTTGAAGCAAATAAAACTGGCATCAATGTTTCGGAAATGACACGAGAAGAAAGATTAGAATTTATTCGAATTATAATCAATTCGTAAAAATAATAAAATCTTTATCACAAAAATATCACTTGGCTATGAATTAAATTTTGAATAAACGCAGAATATAGGAAGTACTTTCGACATTTTCAAAAATCCGACTTAGTCTCTGTCCCAACGACGCCAGATTTTTGAGGTTATACCTATTTGAACAGAGTTATTCGTTGCAGGACGTGTAAGAAAGATGTATGTAAATATGTGTAAGGTTTACGCGGGTTTTTCATTTATGGAAAAAAAAGCTTGTTTCAGATTGTGCATAAAAACTATTGAATCTATAAAAAATGTTCCTCAAACTACAATTTCTTAATGATCGAAGTGTGTGCTATTTTCTTCATTAAGGGAAGATTTCAACGAACAAGATAGATCGAAAAATCAAACTAGAAATGGGCGATCTAAACAAGAACGAAACATCATGCGTCCCGTATAGATTATGAAACACTTTCCAACACTTCCAGAATACTTTAAACAAAACTTCAGCGTTTAAGGGAATGCAAGACTATGTACAATCTTATGGTATATAGACGAGCTTTAAGACACCTTTCCTCTGAAACTACCCGACCGAGTTTGATGAAATTTGGAATCCCTGTTCACTCGATTATGCTCAAGACTTATGCAGACAGTTTTTTTTTTTTCTGGGACTAAAACTTTATTTTAGAGCAATGGCAATTTTTCAGAATTTTTCTTTTCTAAAACTAATTAAAATTTTTAAACATGTCTCTACGACCAAGAAAAATTTATCCAAATCGCTCGAGTGCTTTAGGAGTGAATAGAGTGTACTTTTAACTGAAAAGTAAAATTTTTCGGAGAGCTAAAAATTTTACACTTCTAACTCGTGTTAAGTTCTTGCACAGTTTTATCAAACACATGAATTAATGTATCTATAAGCACTTGGATAAAATTTAGTTACATATAATAAATCAGTATAAAATGTTAGAGTAAAATTAATATGAGTAGGCGAGGCATCCCACTCGTGTCTTCTCTTAATAAAAGGTGAAATAGGAAGTAAACAATTTGGAAAAGAAATTTTAGAAGTGACCCTCGATAGACGAGAAAAAGGCCGAATTCTTTAGTGTAGAAGTATAAAGGATGTTTAGATTTGCATATAGACTGCACTTTTCAATGGTACAATAATGAAAATGGCACAAACATCGCCCCCTTCCGGCAGAATATTTCTAAATTGAAGGAAGACCTGCTTGCCACAGCCAAAAACATGCGCAAAAAATTGGGTTCAATTCTACGCATAACTTCATGCACTTTTCGATGGTACAATGGAAACACGGAGACAAATTTTGTATAAATATGTTTTTGGGGATCTCCGAAATTTAAAAACGTAAATCAGCCGAAAACCGGAAGTCGAAAAAAATTTCGATTACAATAACTTTCTTCTATTGAAGATCAATGAAAATAAAAATACCCGAATTCTTTTGTACACCCCTGTATAGGATCTTTAGATTTGTCTATAGACTGCATAAGATTCAGATGAGTTAGGAAACTGATAACGCAGGTTAATTCGTCTATAAACAGTCTATATAATTATTTATGCTGCCCTGTATATCTTCTGTAGAAGTTCTATACACCGAGTCATAATTTAAGAGACATACCCCATCTTAAAATCCACTTCCAGCTGTTATTGTTCTTACAGTACTGTGAAATTACGAGGGTGAGTCGGAAAATAAGTTTCCCCTGGCAACTGTGGACAGAGGTGTGTATGAAAGAAAAAAAATGTAATGAAACATTAAAGATAAGACGTAACTTTATTTTTCTCCTTAAGTGCCGAGTGAGTTGAGACATTTGTCATACGCTTTATAAGCTTCATAAAGCTCTCCAGGAAAAAAAACAGGGCTCTGCATACAAAAGAAGCGTTGAACGGCTTGTGTCACTTCAGCATTGCTTACAAAGAAGTAGTCAAACATTGCTTTTGTCTGTATTGGTCGTGCACGTCCGTCCAGGTCTCGGTCTGTCCAACATTTGCTGACGCACCTCACTGAATTCGCGGCACCCTCTCCGCACCATTTGTTTCGACATCCCATCTGGCCCATAGACTCCCACGTGGCGGTTATGGATTTATCTGCTCCCGAACTCCACGTGCCCATTCATAGTGGACAACCACTCTCACTTCCTCCTTTGACCACGAATTCACAACGCAATTTCTCTCTACCGGAAACAGAATGATGCAGAGCCCCGATTTTTTCAAGAAGCGCTTTTTGAAGCTTCTAAAAAGGTATGAGAAATGTCTCAACTCACTCGGCACTTAAGTAGAAAAATAAAGTTACGTCTTATCTTTATTGTTTCATTACATTTTTTGTCTTTCATACACACCTCTGTCCACAGTTGCCACTTATTTTCCGACTCACCCTCGTATTTTGTGTGTCCGTCAATGAACGATGAATGCTTTTCTATCGTAAGCATCTTGTCATGTGAACAGCTCACATAAATATAAGCTTTTTCTCAAAACTAGGTTTCATTTCAATAAACAAAAACTACTCATTAACCCCCTCACTGACAAGACCGTGTTAATACGTTCACTAAGCTCCAGGTTTCACTGCAATACAAGCAATATTTAAAGTAATATTATTCTATTGATTTAATGTATTTTTAATACATTGAACAATGATTAATACTTCCAAGGATTGCATTCATATTCGTTATTAAGTTTTTTTTATAAAATTTTCAAATAATCATTTTTTTTTTTAGTATTTAAAACAAAATGCAGAGAAAACAACATTACAATTTTGCCCTTTTCCAAGACAGTCGGAGGGAGTAAACAGAATACACGGTAATTTTTTTAAAATCCAAGTTATAGCCTTTACTTTTTTTTTAATAGTTTTATAAATTAAAAAAAAATTGTTCTCATGTGCCCACGTGATGTAAACACACGTGGGCACATGTGAACAGAAGAAAAAAATATCCTTTGACATGTTTATTTTGTTATTCATATGTCATCATAATCAGTTATAGTATCAGTTAAATTCACCATAAAGAATAAAATATATAGACATTTCTCTAGTTTGTGTGATATCTTTAAGCAAAAGATAAAATAAAAATAAGTAGATTTGTGGGGAGGGGGGAGAGATTTAGAGGATCGGTTAAATAGTGTTGCAATAAAATAAAAAAAAAGCGTGTAAATTTCGCTTAGGGGTTTTTGTTTCAGGGGGAGAGAGGAGGACCCTTTAGATAATATTTATCGGAAATCTGTCAAAATACGAAAGTTTCTCACCCCTGTCTTTACCTTATTGACTTCTAAACGATAAAGGGTTTTTAACATTTTTTTTTTTTAAATCTTGATTCTAAGCCCCGTCCTCCTCAAATTGAACTTCTTTTGCTTTTGAAAGAGGCGGGGGGTGCTTATAATCGGAATTTTACGGTAGTTATCAGTTTAAAATTTTTACTTTCTTAAACAATTACTGATATCTATCTCCATTCAAAGCATCCTATGCATAGCTATTTTAGAAGTGGAAGTAAGCCATCGTTGCAAGTTTAGAACAAATGAAATAGAAAATTTTGAAAACTTTTTGTATTAACAATGCATAAAAAATTGTAAACCGTTTAGTAAAATAATACATAATATTGCATTTTATAACACAATGGATAAATTTTAATTAAAATTGAACGTAAACGAAATTGTTCTTTATGTACGCGCTGACAGATAAGTTTCAATACAACATCCTTTTTTTATGACGGAAATGTCTTCTATTTCAGGAAAATTATAGATATTAGAACAGACATTTCTCCTGAATTGAACTGAAAGAAATAGAATCACAGAATGATTATTTTAAGTAATTATGAACTGTTCATATCTGCCCCCAAGTAGTCTGTTCACAAGTGCTCCACATGACAGCTAAACTGATAAATCATTCCCATTTATCAATTTTTAGAAGAAAAAAATCTTTATCAAAAATCTTTATTAGTATTGATAGTATATTTTAAAACATTAAAATTTAAATACATGAATAAAGTTATTCGCTTATCAAGTTGGAACTAGTATTTTACTTTTAAGATCTATAAAGTCTTTTTGTTAGTGAGGACAAATAAAATGTCAAAGAACGTCAAAAAAATTTACCATATGGTCTACAGATGCTGCCGTCTTTGATATATTTTTTTTTCAAATAAAAAACATAACTATTGAAAAATTGTAATGTCCACCTGCCCATGTTCACATGTGCCCCCTCTTCCCCTACATCATTTTTACTATGAAATACTTTAACTGCAAATGCTCTCCTACCCGACATGAAACTGAATTATTTGGAGTATCGCTGTAAACAAACTATTAACACTATTTTTGCTAGGTCAGTTCGATAACACTGCGGGGCAACTTATCAATTGTATGTCAATCACTATTTACGGCAGTTAGAGTACGGACAGAGGACAGACAGGCCGACAAATCGAATTCATAAACACTTTTTAACTATGTTGGAAAGGGTTAAAGACAGCATAAAAAAAGCCAGTTGAATTAATTTCCTTTCATGAGCAATGTCATTTTATTTAAGATGTTTTGATACACACTGAATGAGCATAAATTGAGTCATAGGAGTAGACGTTGACATAAACCACCTATCAATCAAGGAAATTACGAATAAGGATTGAAACAAACCAAAGAATTTTTCCAAAACCCTTTAAAACATTTTCAAATATTCACCTACAAGTGTAGGATTATTTTATTCGCGTAGAGGAGACCGGGGGAATGGCGACACCTTAAGGGAATTTAAATTTTTTCACCTCGAAAAAATGTTTATTTTTTAATAGTAAAAATTCTAAAGCTGAATCATGATCTTTAGTATCTGTATAAATTTAACCGTAATCATAACTGTAAAGTAAGCATACATAAAAAAATATTTTTTAAACCTCTGCACAGTGGCGGGATTACCCAGGACACTGGGGTAATGCCGCCACTCTTTAATGACCTAGTACATGCATCAAATGGATACTAGGAAACACACAGCCTACTGAAAATAGTTAGAAAGCAATGTAATTGAGCAGAATAATGGTTAAGCTTACAATTTACTTCATATTGCAAAAGTCACTCTGCTGAATCGGCTCCACTACATTAAAATGAGGCCATTTCTCACCCGATTTTCATGGCGACGACATTACCCCCAGAAGACAATATGGCGGAAATCCCCAAGCAAAGCCGAAAGAAGAACCGAACTTTTTCAACACATTGCATCAAAATGTCGGCAAATGCATGTAGATTACGGGTCATATCTTAAATACCCCATGTTACAATAAAAGGTGCTTATCTCTACTCATTTGAAGCTCCAAAATAAGCAACTAGATGAAAACTACATTTTTCACTAGAACAAACAAACGACGTACAGCAAAGTCACTCTCACTTTAGGCACTGTTTATATTGTTGGCCGTTATAGTGCAGGCACATTCACTATCTCAAACTGCCCTTGGTTTTTAAACTAGGTGGGGTGGCGGTATAACCCGGGTTGGCGGCATTCCCCCGGTCTGCCCTACCATGATATAAATCCATTTCAGAGAAAACGAAGTATAGTTTTTCAATCTTCGCATGTTATTCCAAACTTTAACCCATACAGGACCACACCGATTAAATATTTTTGACAATTTTTAAAACTTCGATTATATCTTTAATATGGTGTAATTAAGTAGTTACTAGCAAAATTTTGAAAAATAGTTTAATTTTTTTAAGTAACTAGCTGTCCTATAAACAGGACATTAGTAGGACACATAGTAAGCACATATAAAATGCATACATAAACTAGTTTTATGAGGAAATATTTTATTTTACTTTAAAAATATTGTTTATGTTGAACAAAAATACTCTAATTTCTCCAATAAAAAGATAACTAAAATTATAGATTATAAGATCACAATTTTTAAATGATTTTTTAAATAGGTTTTTTTCAATTCAATTTTAACTGGTTACTTGTTTTTTTGTTTATATGTTATACTTTTATGTATTTTAAAGACGTCATAACAAAATGCATCTAGAAAATCCTTACCAATTTTATTTTAAAAAATGTTTTATTAGCTGTCCTATTTATAGGACAGCGGTCCAATATGGGTTAAACAGAATGGTGGAAGTAGCAAATACGTTGGTAAACTGCCAGTAATGGACGGAAGTTTTCATAATAGAATGTATATTAACCCCTAGAATATTAGACATAGTATAGCGTGATAATATGAAGTATGGTGTCTGGGGGATGACGCCGAAAATGTAACCCTAAAATCCGTTACAATCGGCCCAAACCCCAAATACAACCACGCGCTTTGACGCGCTTGTCAATTCAAACCTGCGTTTCTTTGATTTTGCTATTACCGTTGAAAATTTTTATTCATAAATAGAGTGTTGAGCGTAGGTATGATCAAAATTTCGATTAAAAATGAGAATATGTGCAGTTATAGGATGAAAGGCCTGTTCCACATGCTTGTCTTGTTTGGACCCAATGAGGGCATTTAAATTTGAACGACAACCGCTTTGCAAACCGTTTTCAAGGTATACTGATTCTCTTTCCTCCATGAAGAATACCATAGTCGTGATAATTACGAGCGTCTAGTATTCTAGGGTTTATGTACCGAGAGGGAATTAATTTCAAAGTTTGCCTGATTTAGGAATTACACGAATTCTAGTTCTAACAAGACACTAACTCCATACATACGGTGCGAATAAAAAGTATTAAAACTTCCCTCACCACTAGTCGTTAAATAGAATGTGAATGCACTCTTGAAGTGACACTTTAGATAAAGTTTCGAATTAACTGTAACTGTGTTTATTATTAAGGGGCCAGTGGACATTCAAAATCACAAATTTGAGAAATATCGATTTTTTTTTCCCCTGAGAGTTATGAAACTAGATGCTCAAAATTTTTCTCATGCAAAAAGATTTTTTCAATTCTGACGCTTCTTCGTAGAGATATTCGCTTTTATATTTGTAGAAACTGTATATATTTTTGCAGTTTGTGTTACTTAAAATGCTGTTTTCTCAAAATTGAAAATTTAGCACATTTCTAACCTTTGAAACGTTTACATGCGCGTTCCTAATGATCAGATTCTTTTGAAATGTATACTTTATATCCTCTGCTCAATAAATGTTAGCATAAAAAGTTACATTTAAGGAATAGTTTAATGTTGTAATTTATGTGAATAGGAAAATATAGAGCTACTTTTATAGAAATACAAAGCATAATTATAAAAAAAAAATATTTTTACGATCAGAGAACTTTTACAATTCACGCCAACTTCCATTGTAATATATAAAAAGTGTCCCATAAATATCTCATAAGTGTCGTATTTTATGCAAAAGAAATTTAAAAACGTTTTATTATTTTATCACCAAATTTTGAATATAACTATTTGAGCTCACCATTAACAAGTCTGCCAATTTCCAAATAAATCTATTGAAAATAGAGGGATTTGGTTTTGAATGTTCACAATCCCGTTAAAAAAAATAAATGACTCCCTATAAAGTATATCCTTGGCAGCTATGTCTTGCCACATAAGAATGTTGATCCAATTCATGAGTGCATTGAAAATGTGTTTAAAAATCCATTTTGTAGCGCAAATCCCAGAAGTCATGACGCTATTTTCATATCTATTTACTCGTAGTTTCTTTTCTAACTACATTAATATTGTTGTATTCCACGCATTGGTTATTCCTCATAAATTTTATTACAAGACATTTTAATTCCCTGCAACATATCTGCGTCTCCTTAAAATTTAATCATTAATAAGAATATATACATAAACACTTTGAAAGTTAGCACGCATGTGAACTTCACAATTTGAAGGAACTGTTAGATTTTGGATAATCATTTTACAGTATTTGTCAGTTTTACATCACCCCGCCCCCCCCCCCGCCCCCCCAAAAAAAAGGCAAACTAAAAATATTAAAATTAACAGTGTACAAAAAGAAATCTTATAACTCAAGACAAGAATGGGTGGTTTAAAAAAATTCGATTGTTCAAAGACTTGAATCCAAAAATTGTCCAAACTTGAAAGCGTAATTATTGTCCATGTATTAAAAATACGTAACATTTCACGATGGCAATTAAAATGTCGATTCACTGCAAGAAATGAGAAATTACACTGTACAATACAAGAGTTGTTTTGTCCTAGAATTAAAATTAGTTGATTCTAGATCAGTTTTTGGCACTGATTGCGAATATGCTTTCCGTTTATCTCTAGGTCGTCCAGGTTTTGAGGAATTTGCATATTTAAATTTATTTAAATTTAAGCTTTTTTGTGCTATTTTATGCAAATTTTAGATACAATATATGTCACATCTAATTACGTTTTTGACTATTTGCTTCAGATAAATGTCACGATTTGCATATTCTTAATATTTATTTATCAGTTATTAAGCCTAATTTGCATATTTTTCAATGGTGTAATGTTTACATCACTATCAACTTTAAAATAGTTGCACAGAATTGACGTAATGTTTTTCTAGACTAGATTTTTATGCTGATTTCAAATCTGCAGTCTGTTTTCTTATGTCATGTCTAGTTTTTGAGCAAGATGAATTTCTACTTTTGCACGGCATTAACACAGGTTTCATATAAAGATGCTTTTTAGGGGTGTGTAATTCATTGATAAGAAGGTGAGCAGGGTCAGATTCATATCAGAGACAAACAAAAATTTATATGATCGAAAAAAAAGTCGTAGAATCTATCCTAACTAGTTGAAGTTTATCATACAAAAGTATCAAAAAGCTATTTCTGGCTTTTTTGACCAAAAAATTTCACTTTTTACAAAAACTAGACGTGATAGAATAAAATTTAAATCATCTCAAAAAACTGGTTTAGAAACATTAGCGTACTCGTGCGGCAAAAATATTTGAACGTCAAGAAACATTAGAAAAACGTGAAAAATATGCAAATTAGGTACAATATTTCACAGTCACATGTGAGTATAATCTCAGAAACAACGTTTTTGTGAAGTAAATTAGGTAGTAATCATAACATAAAACAAAAAACCCTGTCTGATACTGCTTTATACCTTAAATTTGCAAATAATTGTAAAATATTTACTAAATTTGCATAAATTGAAATATGCAAATATCTGTCAAACTTTACGTGATGGAGTAAATCTAAAACTAGATTCGGAATCAGCACAAAAAACCACATAAAAAACAATTTGTTTTAGGACAGAGCAAAAGTTGAAATTTGTTGACCAGTGTAATATGCCATTACTTGCTCATTTGCTTCCATGTTCGATAAAACCAATAACAAAATCGAGATAACAGAAAGCTAGCTTTTGAAAATTTTATTAATCTTCAAAGATCGCAATTGTTTCAATACCTACCTACCTACCTACCACCCAACCACCCACCCAACCAACCACCCAACCAACCATACATACATGTATGTATATATGCAATATATGTATGTATATTAAACACTGGCGCGCGGCTAACCGAAAAGTACCGTTTTTAACAGCAGTTCGAAACTTTCAGTTTTAAAGTCTTGACTTTTGAAATCGCTTTATAGCTACTATTTTCGAATACCAGTCGTAGGAAATTCGACCATTAAATATTCGGAAATGGTAGTTTGAATTTCTCCTGTCAACGCGGGGTCAGCTCGCAAAAAGCGTGCCAAGCACCACTTCTAATGAAATTCATATGATTTTGAAATATTCCTCTGAAATCTTAATATGGGATCGTCCACTGTTACTCTTCTGACCATTAGAGCAAATTTTCCTAAATAATTTCGATTATTTTATTTTACATATAATAAATCATGATTTTGTTACTCGTGACCAGAGTGTCACATGAGTAACAAAATTTTGATTTAATTATGGACAGGCAAAATGCTTTTAGTGACGCGAGTGGAGCAAAATGGTAATTAGCTCGTCCTATCGATACATTTTAACTTAATTATATATTTTGTAATAACTGGAATTCTATATAAAAATTTGTTCCAATGGTCAGATGGATGTTCCCTTATATAATTGGGTGCACAAATAAGCGTTTTAAGCACGCGTCCACAAATTTAAACAAAAAGTGTCATGAGTAGACTGCTCGAATAGAGTTGACTGTGTATATATATATATATATATATATATATATATATATATATATATATATATATATATATATATATATATATATTTATATATATTTATATATATATATATATATATAATTTATTTATTTATTAAAAGAACTTTTTTACGTATGAATTGTGCAGCAAGCTGTTTTCTTACATTTTTACACACTTAAATTGCGCCATTAACACGCTTTAAGAATTACTTGTACACTTTAATTTTTTTCCCTTTAGAGAATTTTTAAATTTACGTCGCTCAAACCTTTACACAAAAAATAAGGATTTAATATAGTATAGTCGAATGTAGCATTCAACGTACTAAAGTCGTTTTAGATTGAGTTTCCTCCGTCATCACAGGAACCCATAATAAATTTGGATTAGGAACGTCACCCTACAGCAGATTCCAAATATCGATTCCGTTCTATTTCTAAAATGAGAACCCAACTTATAAAGCCAATGAACACCCTGTAATAAGATACTCATTTTAATTGCTAAAAAAGTGCAAATTAAAACTTTTAAAAAATAGGTTTTTATTAAAATTTTTATTTTAAGATAAATTTCAATGACAATTTTTTCTTCCAATCTATACCATCTATCCATTATAAGAGAAATTATAGCTCGCAAAAATACAATAGGTAATCATAAAGCATCCTTTATCATACCAAAGTTGTGGCTTGAGAGACTCAATAGTTACGAAAACAAAATAAGCGTCCAAAGTAAAATAAAAACGTGCATGGAGGAATTTTAGAATTCTATTTTTAGATTTGATTTGAAAATGACTCGGGTAGAGTTGAAACATTCCAACAGTGGAATAAACCTAATTTTTACTGGTTTTTAATGGACACTTTCTAACAATTAAAATGAGTATAAGAAAACTCATTTTACGGACGTTTATTTTAGACCGGGAGCCGGCAGCACACACCATGACCTCATAGAGTTCACGGATGAGTTACTCCTCGATTCGCCTAATAAAACGCAATCTGTCTGCCAGGTCCTATCTGGCTAGAAAACACCTGAAAACCCGATTTGAGCGGTGGACTCGTAGGTTTACCGTTGTGTTTTCCTGCACCCAAAAGGTATGAAATGATGGAGGACTGGGAACAGGAAAACACAAACCTACGAGTCATCTGCTCAAATCGGGTTTTCCAGCCAGATAAGACTTGGCAGACCGATTGAGTTTGTAATAGGCGAATCGGGATTCAACTCATCCTAGCATTTCATCCGTGAACTCGATGAGGTCATGGTGTGTGCTGCCGGCTCCCGGTCTATTAGCTATGCTTCATTTTTTTTCACCTTACCCTGCAACACTCTTTGAGCCAATAAAATACAAGGACACCTTTGCGAAGCTGTCGCACTGTAATCAGTTTTTTTTTTTTTTTTTTTATAAACATTAATTTATAATTAACTGAATTTATTTTAAATCAAGCAACTTGTTTTAGCGAAAGAAGAGTGTGTCAAAAGAGTGTGTGAAAACTTCGCGTCTACTTTTTCTGAACCCATTCACTGTTGTGCGTTTCGGATGTGTATGGAAAAGAGGCGCATGTAAAAATTAAAAACCCCGATTAAAGCTAGACTTTTTTTTTAAAAGAAACAAACTAACCCTATTGTAACTGCAGTATCGCTTCGGAAAATGCAAAAAAATGGAAAAACAGCTCGATCACATAGTTTCTGAACACCAGCTAGTTACATGCATTTTCGAGCAAAAATAAATTAAAACTTATTTCAGGAAGTTGCCCTTTTGCATTTGAAAACAGCCTTAAACAAAAGAAAATTAAAAGTTACTATGTGCAAATATCAGTAAGTTATGAAGTATAAACTACATCTACGGCTTTTAGTCTTATGGTTGGAAGTGAAAGTGAAAATAATGTCATAGCCGTGCAAAAATATGACCTGTTTCAGTTTTAAATAGGTCATTTTTTCCGGGAATTTGAGGATGTAGAATAGATTTTGAAGTGCGAAGCGTTTATTTGAGAAGTAAAAAGTTATATTACGAATTCTTAGTGATCAAATGTTTTGTACACTTTTAGCCCTTAAAGGGTGCGACAAAAATTGTCGCATAACCACTGTGAGCGGTCTGTTAGACCGCTTAATCTAAAGATGAATAATATGCTACATTAACTCTCAAAATACTTTTGCTGTACTAAATTTTATGTACAGGACTATTATAATTAAAAATAAGCTATTCAAAATCTTGTGATAGTATTAGGGGTCGAATTGGAACACTATTTCGCCAGTATCTATAGTTAAATTGAAAATTACATGTTAAACTGTGAAAACTGAAAAACAGTCGTCTGCGAGATCGCTAAGGGTTAAAAAGCAAAACTTCAAAAAAGATCGAAAGTTAAACTAAAATTTGGCTATCTTAAATCTATAGCAAAACACAAACGAAACTGTTGAATAAATATTCTTTCATTAGCAACGAAATGTGCTACAGATGTTGAACAATGTTTTTCAAGTCGCAGACTAAATTAGCAAAAACTATCAGCATAAATTAGGCTATAGAAGTGTCAATGCAATCCTATTATTGAAGTAAATGAAAAGTATCCAAAAAGAATTTTTTCTTAACCCTTTAGTTAAAGAATTTAATTTTACGTTTTAGATTAGATAACAAGACTGCGGTGGCTGTGTTTTTTAACTTATGTATTTTTCAGCACTGAATATAAAAATTGCCTTCAATTTTAACCCTCAAGTCAGGATTTTTCACAAATCATAAATTGCCAAATTAAAAAAAAATAAAAATCGGATACTATAAGATAGAGCAGTTGGGTGTGTTTTTAATTTTGATAATTGATTTTTATGTACTTTTTAGCACTGAATCTGAAAATGACCTTCATTTTTAACCCTCACTTTATTTTATTTTATTATTTTTTTTTTTTTTTTTTTTTGGGGGGGGGGGGGGAATCGTAAATGTCAAAGTCAAAATATAGCAAAAATCTGACACTATAAAACAGATGTAAAACTTTATTTTATTTAATTCAATGTTTTATTCAATTTTTTGGCTTATACTGGGATTCTTTCAGCTAAACAGCTGAGGGGTCCGATGAAGTGAGGGGAGGAGGTTCAATTTTAACTCTGAAATTTATAATTTGCGAATAATCCTGTCGTGATGGTTAAAAATGAAGGTCATTTTCGGATTCAGCGGTAAAAAATACATAAAAATTAATTATCAAAAGTTAAAAACACAACAACCGCATCTATTTTATAGTATCAAATTTTCGCTATTTTTTCTCTTTTTGACTTTAAAATTTATGATTTGCAAATATTTACGCGATTGTAAAAAATGACTCAATGATTCAGCCGATTTGAATACATGAGAATTAATTGTGAAAAGCTAAAAAACATGACATAACCAAACTTTTGCAGCCTAGTGTAATCAAACATTTTAAAATAATGCATCATTTTGTAAAGAATAACGACAACTTCCTGACATAAATTTTAATTTAATTTTGCTCTAAAATGCATGAAGCTAGCTCCTGTTGTTCAGAAACTGTTATCGAGCTGTTTTTTCATTTTTTTTTTTTTTTTTTTTTTGTTTTTTGTTTTTTGAAAATGCAATAGATTTTTCAGAAAATGTCAAAGTACCTTTTGAACCGAATTTACGCGCGAAAATAGAAAAATCTCAAGAACGGGCGAAAAGCGGGTTTGTCAGGTGATCGATATCGCTTATAACTCAATGGGTAATGGATTGATCAAAAAATGGGAAAAACAGTTGATTCCAAATCACTTCCCTGGCCAGGCTTTCAAATTTTATATCTTTCCATTAAAAAATGAATTTGGAAATGTGTCAGAACGTTTTGTGCTTGTTCAACGGAGCAGTCAAGAACAGCCTTAACAAAAATTCTGTTTTTTCTTATGTTTATTACAAAATGTATATTTTGCATTAATATGTCAAAATGACTAAAGATTTCAAATTTATATTCCAATGTTAATTTTACTCTCATCCATTTAATATATCTGACGAATTTCCACTCAATTTGTGAATGACCCTTAATTTACAGCAAAAAATAGGCTCCAACTTTAAACAGCTTTTACTCGTTCCATTTTAATAGTAGAATAACGGGACCTTTTTTTTTTGGTCTTACTTGTCAGTAACAGGAAAATTTTACTAAACATAACTTATAGGACCTGGGATCGTATAAAAATTTAAATCTCGTAACTTTAAGAAATGTTTTTATTGACTCAAATCGCTTTTAAAATATTTCTTTACCTCATAAAAACATTTTTATAATTGGAACTACATGTCTACGACTAACGGTTTATGAATTCATTGGACATCGTTGAGAGCGAACACCCTGTATAAGTAGATAAAAACGTTTATAGCACCGAAACACATTTGTTGCAAACTAGTTTATAATAATTTGTCGCAAAATATCCTATTTTGCACTGATCATTATTATTGACTGATCATTTTATATTTTGAATTGATGACGGTAGGCTGTGGCTACCGAAACTAGTTTGTAACAAATAAATGTTTTTTGGTGCTATAAATGTTATTTTTGTCTACTTGTATTGCACCAAGTAATTTCTTATTGTAACCGATATGCTACATCAGATTTACTACAGAAGCTCAGAATTGTCAGTTTTGTCTAAATAATTTTATTAACATCATATAAAAGTAAAAATTATTTTATTCAAAAACATTTATATAGATTTTTCCCCCACTCATTTGTACCTAATATGAACATTGTTCGTTTTTAAATGATAACAAATGAAACTTCTCAGACATTAAAAAATATAAATAAGAAGTTTTAAAAGAATTTTTTGCTAAATAATAACACAAGTGAACTTCATTTCATAAGTCCTATAATTGTTAACAATGAATTTTGTGTTTTTCTACGTAAAGGAAAAACTTGCAAAACTTTTTTTTAATTAAAACTTAAAAACAAAAAAGGCGAAGATAAGTAAAATTTTAATTAAATTGAAAAGAGATGAAATGACAAAGGCGAAAAGAACTATTTCTAAAATAAAGCTAAACATACTCAAAGTGGATTTAAGCTCAAATACCTTTTATTCTGATGGACATGTTTCATCGTACAAACTGAGACTTTATCAAGATCTATTTTGATAAAAATTATTTCAGCATTTTTTTTTTTTTTTTTTTTTTTTTAAATGAAACTACTGAATAGAAATCTTGAAATAAAGGCATAATAAAAGCAAGAGCCCTGATAAAAATAGCCATTGTGAACGTGATTTTATACAATAGTTTTTTTTATTTTACAAAGGATCTCTTTCCAAATTCTAGTAGACTTAACTGGTGAGGTGGGGTGTTCTGCATCCTAGAGAAATTGTACATGAGCAAACAAAATTTGTGGTATTTAGTCACATGAATTTATATACGTGTGTACACTTACAATACTTTCAGTTTTTATACAAATAAATACAAAATTCACAGGAAATTCTTATTTTAATTCGCTAAATTTTAAGGAGTGCGCAAGAAATCTAATTTTGGGGTTAGATACACCACCACCTTAGTATATACATTATAAAAAAAAAAAAAATCACCTCACCACTTAAGGGTTAACTCCAAGGAGGGTGAACCATTGCCCCTATTCTCGCTGTGTAAAAGAATTTCTACAGATTCTCGGATAATGGATAAGAAATAAAACCTTTACAGATAAAGTATTCTATTTTAAAAATCAATCTCTGTTACAGAGTCTGGCTAAATCTGTCATTCTTTTGTTGTGTTTCACATTTGCTCTACGTTCTTTAATCCTGGTTATTTTTGATAACCTCAGAACTCAGAAATTATTTTAACTCTTCACATCTAACATAATCAATAGTCACTGTAATAAGGAGTTTTAGGATATTTACAGAAAGTCGCCCCATTACTTCTTAAAAGATGTTGCCATTGACGCTACTTAAATTGACAAGAAAACTTTGTTCATTGAAAGAAAGGAAATAAATCCTCAACTAATGGCGCATATATTGTGTTGTATTGTTACTGTGAACAGTCAGACAGATTGATACAAAAGATTATTGAGAGACTATTCACTCTTAGGATACAGTTTTTGTACTAAACTTTATGCAAGGGATTTTTATTAAAAATCCCCCAAATGAAACAAAATTTCAGTAAGTTTCTCTAGTCAAACTGAAAATATTTAGCCAACTGGGAATACTAGAGGTGGAGGGGGTGAGGAGGGTAGAGGTCTGCGAGACCTCTAATCAGTTTCAGTTTCACAGCAAAGTTAGATACAGGTGTTTAAGGTAAATTTTACCCGTGTTTTGAAAAGTAATTTCGAATTCTGATCTAAAATTCTCGCATTCTAAAACTCGCTAAGCAATTTCTCAATATTGCTTCGAATAAACTTCAATAAAACAAATATGACTAAACTTCATCTCCCAGATGCCAACCGGTCTCAAATACACACAAGAAAATTAAAAATCATTGAAAAAAGTCTATTTGCTCTAAATTATAATTTGAGGGTCAAATTGCCAAACTGATATCAAATTTCAATAATAAGCGTAGTTACTGAAAGTTAAAGATTATACTTTCAAAATGAGCAGTTGCATGTAAGACTTCTGATAGCCAACTTTATTTTTAAGCAACTGCTATTCGTTTAAACCATTCCTAGATCTAATAAGTAATAATAAGGTATCCTATTTAATTTCTGAAAAAATCAGTATACCATAAAACTCATTAAAACGTACCTAATTCAAACTAAAATTTTAATTTGAATTACTTAACCAATTTCAGGAATGAACACAAAGTATTCTACCTTATTAACTATGCCCTGAGGATTTGAATGTAATACAGATAAAAGGAGTGCGCAAAAAATTGAAAATTAAAATGAATTAACTTACTTGCAAAACTGTGAAACTCAACAAAAGACTAATTGTAGCACAAAATGTCAGATAGACGTATCTATAAAGTAGCGTAGCACTATAATCACTATAATAAGTTTGAGCTCAAAATTCAGACATACAAGAAAGATTATTCCAAGATCTGACATTTAATAATTTCAACACCCGAGATTTCCTTACGGTATTCCCTTTTTGGGCGGATTTTCCCCAATTTTTTAACCGAACGTTATCGCCATCTATCGGCGAAGGGTGAAAAGATTTTTCACTTAAAAATTAATAAAAAACATACCAAAAAGTTTTATTTAACTTCTGAAAAAATAGCTATTTAAATTAATGCAATTTTTCTTTTATAAACTTTAAAACAAACACTCATTTAAAAATATTTAGACCCTATAAAATTCGGGAAGTGAAACAATCCAAAGTCTCTCCAATAATATATTTTTTTTATTTCTTCCCTCTGCTAAATCTCAATATTAAATCATATTACACGAGCAAGCTGTATATTATGAATGATATCGTAAACGACTGTGGAAGATATTCACGGCTTGCCTCGTGTACTATTCAAGCATTATAAAAAGGATGTAGCTAAGTGCTGCATTCCAGAAAATTCGTTTTGACAAGGTAAAACAAATTCCGCCCTCTAAATTCTGCTTGCTGTAAATCGAAAAATGCTCATGAGATTGACACGAAACATGCCTCCTATGCTACTTCGAGCACGAGAAAACGAACTAGCAAGGTCACGAATTCGGAAAGTTCGTTTTAACAGGTTAAAACAAACCCGGCACTGAAAAACTCTATACAGGGAGATTCTAAATTCATGGTACAAACTTTAAGGGCTGGTACAGGGCACTAAATCATTTATTGTATAGGAATGTAGGGGGCGCAAGTGACGCGTTGAGGTACAAACACCAGGGTGCCAATTTGGCCTCTTTTTTAATTTCAAAATTTCTCATTCGTACTAGAAAATTCCTATACTATTCTTCGTTTAAAATAGGCATTTCATGATACTGGGGTAATTCCGCCACTGTATCGGGGTCATGGCAACACTCTTTAATAACCTAGTAAATACATAAAATGGATACTAGGAAACACATAACCCTACTGAAAATATTTTGAAAGCAATAACTTATCAAAGTAATGAATAATTACAATGTTCCAAGATTTATTAATGTGCTGAGCTTACAATTTAACTCAAATCGGAAAAGTCCCCCTTTGCCACGGTGACGGCATTACCCCGAGAGGGCAACATAGCAAAAATCCCCCAACACAGCCGAAAGAAAAACCGAACTTTTCAACAAATTGCATCAAAATGTCGGCGAATGCATGTAGATTACGGGTAATATTATCTTAAGTACCTAATGTTATAATAAAAAGGTGTTTACCTCTACTCATTTGAAGCTCCAAAATAAGAAGCAACTAGATGAAAACTAAATTTTTCACTAGAACAAGCGAACGACGTACAAAAAACGACTCACTCTAGGCACTGTTTCTATTGTTGGCCGCTATAGTGCAGGAGCATTCACTATCTCAAACTGCCGTTAGTTTTTAAACTAGGCGGTGTGGCGGCATAACCCCGAGAGATGCCATTCCCCCGGTCTCCCTTACATTATTTTTTAATGGAATTTATGTATTATGTTGCTATGGCAGCAGACGATAAAACGATATCTTTGGAATGAGGGAATAAATAAAATAAAAACTTTTGTTTGTGATAAAATGTATATTTAATAAAGAGGTAATAATTAAGCGCAATTAAATAATCTAATTATTTGCATGCGAGGTAAAAGAATTACCGTAATACCCGCTACAGCTTCTTAGTATTACAGCGTGACGTACGTAATGTGTAGATCTCACATTGCAGTAGACATTTAGAGCTCGTTACAACTGGCGTGGTTACGCGTTGAACATAAAGGCAAAAACTCGTCTAAAACAGAAAAAAAAGTTATTTAAAATTTTCGAGTTTTTTGTCCCAATCGTTCATGGGCCCTCTACCAGCAATCAGTGTGCCAAATTTCGTAGCCTTGCGCCCTGTGGTTTCAGAGTTTTTGAAGTGATAGTTACGCGCACGGGCATTTGACCCAGATAAGCTCTATTGTAAGGTGGCATTGAAGCATTTACGGTTCGTTTACAGGGTCACTTAAAAGATCTTGATTACAACCGATGGATAGTGGCATGTATTTTAACGAATTTGTACTATTTCAATCTATAAATTTTATGTTACTTGAAAAATGGAAATGAATTCAATTTGTTCATCTAAAAGCTAAACGATCCAGGTTTCTACTTTACGAAAGATGTTTCTATTATCCACTTGATTAAAGATGCTTCTAGCTTTCAGCACGCACCCTTTAAAAATTACAATACTATGGCTATTTTTGTACACAAAATTTAGATAATTAAATGAAATTTTATTTGCACGAAATCGCAATAAATTTTGACGAAAGTATTGCGCACAATAATCATTGCAAAATGTCCTGCTTATATTCGAGGAGAAACTGGATTATAGGAACGTACCAGCAGACCTCGATTATGGAAAGATAGTTGGTAAACACCGACTACGGAGAAACCACAGGACATTCTCAGAAAGATAATGTAAGCATTTTAGTGAATCACAGAGTACTTGTCGACAGAACTTTAGGATCACTGTTTATCATATTGAAATAAGCGGGAAAATGTTCTCTTTATTGCTTTCATACTAAAACGCACATAAACTAAAATATTTTTTTCAACATTCCAACTCCATACTCATAGATTTCAGTTTTAATTTCTGAACATCACACAATTTCCGTTTTTGCACCTAATAGGAGGAAAAAAAAAATTTCACTTCAATGCAATTTTTTTTTTTAAACTACTTAGAACTACAGTTTTTTTTTTTTCTTGCTGCTTATTGTTATTTTCAAGCAGGGTTTCTTTAAAATGTGCCTGAAACACAAACCGAAACTAATAATTTTTAACTTAATCATTTTTCGGAATTTGACATCCAAAATGATTTTGGGTTCCGTAAATTATATGTCGTTTAGTACATTGTAATACTAAATTAAATAACTAATATACTAAATTAAAAACACCTATCAGGGTATTTTTTAGCCTCCGGTCCCCGGTATGCTATTTTTTTCTCCCAGCTTATTTTGAGCCGTCTCCAAAAAAAAAAAAATAACGTTACCTTACGCCAGCCGTGAAACAAAGCCGTACTCTTAAATACTCTACTGCAATTTTTTTTTTTAACTTCCAAGCATCGCACATTTTCAATTTTTAGACCGTCGTATTGAGTAAAAAAAGTACTTTTAAATGCAATTTGTTTGAAAACTGGATCTCCATTTATTTTTGAGATAATTTTTTTGTAGATTTTAGAGACATTTGTTTCATTTTGGCAACTCAAGTACTCCATTTCTGTAGAAAGTAAACGAAAAATAGTTGGAAAATTGCAATTATAGCTTTCTGTTGCCATTTTCCCATAAAAACTGAAAAAAGTACTTAAAATGCGTGCTATTTTGAAGAAATTAAATCAATGATTTCTTATAAAACATGAAGCTATTAGAAACTAAATTTAATTTTAAGTAATATTAATGTTACAAACAAATGAAGGCATATGAATCATTAGATAGCAGATATTTTTATCGGGTTTGACTTCAGCGATAGTGACGTCTTATGCCCACTTTACTGCAGATGTTTAATACTGGATCGCAAATGAGGAATTTTGCGGATGACGCCACTTTAGATAAAGTAAAAGCGTGTGTTTTAAGTCTTAAAACTGAAATACGTTTTGTACTATCTATCTATCTATCTATCTATCTATCTACACACATGTTTTTTCTTCATCGGGGGCGACACTAAATTCTGAAAAAGCAGAATTCCTGTTTTCTAGTAATTGAGACTTATTTTTAAATAGATAAAAATTTGCACACTTTGAAGCATATCGGAAATGTAACCCGAGTAACGTTGGCTTAACAGTCTACTCTCAAAAAGCAATTCAATCGTGGCTTTTTCTTCTTTTGGAATTATATTAAATTTTTCACGTAATATACGTAAATTTCGACCCCACCCAGCTGTGTGAGGATTTTCAAACTAGGCAGCATGCTATAGGAGGCTTTAAAAACCCTATTTCTGTAAATAATGAATTTGAAGTGCCAAAGCATTGTATGCTATGCCCTCTAGAGTCTGTATAATAAATTTTATCAATTTCGAATGATACAGTCAGTTTCCAACGTAACGTGGATATCAAGCTTTCCTATTCAAGAGTGAATCCAATAGCCCCTCTCGCAGTGCAAAGTCTTTTCCGACACTAGCAAAACTGGCCTGAAAGAGTTTGGCAAAAATTTGCACACATTTTGGAAAGCATTCTTGAAATCGCAGATGGCGAGGTGGATCCACTCTGGTTCTTAACGCCTCATCCTCCTATTATGTACAGTCGTGGAAAAAAAAAAGTAAATACCCCTACTAACTCCTCAACATATTATCGTAGAAGAAAGTGACTGGTACCGAAGGATTGGAAATAAAGTCTACTTTTAAATGATGTCTATAAACTTTGCTTAGGGGGCCATCCACCTATTAAAACGAACCATAACTGTTTTTTTTCAATAGCGTACACAATTCTGACAGCATCCATGAACTCTACACCCTTCCATTAGCCTTAAAAAAATTATGCAATTCGTACAATAAGTTTCCGAGAAATTAATTATTTTAAAACCAGCGTATTTTAAGGGCTGTATCCAAATGGAAGCTCGGTACTCGATGGTTAACAGAGAGAGCCCCAATCTTGATCAAGGCGCCTTAAGCGCCACGCAGTCAATGAAGCCTGTTAGATGACAGGAGAGCAGAAGAAATTTCAAAAATATCTAGTCACTTCTATCCTAGACGGCCCCTTAAAACCATCATTTTGCCGTTTTTTAAACATCATTTTAAAACTACTTCGAAGAAAAATGCGAAATTTTGGATTTCCATAAAGCAGGACTTAAATCTAAATCCACCAAAAAAACTGTAGGTTGCCATTCATAATTTTTTCGAATATTAATTTCATAATTCATAAAATAAAATAAAAATTGCAAATTCAGCGTATTTATGTTTGGGTAAATTAGTATTATTGCTACACAAAAAATGAGCACATTAGGGGCATAATTTCAGGAGATATAAATAAAAACATGAAAATGTAATTTAACATGAGAAGCACTCAATTTTGAATGTTTATAATTCAAAAACTTATCATTCAAATGACTTTAAATTTGGAGTCTAGGCATAGTTTGAACCGAAGATTTGAAATATGTCGTTAAAATTGGGTATTGAAATTTAAAAAAAATGAAGTTTGGATTCGTTTTAATAAATAGATGGCCCCCTAAGCAAAGTTTATATATATCATTTAAAAGTAGACTATTTCCAATCGTTCGGTACGAGTAACTTTCGCCTACGATAATTTGTTGAGGAGTTAGTGGCCGGGGGGGGTTACTTTTTTTTTTCTTCCACGACTGTACCTACCTTTCCAGGAATTTTTAATGCAAGATCCGTCTAAAAACTGTTTTACAACATGAAAAAGAACATTGGAACGAATTTTAACGTCTAAAAGACTCGCATAGCATAATTTATCCTTATCTTTCGATAATTGCCGTTATTCCTATGGTTTAAGCTTTATCGCCAGGTGAAATAGCATTACAAAATTAAAACTCCAAAATAAAACTCAAATTCAACAAATTTGCCATCGAACTGTGTGCTCGAACACTGAAAAAGAAATCGGTATGAAAGAAGTCTGCTACGACTTTTAAAATTTAGGGATTTCACCAATATTAAATCCTGGCAAGTGTTTAATACGAAAGTATTTGCAAGCATAGGAAATATAGGTTTAGCAGACCTTTTAAGAATTGTACCAGCATATAGGGGAGACTGGCGGGTTGGCGTCACTTGGGGTTATGCCGTCACCCCGGCTTGTTTAAAAACTAACGGAAGTTTGAGGTAGTGAATGCGCCTGCACTATAGCGACCAACAATAGAAACAGTACCTAGAGAGAGCGATTTTGTTGTACGTTGTTTGTTCTAGTGAAAAATTTAGTTTTCATCTAGTTGCTTCTTATTTTGGAGCTTCCAATGAGTAGAGGTAAACACCTTTTATTGTAACATTAGGTATTTAAGATATTACCCGTAATTTGCATGCATTCGCCGCCATTTTGATGTAATTTGTTGAACAAGTTCGGTTCTTCTTTCGTCTTTGCTGGGGGATTTCCCCTAGAGTGTCCTCTCGGGGTCATGCCGCCACCATGGCAAGGAGTGACTTTTTCAATTATAGTTAAATTGTAAGCTTAGCACGTTAATAAATCTAGCTTAAGGAACATTATTATTCATTATTCTGCTAAATTATTGCTTTCTAAATATTTTCAGTAGGTTATGTGTTTCCTAGTATCCATTTTATGTATTTACTAGGTCATTAAATAGTGGCGTCATGACCCCGATACAGTGGCGGAATGGAATGACCCCAGTACCCTGGGTCATCCCGTCAATGTACAGAGGTTGAAAGAAAGAAAGTTTTTTTTTTATGCGTGCTTACTTTACAGTTACGATTACCGTTAAATTTATGCAAATACTAAACGTGATTCAGCTTTAGAATTTACTATAAAAAAATACACATTTTTTTGAGGTGAAAAAATTTACATTCCCTTAAGGTGTCGCCATTCCCCCGCTCTCCCCTACACAACTTCAGATCAAAATTATGAATAACCTTGAATTGTGTTTAACTTATCGCTATGAATACTATTACAAGTTAATAAAAGCTATTTCTACTAATATTGATTTCAACCTACAATTTTTTTGTCGTTTACTCATTAATAGTCTAATTTTTGCTCTATTTTGTCATTTTATTTACAATAGATTACATAATTTGTTGTTAAAACCCGAAAAGATTCATGCATATATCAGGCACCTAAACGTTGAAACGTTTAGTTTTCTTTAATGTCATGAATAGTATAGGAATAGATTTATCAATTATTTCAAATTTTAAGCGCAAAACATGAATTCTAACCACATTTATACTTACTGAATCAATATAAGCTTATACAGAGGGATTCAAATAAACGTTGGCAAAATGACATGGTAAATCAGGCATACAACAAGGATAAAAAAAAAAAATCACATAGGAGCATAGGGTCGCAAATCACTTATTGAGTCAAATACAGGGTGTTTTCATCCTAACTTAATTTGCGTTGACGGTCATCACTTTCAGAAATCTGGAGTATATTAAAACATTTCACACACATTCTCACCTTTATTGTAAATAGGATAACACCCAACAAAAGTGGCAAAAGTTTGCATGATACGCGTTAACAGTATGAACTGGACGCTTCACATTTTGGACTGATTATCAATTAGTACGGTAAGGGAGACCGGGGGGATGGCGCCACTATTTTAAAAACTAACAGTAGTTTGGGAAAGTCAATGCGCCTGCACTAGAGCGGCCAACAATAGAAACAGTGCCTAGAGTGAAAGTGATTTTGTTCTACGTCGTTCGTTTGTGCTAGTGAAAAATTTACTTTTCATCTAGTTGCTTCTTATTTTGGAGCTTCAAATGAGTAGAGGTAGACACCTTTTATTGTAACATTTAGTACTTAAGATAATATTACCCGTAATCTACATGCATTTGCCGACATTTTGATGCAATGTGTTGAACAAGTTCGGTTCTTCCGGCTTTGCTGGAGGATTTCCGCTATACTGCCCTCTCGGTGTCATGCCGCCACCATGGCAAAGAGTGACTTTTCCAATTATAGTTAAAGTGTAAGCTTAGCACATTAATAAATCTTAAGGAACATTGTAACTATTCTTTATTTTGCTAAATTATTGCTTTCTAAATATTTTCAGCAGGTTATGTGTTCCCTACTATCCATTTTATGTATTTACTAGATCATTAAGGAGTGGCGTCATGACCCCGATACAGTGGCGGAATGACCCCAGTATCCTGAGTCATCCCGCCACTGTACAAAGGTTGAAAGAAATTTTTTTATGCATGCTTACTTTACAGTTATGATTACGGTTCAATTTATACAGATACTAGAGATAACGATTCATCTTTAAAATTTTTACTATTGAAAAATAAACTTTTTTTTGAGATGAAAAAAATCAAATTCCCTTAAGGTGTCGCTATTCCCCTGGTTTCCCCTATTATCGATTGCTTGAGCAATCCGTTTTCCAGATCTTTTCGTGATTTTATCATTTCGCACAAAACAAAGCACGTATCGTTGCATTTTCATCACATCGTTTTTATTTTTCTCGAAATGATGGCCGTCAACCCCGGTTCAGTTAGAATGTGTATTTGACTCAATAAGTGATTTTTTATCCTTGTTGTATGCCTGATTGGCCATGTCATTTTGCAAACTTTTTTTTATCACCCTCTATTTAATTACAATGTTCCTTAAGCTAGATTTATTAATGTGCTAAGCTTACAATTTAACTCAAATTGGAAAAGTCACTCTTTGCCAGGGTGGCGGCATGACCAGGAGAGGACAATCTAGCGGAAATCCCCCAGCAAAGCCGAAAGAAGAACCGAACTTGTTCAACACATTGCATCAAAATGTCGGCGAATGCATGTAGATGGGTAATATTCTCTTAAACCGGGAGAACTCGCTAGTGAGAATTTCTCACAGTGCCAATCACTTTTCTTTTACATTACATTCACTTAATATCAACATTTTTTGGTTGGCTTAGTATTTTTATTCACAAAAGAGGTAAAATAACTGAAATAACATTTGAAATTTTAATTAAAATGAAAAATGGTTTAAATAAGTGTAAAAAAGTACGACGGTGAGAGAAAATCTCATGCAGCGAGTTCTCCCGGGTTAAATACGTAATGTTCCAATAAAGGGTACTTATCTCTACTCATTTGAAGCTCCAATATAAGAAGCAACTCTATGAAAACAAAATTTTTCACTAGAACAAACGAACGACGCACAGCAAAATCACTCTCACTTTGGGCACTGTTTCTATTGTTGGCCGCTATAGTGCGGGCACATTCACTATCTCAAACACTAGGTAATAACCTCGAGTGGCGGCATTCCCCCCGGTCTCACCTACACTCAGCTACATCAGTCGTTATGCTGAGAAAGGAAAATAAAATGCCGAAAACTAAATCTGAACATTTACCAAATTGTCGAAAGCAACCATCGTATTAACCTAGTGCAATTTGTCCTTTCATTTTGAGTGGACCTCAAACTAGAATACAGTTTTGTGCAGAATGGAAATTCAAATTAAAACATCGAAAAGTTTTAAACACAAGACCCAAAGTTTGTAATCTCCATTGAATGTAAATTTATTAAAAAGAATTCCCATGCATCCAGTCCAGCTATAAAAGAGAATGCTTATTCATTTAAATAAGTATCTCGGACCCTGAATAACTTTTAAAAAACGGAATAAGCTAATAAAAAGAAGCGTAAAAAAAATTTCATTCAATTTTATAAAATATTTTTACATTAAAATAAATTCACTGAAGTAAAAAAAGGCTAAATGAAATTATATATTTACTTATAAGGATGATATTTTCAATGCGCAAAAGCTTAAAGAAATAAAACCATGTTTGTTTTCGCACGAAAAGTTTGCGAAACTTAACCCTTTGTGACTCTCAGCAACTCAGATTTAATAGACTCTGATGTTACATCATTTTAAAGAGCTGAAAAATAATTTTACAAAAATTAGGGCATAAAAATGTATACCGACTAAATGTATTTTTTCCACATCTTCAGTCAACGGAAAATGACATAAGTCATAAATAGTGTCCATTTTCGAATGTACAATTTTAAATGACAATTTTACCTTTCTGAAAATTATTTTTGGACAACCTTAGCCTTTTTAATATTACAAAATGTATGGATTTCATTTTAGCAATAACGATGCAAAACGGCTCCAATGATCGAGACGGTTGAGAATTCTAAGAACAATCATTAAATGCTATGTTGAGAGATATCAGCAATCCATAAAATTGTTTTATAAAGCCCGCTGTAAAAGTAACATGAATTTGGGGTAGGTTGCAGATAGCCAACGCGGTTATACAAAGGGTCTTTCATGCATTCTTTTTTTTTATGTTTGGCTTGAAACTTCCACACATTATACACCGTTTTACCCGTCTCTTATTAAAACTACCAAATCATACGAATATGTTTCTGTATATCGTTGTTTGCAATGTATTGAGTACCTGTAATTTTTCTTCCGCGGGAACGTATACGTCAAGGCCAAAGACCGAAACAAATTTAATCAAATAAATGAAAGAAATGACGTGCAACATGAGGGACTGTACATGTATAACGTTATCTTTTTGTGAATTTTAGACCCCTGCCCCCCCCTCCCTTATGATATTATGAGTCCTCATTCATCGAAACCCCTCCCCCTCCTTTTAATGATATCGTTATCAGTGTCGATTTTAACAATTTCTTTCTATGCATTTGCAATGACATACAAATAGGATAATACATCCATCATTCGCCTATTTTCCCGATTTTAATTAAAATAAGTTAATAAAATATATATGAAACAACTTTATCAATTAAAATTTAAAAAGAGGAGAGATACATTTTTAAAGTAAATTTTTAATAGCTTTTTGTTCCATAATGCATTCAACCCCTGCACCAGAGTAAGTAGAACTTGTGAACAAAACTGGCGGATAACATTCTTAGCCAATTTTTACCAGTCAACATAAGTATCGTTTCGAACCTGGATTTTCTAACAATGCATTATAAGCGAATAGGGCATAGGAATGGCGAACATTGGGATATTCCAGATTTTGGAATGGAATAATTCTATAATAATTTAATGGTTTTAATAATAACTTTGTATTTTCCTAAAAATAGGAAATAGACAAGAAAAAGACCATGTTGATGTAAAGAACACACCCCAAAAAAGAATTTTGGTTCGATCAAAAATGACAACGATATCAAAAGACACTCCCTCCCCGCCCTCCCCTTAGAGACATCTTACGATATCTCAAGGGGATGCAAGTGCCAGACCTCCCCGTGAAAATAACGTTATATGTACAGACCCTCGCAGCTCAATGTCTTGAAAAAAGTATAAGAATGCTCTGAGATCGCTTAATATAGTATTTCTAATTGCTGAAAAGATGAGATTAAAACTTTAAAAACAGTAAAATAGTTAATATAGTACTATAATTAATTTACTATAGTATTATACAATACTATAGTAAATTAATTTATTTGAGTACGATTGGAAAATGTTAGTTTAGAAAATGCACAAGTATATATATTAATTCAGAAATTTTGCAAAAATGCTCTCATGGATATCAGCTAATGTACAAAAGTATGTTATTAAAATATTCGATCTATAAAAACAGTTTTATTTTTACAAAACATTCTAAATGTTTGGATTAAAATTTTACGCTTTGATTTATGAATAGATTTTAAGGAAGATTGAGGTTCAATTGACTACTCGCAACTTTACCTTCAATAAATTGAATACTTTGTTTTAGGCAAGTTTTTTTGTTTACCTATTACTGTACAAATTGAGTGACAATTTAACACTTACTGGAGAAATACTAAAAATAGCTGTCCTATTAGAATTCAAAGTAGGAGTTTTTTTTTAATGTTTCATTGGATGCAATTCTCTTTTCAATTATTGAAACTAATTCTGCATGATTTCAATTCAAAGGGCCATTTGCACGCACATTTTGATATCGTTGAAACAAACATGTCATTATCTACAATAGCAATACAGGTTTTTATTATGACATGTTTAAATACAATTTTGAATAGTTATTTAACAAATATTAGAATTTGTAATGATTCAGGCTTTGAATATGAAATAGATGCCTACATAAGCAAATAGTGGATCATTCCTGAAGAATGTCGGCGTTTTAGGCTCATGTATTCTGAAGGGGACATTAACCCTCTCGCGATTTCCACGGACAACATAAAAGTAGCAAAGTTTGCTCAAATCACGATTTCAGCGATTTTTTTTTTTTTTTTTTTTTAAATGATCTAATTTTACATTAAAAAAACTTTTACAAGGAAATTTTACCTATTTTAACTAAAATATATGTACATTTGAAATATGTAATAAAATAAATGCGCAATTTAACATTTTGGATTTTTAAAAAAGTTCGCAGCGAGAGGGTTAAAAATAAATTTCATTTTCCAGTTGATTCATCTGAAAATTGGAAGACTTATTAATGGCAAGTTTAAACAGTTAAAATTTTTACTTTACAATAAATTTTGAATGCAAGTTATGCAATATTTAATTTTTTAAAACTAGGGGAGCTCCGCCCGCCTGCTCGCTACGCTCACCAACCCCCTGCGTAATCCCTTCACGATTCCATTTGGTATCGAGAGGCAATCCCTATTTTCTAGCCAGACCCAGACATAATTGTTTCGCGTTTCGATTCTGGATCGGTTTCCCGATCGCGATCCCTTATTTTCTATGCATTCAATAATTTGTAGTTTCAGTAAATAATCTTCAGATAATAATCAGATAAATAATCTTAAATAATCTGATAAATCTCTTCTCTGAAATTTTCATTTTGCCGCCTTTTCACCGCCAACATATGTAATATATATATATATATATATATATATATATATATATATATATATATATATATATATATATATATATATATATATATACACACACACACACATATAGTGTTACGAATACTATAAATAGTTGGTGTTTGTGCTTAAAAATAATGTAAATAGTTCAATTAAGCTCGATTCATAAGCTAATATTAGTTTTTGTTGCATTGAAATAGCCCAATTTGTTGATTTTCTGCAAGCAAGTAAAACCTATTGGATTTCAATGGGAGTCTATGGAAAATTGGCGAAATACTGGAAATAGCGCCAAATTGGCGTGACTTTTGGCTACAAACATGACGACGTTTGGCGACAGAGGCGGGTCCCCCTTCTTGGTAACCCACCTTATAGCGTCAGAAAGCTCTGACCAATCAGATTCTTTTCACGGTATCTACGCAGATATTCCTTTGTCCATTTCCAAAGCGTTACTTTTTTTAATACAGGGTGTTTATAAAGTCCCGGACCCATTTTGATGTTTAATAACTCATAAAATAATAAAGATAGATTAAAATTAATAACATAAATGGTTAGATATACTCAAAGTTTCATGACCCTTGTCAATGAACTTCCACGTGTGCCCCCTTCGTCGCACGGAGAATATCAACTCAATAGTCAATTTCACGCCAGGTAGCGGCAAGCATGTCGGCATCCACAGAGGCTATTGCAGTTGTAATTCTGTCTTTTAAGTCATCAATGTTCGACACTCTCCTCCTGTAAACATTGTCCTTTACAAATCCCCAAAGGAAAAAGTCCAGCGGCGTTATATCAGATGATCTGGGTGACCAAGGAATTGGACCTCTTCGCCCAATCCATCTTCCTGGAAAATGGTCATTCAAAGAAGTACGAACGATGGTACCCCAATGAGGTGGTGCACCATCTTTCTTTTTTACAGAAGAGACGGTCTCATCAGTCTTATACTTAGACATGTTGGAAAACTTCGTATTTCCACAACTAGAAGAGCTTCAGCCACATGTCATTTTGCAACAAGATGGAGCACCACCTCATTGGGGTACCATCGTTCGTACTTCTTTGAATGACCATTTTCCAGGAAGATGGATTGGGCGAGGAGGTCCAATTCCTTGGCCACCCAGATCACCTGATATAACGCCGCTGGACTTTTTCCTTTGGGGATTTGTAAAGGACGATGTTTACAGGAGGAGAGTGTCGAACATTGATGACTTAAAAGCCAGAATTACAACCGCAATAGCCTCTGCAGATGCCAACATGCTTGCTGCTACCTGGCGTGAAATTGACTATCGAATCTATATTCTCCGTGCGACGAAGGGGGCACACGTGGAAGTTCATTGACAAGGGGTCATGAAACTTTTTGTGTCTATCTACCCATTTATGTTATAAAATAATAAAGATAGATTAAAATTAATGAGTTATTAAATATCAAAATGGGTCCGGGACTTTATAAACACCCTGTATATAGAAGGATAACCAATAATTGCCATTTTAAAATGTCCCATTCGCATTTCTTTTACGTCCACTATTTATTTATTAGATATTTTATATGTTACAATGAAAGTTGGCATGAATTGTAAAAGCAGGAAAAATATATTTTATTGCTGCGTTTCGTTTTCCTAAAAACATAGCTGTATATATTTTATGCATGTAAATTCCAACACTAAGATACACCTGAAATGCAATTTTTTATACAAACATTTATTTAGTAATAGAGAATATATACAGTATAAATTTAAAAAAATCTGATAATTAAGAATGAACGTGAAAAGTTTTAAAAGTTTGAAATGTGCGAAATTTTCAATTTTGCGAAATCAGCAATGTCTAAAATATTGTATAAATATATAAGGGAAAGTAGGGCAATGACGCTCACTTAAAGGAAAACATGAATAGCTAGTCAAATGTACATTTAAAAAAAAAATCAATATTTTATTAACGAAGTCTAACTCCAAAGAATAAGGAACAGTCCGCAATCAAATCATTTGCATAAAAGTTTTAGGAAATTTTTTTAATCATTTTATTTAAATAACCATCGATTAAGTGGTAATGCCCGACATGGTAGTGTAGGGGAGACCGGGGGAATGGCGACACCTTAAGGGAATTTAAATTTTTTCACCTCGAAAAAATGTTTATTTTTTAATAGTAAAAATTCTAAAGCTGAATCATGATCTTTAGTATCTGTATAAATTTAACTGTAATCATAACTGTAAAGTAAGCATACATAAAAAAATATTTTTTAAACCTCTGCACAGTGGCGGGATTACCCAGGACACTGGGGTAATTCCGCCACTGTACTGGGGTAATGCCGCCACTCTTTAATGACCTAGTACATGCATCAAATGGATACTAGGAAACACACAGCCTACTGAAAATAGTTAGAAAGCAATGTAATTGAGCAGAATAATGGTTAAGCTTACAATTTACTTCATATTGCAAAAGTCACTCTTCTGAATCGGCTCCACTACATTGAAATGGGGCCATTTCTCATCCGATTTGCATGGCGGCGGCATTACCCCGAGAGGAAAATATGGCGGAAATCCCCAAGCAAAGCCGAAAGAAGAACCGAACTTATTCAACACATTGCATCAAAATGTCGGCGAATGCATGTAGATTACGGGTCATATTATCTTAAATACCTAATGTTACAATAAAAGGTGCTTATCTCTACTCAATTGAAGCTCCAAAATAATAAGCAACTAGATGAAAACAACATTTTTCACTAGAACAAACGAACGACGTACAGCAAAGTCACTCTCACTTTAGGCGCTGTTTATATTGTTGGCCGCAATAGTGCAGGCACATTCACTATCTCAAACTGCCCTTAGTTTTTAAACTAGGTGGGGTGGCGGCATAACCCGGGTTGGCGGCATTCCCCCGGTCTCCCCTAATAGCGCTCAAAATTTGAATACAAGATTTAAGTTGGCGTTATTTATAGTTGTACATCTAAATGTATATATTTTGTAGAAATAATGAGTAAATTAACATTTGAAAATAAGAAGGTACACTTACATTCAAGTTGAATGCTGTAGAATTTTATTATAAAACAATTTCAAACTAATAACGCGAGGACACAAAAATACTTTCCTCCCGACGACGGTCACTATATCTCTACTGGGAACTTACGATAAAGTTAGCTAGGTGCGGGGAACCGATTGCTCGTTTTCAATTCTATTCTGTTCAGAGATATTTGGGTGAGCGGGATTGCCTGTCATTACCCTACTTTCCCCTACAGTTTACAAATATGAAAGCTTATATCTCTGCTAAGACAGTCAGAATTGGGGAAAAAATCTGTTTGCATCAGATAACTTTAAGCCTCTAATTTCATAATTCTTCAAATAGAAAAAAAATATTTCCGTCAAAATTTCGTGATTTTGAAAACACCATAAATGAAAATACCAGACCACGCCAAAAGTAAGGTTGAATGTGTTCGCCAAAAAGAGTAGGTTTTCACGCTGTAAATTATTTTTATGCGGTATCTGGGTCTTATAAGCTTGAAAAACTTTTATTAATTTAACTCTAAACAGTCTATTTTTGTATGACCAAAATTTGACCAATTATGTTTTTACTTATCAATAGAATGTTGAGAATTGTTATAACTTTCAATATAAATACACGATTTTAACAGCGTCTTTAGCCTTTACGGTAAATCTTATCTTAGAACACCCAACTGGAATAAAAAGTCAGGCTTTATGGAGATTTAAAGGTTGAAATTCCTATTTTTGTTTTAAAACTAATAGAAATATCGTTAGTTTTTAAAACCTAACTCAAAATCTATTGGACGAAATTAAGCTGTAATGTTTTAGACTGGTTTATCTTAAAGCTTTTGTAAATCGATTTCTGTTTAAAATTGTAAGTTAAAATTCTTATTTTTTTTTCGGAAATCAATTGAAAATATGTATCGTATCTAAATTTTATAAAACAGTAGGAAATTATTAACTCTTCCCCCCCTCCTTCCCCTTTAACGACGTATGTCCGAGAATGTCATCTGAAAAATGTGGCTACAATCGATATCTCTTCGTACAGACAGTGCATAGAGTTCATTTCACTGAAGGTCTTATTACCAAAACTATATTTTTCCATTAAAAAAAAATATATATATTATTACTACATGCATTTACCCGCGACCATACAGTTTAAAAGAAAGGGTCATGCTGCAACTTTTGAAACCACTCAATATTTTGAAGACATTGTTGCTTCTGACAAAAAAAAAAAGAAAGTGGGAAAATTTTTAAATGGAAGAAGCAGAAAGTTTTTATACATGTGAATTAAAAAGGATTAATTTTAACCACAGAATTTAAAACAAAAACTTTTTAAACCACCCAATATTTTTGAAAACGTTGCTATTGGAGAAAAAAAAAAGTGGGAAAAAATTACTTTTTTGTACATGTGATAAAAAAAGTAATTAAAATATTAAAAATGATCTTTCAATCTCTTCCATATAGTATGATGTTCAACTAAAAAAGCGCTTTCGTTCGTATCTGTAAAAACCTTAACGTTTTGAAAACACGAAAAATCTGAAAAACATGAACCGATATAAAGATTTCTTTTATAGGAGGAGTATTTGATATTAGATGTTTATTAAAATTAGCCACAACTTTTGCTCTACAAGGCATTATTAGCCTGCCATTTTGTCAGGATGTAGTCCAAAATAGGTAGGGGAGATGGGGGCACGTGTGAACATGGGACAGATGTGAACATCACAATTTTTGAATAGTTATATGTTTTGAAAAAAAATTACTCACGATGATAGATAGCAAGGGTAAAAATCTTTTGAAGCTCTTTGACATTTGTTTGTCCTCTGTAGCCAAAACTGTTTTTAGATCTCAAAAGTAAAATCTTTGTTCTAAGTTGATAAGAGAATAACTTTATTCATTTATTTAAATTTGGCTGTTTTACCATATACTATGAATACAAATAAATATTTTTGATTAAGTTCTTTTTCTTCTAAAATTGAGAAATGTTATGATTTCTCAATTTATCAGAAGCAGCAATGTGGGGCACTTGTGAACAGACTAGTTGGGGCAGATAGGAACAGTACATAAGTGCCCCTATAATCATTCTGGGAAATTTGTTAATTTCAGTTAACTTCATGATAAATAATGTCAGATCCAATATGTATAATTTTCTTGAAATAGAAAACAATTCCGTCATACAAAGTTGATTTTGTATTGAAACTTCCGCAAACACATCTGTCAGCAAGTACATAAAGAGCAACAAGCTTGTTAATATTCAATTGTAATTTAAATAAATTTAATGTTTTCTAAAATGCAATACGTGTTGTGCATTATTTTACTAAAGGGTTTACGAATAAGAACTTATGTTCTTTATATGGTTTACAATAATATTTTACATGCATTGTTAATACAAAAGTATTTACTTTAACAACTTTGCAAATTTCTCTATTATATTTGTTCTAAACTTGCAATGATGGCTTACTTCCATCTCTGAAACAGTTATGCATATGATGATTTGAATGGAGATAGATATCAGGAATTTTAAGATAATAAAAATTTTAAACCGATAACTACCGTAAAGTCCAGATTGTAACCCCTCCTCTTTCAAAAGCAAAAAAAGTTAGAGGAGGGGGGGGGGGGGTTATAGTAGTTTTTTTTTTAAATCCTTAAAAAATCCTTTATCTATAATTTACAACTAAATAAGGCAAATACAGTTGTCTACTAAAATCTATGTTGGAAGAGGTGAAAAGTGAAAACAAGCAGAAATTCTTTTTCAGAACGGAGTGTCAGACCCCGATAAAAAAAAAAAAAAAAAACAAATATTTAAACAGAGATAGTGCAAAACATATTTCAGTTTTAAGACTTCAAATACACGCTTTTAGTTTATATAGAATTAACGTCATTTGCTTCCTATTTTATCAGAAATCATATATATTTTTTCCAAAGTTCAGAAAATGTTTTGACAGACGGATTCATAAAACTGCATTTTTTCAGCTTTTTGATAGAAATGGAGTCCATGAGTCACACCAACATTTTTTAAAATACTTTTGATAACAACAGATACTATTCTTGGCACTATTTTTATTTTCTTCTTTCAATTCTGAAACCCCCCCCCCCGCAAAAAAGATTTTCCACATAGAGTAGGTGGGGGGTAAAGATACGCACTGCCTGATTTAATATGAAGAAACATTTCTACAATCATGACCGCTAGGTGATAATTTGGTCTCAAGTGTAGTAGTTGTGTGTTCAAACCTTGTGAAAAAAGTAGCACTCCGTGCCAAGAAAATGAGGTAAGTTTAAATTTTCGAATTTTGATCTAATATTTTTAAATTTTCACTTTATTGTTTAGCTGACAATACTTCGAATTTTTACAAATCTAAAAATTCAGTGGAGAACGGAAGCTCTATAGCTTCTAAATGCCGTATAGTTTACCTCGATCGTATTTGTTTAAACTTGTCAGTAGCTGGTTAAGTAAAATACTGCAGAATGGGGTAAAAGTACGCATCCGTCTTGGGGCAAAGATACGCATAAGATTCGGGGCTTTGCCTTATCGTTTTAGCTAGATGCAAAGCTTTCCACAATTACGTTGTGGTAAGTTTTATTTTTCATATTGTATAAAATAACTAGCTTATATTAGTTAAGTAGCTATTATAAGTTTTTTTAATATAGAACGTAGGTATCTACTTACCTACTTTTAAAAATCAATATTCTTGTTTCATAAAACGATTTTGTTTTAAAGTCTTAACCCTTAACTCCTGTTAATGGTCTCACAGACTGCTGCTATATTCATTTTTCATAGCTTAACTTGTAATTTTCAATTTAACTATTGATGTTAGTTTAATTTTGATTCGTTTGGAAACTTAATAGTATCGCTAAAGACTTCTAAATGAGGAGAACTTATTATAATAGGCCTTTACATAAAGTTTAGCTCAAAAACAGCATCTTATGAGTCAGTCAACCCTTTTATTCATTCTACGATCAAGAGGTCTTTAAGACCGCTCACAGTATTTATGCAACAATTTTTGTCACAGTTAACTGCTATTTGCGATCTCAGACCCCCCTGTTTTTTTTCTGTTTTTTTTTATGGTTTAACTTACAATTTTCAGTTTAACTATAAATACTAGCCAAATTTACTAATGCTTTTGCATAACTCATTCGTTTTATTGGAAATGGGGCAAAAACCCACAGTAATGGGACAAAATTTCGCACTGCGTATCTTTGCCCCGCCACTGCGTACTTTTAACCCAACCGATAGGGCAAAGATACGCAGAGCAATGTTTTTTAAAAATCGCAATTTCTCACAGAATTATAATTTGACAGAATGTCTGTTGATGATGTCACTTGCCTAAGGTTCTAATCTAACATTTTAATCACTCATTACATAAGTTTAGACCAAGGTGTGTGTTAAAAATGAAAGTGTATGGAAAGTGCGTATCTTTGCCCCCACCTACTCTACTATTCTTGGCACTATTTTTATTATTTTTTCAATTCTGTAAAAATGTCCCCCCCCCCCAAAAAAAACCTCATTTTCCACATATAGTTCTAACTAGGGAAGGCCCCCCCCCCCCCCCCCAACTGCCAGATCGGGATTTTATCGAGAAGGGTGTCGTTGGAAAGCTCTTACCCTAGGAAATGTATACGAAGTTGAATGTTTTTTAGAAACTTACAATGGATTTCTTTAACCTTTAACGGAATGTACCGGTCTCGCTGAGCACTGCTTTTTACAATTTTTTGAACTTAAATTGTCACTTTCAGTTTAACTACAAACACTACCGAAATTTTGTTTAGTTTGAAACTTTAGTACTATCACCAGAGACTTTTGAATGGGTGAATTTTAATTATAACAGTCCTGTATAAAATATTTAGTACAAAAACAGCATCCTATGCGTTCATCGCGCCTTTTATTCATCTTTCGATGGAGCGGTCTCACAGACCGCTTCACAGTAGTTGTGACAATTTCTGTCATATCAGTTAAAGGTTAAGCAGGCGAGATGTACAACCCCCTCCCCCCCCCCCCCCGCAAAAAAGGGGAGTAAAATATGAAGCCAATGTCAAATAAGCTGTTAAAGTTGGCACTATTATTAACTACAAATTTCATCCTTGAGGACCTAATAGATAAATCTTTAAATGCAATAACTGGAAAATCAATTTTTCCCCTTATTTCCGTGTTCGATAAACTCCATTCCATAAAATGTTTTAAACGTATTTCAGTGAAATTTTGTTACAGCACTTTTACGTACGACTCACTCTGCTCTGAAGTACAATCTAAACTCTCTGGTAATTGTTTTATAGGTACTAGACCATAATAAAGGGCCATTTCCAATAAAAAAGGCTAACTGAAATGAAAATAGGTCGAAAAATACATAATGTGTCAGTTAATTTTCAAGACATTCTAAAACTCTTAGTTAAAGTGCACAGATAAGTAGCACAAAAGAAATTGAAATAGTAGATTCAGTTAAATGGAGCCTTACAGCGTAGGGGAGACCGGGGGAGTGGCGCCACTCGGGGTTATGCCGACACCCCGCCTAGTTTAAAAACTAACGGCAGTTTAAGATAGTATATGCGCCTGCACTATAGCGGCCTAGAATAGAAACAGTGCCTAGAGTGAGAGTAATTTTATTGTACATCGTTCGTTTGTTCTAGTGAAAAATGTAGTTTTCATCGAGTTGCTTCTTATTTTGGAGCTTCGAATAAGTAGAGGTAAATAACTTTTATTGTAACATTAGATATCTAAGATAATATTACCCGTAATCTACATGCATTCGCCGACATTTTGATGTAATTTGTTGAACAAGTTCGGTTCTTCTTTCGGCTTTGCTTGGGGATTTCGCTAGAGTACCCTCTCGAAGACATGCCGCCACCATGGTAAAAGGTGACTTTTGCAATGAGTTAAAATTGTAAGCTTAGCACATTAATAAATCTAGCTCAAGGAACATTTTAATTATTATTCTGCTAAATTACATTGCTTTTCTTTACATTTTCAGTAGGATATGTGTTTCCTCCTAGTATCTATTTTACTGTATTTACTAGGTCATTAAAGGGTGGCGTCATGACCCCATTACAGTGGCGGAATGACCTCGGTATCCTGGTTAATCCCACCACTATACAGAGGTTGAAAGATTTTTTTTTTTAATGTGTGCTTACTTTACAGTTATAATTACGATTAAATTTATACATATAGGGGAGACCGGGGGAATGGCGACACCTTAAAGGAATTTAATTTTTTTCACATCAAAAAATGTTTATTTTTTAATAGCAAAAATTGTAAAGCTGAATCATGATCTTTAGTATCTGTATAAATTTAACCGTAATTATAACTGTAAAGTAAGCATACATAAAAAAAATTTCTTTCAACCTCTGTATAGTGGTGGGATTAACCAGGATACCGAGGTCATTCCGCCACTGTAATGGGGTCATGACGCCACCCTTTAATGACCTAGTAAATACAGTAAAATAGATACTAGGAGGAAACACATATCCTACTGAAAATGTAAAGAAAAGCAATGAAATTTAGCAGAATAATTAAAATGTTCCTTGAGCTAGATTTATTAATGTGCTAAGCTTACAATTTAAATCATTGCAAAAGTCACCTTTTACCATGGTGGCGGCATGTCTTCGAGAGGGCACTCTAGCGAAATCCCCCAGCAAAGCCGAAAGAAGAACCGAACTTCAACAAAATGTCGGCGAATGCATGTAGATTAAGTGTAATATTATCTTAAGTACCTAATGTTACAATAAAAGGTATCAACCTCTACTCATTTGAAGTTTCAAACTAAGAAGCAACTAGATGAAAAGTAAATTTTTCACTAGAGCAAACGAAATCGTACAACAAAATCACTCATTCTAGGCACTGTTTCTATTGTTGGCCGATCTAGTTCAGGCGCATTCACCCTCTCAAACTGCCGTTAGTTTTTAAACTAGGCGGGGTGTCGACATAACCCCGAGTGGCGCCATTCCTCCGTCTCCCCTACTAAAGATCACGATTCAACTTTAGAATTTTTGCTTAAAAAACAAACATTTTTTTGAAGTGAAGAAATTTAAATTCCCTTCAGGTGTCGCCATTCCTCAAGTCTCCCCTATACGCTGTCTGGCGCAAGCATAAACTTTTGTTTTAAAAAAAGTGCAAAAAACCCCAATTTTCCGAAATGTTATGAAGTTATTGTTAAGATTATGTTTTTTCATCATTCGTATTTGAACCAAAAATATGTGTTTAACCTTTTATTTAAGAAAAAGCGCACTCTAAACGTTGGTTCCTCAATACGATGGCTCATTCGATGTTTTCCCCATGTGATGTAAACTAGATGGTAATATGTAACGATCCATAGGATAGCGACGGTAGGACACAGGGTGTAGCCGTGGATACCAGTCGTGCGGCAATAGTATCAACATGTTAGAATTATATATACATAACATCTTTTAATGCGTACCCGCCGCTACTTCGTGGAACTGTAGCTCCGTTTGCAGATTCACAGACTCCTACGATGAGCGAGCCCCACCAGTGGCTGAGAGGTTCTGCTCTCGAAGCTGGTAGACGGGAGGTGCTGGGTTCGATCCCAAGCGCCTGTCGGCCTAATCGTTCGGCGTTTTCGTGGTTTTCTTCGAGCCATGGATTTCCATGCGTAAAGACGGGTTAGGTTCCCTTAGAAAGACCACCCCCCCCCACGAAGGGCCATCTCTCCTCGTATATCTAATGTAGATAATCGGCCGTCAAAACGTCAACCAACCAACCTACGATGAGTGGCAAGCCCGATCAGGAAGGTGTCCTGGGAAACATTTTAAAGATAAATTCAATAAGTTTAACCCTTTATGGACCCTTATAAGCAGCATGGCACTTTTATTTACTGGGTCCAATGCCGCGTGCCATAGAGCGGCAAAAATCATTTTATAGCTTTTTGTTGGTTATGTTATTTTTTTTTTATAAGTATAAACTTAATAATTACATCATTCAGCAAAATAAATTGTTTCCTCAACAAAAATTTGCATTTCTCACCTAGCTGCGAATTGAATGGGATGAGGCTTTTCAGTAAACAATTTGAAGTAGGAGAACAATGCCATTAGCCAAAATAAAATATTAGTCAACCAGGAACAAGAGTAAGATACTATTTTTTTTCAAAATATGTTTTCGAGAAATATATTTTTGCAAATATTTTGGAAGCTGCACTTAAAAAGAAAACAAGGTATACATAATGGAGCGTGTTTCGAAAAATAACATGCCCCAAAAGAATAAATTTAAAATCTTGTTATCGTTTTATTCAGAATCTATGTTAATAAATTTTCACTAAAATATAAATATTTCCTTTTGTATACGTGCTATAAAAATGTTGAGTACACCATTTCTCTTCATATGAAAAATAGCATCGACCTGATGGGAAGTAAACTTGAAATACTTCCGGGCAGTGAAGGGTTAAAGCGGGTGAGGCAGGGCTGGCGCGTTTAACCTTTTATGACTCAATTACTTCGATTTGAAAAATATTTAGTCAGTTATTAGAATACATAATTTTAAGCACTTAAAAAAAAAAGAACATAATAAACCATTAGCTTAAAAAGATCTTTTTTTCGCTCCTGCAAAAAACAGAAAATGACATAATAGCGTCCATTTTCTAATACAAAATTCTAAAGTATCCGAACTTTCCCAAGTCAAAAGTTTATATAATGGTGCGTATTTGTTTTTTTAACTATAGCGATTTTTTTAGAAAAAAATCATCTCATTAAGAGGCACAGGACCTTTAAACTTTCAAAAAATCAGTTTTCGGTTTTTGCTTTATTCTGGATGTTTTAAAAAATTTAAACTCAACAATATGCAAAAAAACCACATTAAAAAATCTGCATTATTTCTTGAGTTGTAATCATTTATAGACGGTCAGTATAATGGAAGGTCCGTAGAGACAAACTTTAAAAAGCGTTTTCTCAGATTAGTAAATTTGGAGTTTGCACGCACTTACTTTTAGACTACAAGCAACAGCTGAAAACAAATTAACCAAATATGTGTTTTTTTATTATCTACAGGCTAAAACCAAAAAAATCCACATTAGTTTTTTTTTTTTTCATTTGAAAACTTGAAAAAAAAAATTGGAGATTTTTGAATTTTTTTTTTTATTTTGTGCTAAAATTAAATTTAAAACAAAACTTTGCGTATATTTTGGTTTCAAGTTAGAAGTCTGTTATGATTCTATTTTGTTTAAAAATTGCTTTCTATAAGCATAATTTAGAGTTTTATCATTCGCGCAGCATTTAATCACGCATTAGTGAGATGAATTTTTAAATTTAAAAGCTAATTTTGTACATCCAACATTTATTTTTCTGGATAATGTAGTTAAGGATATATACTTTAGGCAGGAAAGGGGAAGACCTTAGTTGCCTATTGTTTGTGTTTTGGTACTTTGAAGAAGGCGATGTTTTTGGTTGTTTCGACAAACTCAAAGGTCCTGTGCCCCCTTAAATAAATTTTGTAGATTTAGTTGGAAATGTCAAAATACAATCCTGGAATGCATTGTATATATTTTTGATATAACTAAAGTTTTAACAGTCATAAAATCTTATCAGGTAGTATTAGAATAAATACAGGAAGTTACCAGAGTTTTAACTTATGCCTGAGAGCTAAGGAAATCTTCATTTCTTTTAAAGTAATTTAACATCTTTTTAAATATTTTGTCATCTTTTAAGTAATTTGCACACAGTGTAATTTTAAGTTTAACTTTTTAAAGATGAATTTAGCATTCTATTTATTTATTTGCTGAAATCTTTAACAAATTTATTGATGATACAAAATGGACTAAACGAAATGCACGATAAAATGCTTTATACCCTATATTCTTATGCTACGAACATAAGAATGGAACACAGTTGTAAATACCTAGTGTATTTTTGTTTAATACAGGAATCTAAACACTTGGCTATGAGCTTATGACTGTTGAAATTTTCATTATAACCAAAAAGTACAATGGATTCCAGGAATATTTCTTTAACCTTTAACTGAAGTTACCGGTCTCTCAGACCACGACTTTTCAATTTTTCCAGTTTAACTTGCAATTTTCAGTTTAACTACAAACGCTACCGAAATTTCGTTCTGTTTGGAACTTTAGTACTATCACCAGAGACTTTTGAGCAGGTGAATTTTAATTATAACACTCCTGTGCAAAAAGTTTAGTACAAAAACATCCTATGAGTTAATCGCGTCTTTTATTCATGTTTCGATGGAGCGGTCTCAGACCAGTTCACACTAGTTATGTGACAATTTCTGTGACATCAGTTAAAGGTTAACTAAAATCCCTGCCGGCTCGGCCTAAAAGGCGTAGGTAGATTTCGATGAAGAGTACTAATTTTTAACCAACTAAATCATGATTAGAGATAAACCCACTTTAACAATTTTATCTGCCCGCTTTTGACCAGTTTTTAATTTCATTTCTATATAAAAGAGCTGGTGTTATCAGAATCGTGTTAAGGTCAATATTCAAAAAATATTTAATGCTCAACAGCTCTAATTTTTCAAATTCTTTTTTAAAAGGGAAAACATGGAACTTGCTGACGTGATTTTTTGAGACATTTATAAAGCAACCTGTGTTTTTTATTTTTCGTTCAATTAATTATAACAATTTATAAACAATTATTTTCTCAGTAGGACCCTATTTTTCGTTTCCAACACAATTGCTTCGAGAAATTCTGATCAAAATTCCCCCCTCCCTTCCCTTTGACATCATTTTAAAAAATACATTCTGCCTCTATTAAAAAATCAACCATTACGGTACAATATATAGTTTCTGTATAAGCCAGCCTACCCATTGGATGTGTAGAGAGGGAGGAATGGGACAAGGCTAATTCCTTCGTTTTAATAAGATGAATGTAAATTGCTAATACGCAAGTATTTTTAGAAGGTGGTATGTTAATTATAACATTGAAAATATATTCATTTACTTCAAAAATGCAAATAAATTGAACTGACGATTTTTTACCGTCATCTGACTAGCAATCCTGAACTTTCCTTCCAGTGATGAAGGCTCTCGAAGCTGGTAGAAGGAAGGTGCTGGGTTCGATCCCAATCACGCCCGTCGGCTTAATCGTTCGGAGTTTTCGTGGTTTTCCAAGCGTCAATACGGGTTAGGCTCCTTTAGAAAGATCCCCACGGAGGGCACTCCCCCCCTCAGGGCCTATATCTCTCGTGCTGATAATTGGCCGTCATAAGCACAACCAACCACTGATGAAGATACTGGAATTTGATGTTGTAACACAGACATTATCAACGTACAATCTTTGTTAGACTACATATATAGCGTACACTAGACTATTTATGCTTTATCATGCATTGTTTTATAGCTATTCAATACCTCCCTGTTAGTGGGGAGGTATGGGACACTTTTTGAAATTTACAATTTGTTTAGTTACAAAATTGTTTCTACAAATTATGTTTCTATAGTACTCAAAGACATTAGAAAATTATTTTGTATTCTATAAATCGAAATTTGTTTGTGTCAAAGCTAATTTTCTTATTTTTGTAAAAAGTGTCAAATTCCTCTCTACTCTCCCCTATATATATGTATATATATATAAAGTTTTTTTACTGGGAGTGGTTTTGGGTTTTAGGGGGTCATGATCGGTGTAAATCTCCAAAACTTTTTCCGATCCTAATAAGTAGTATTTCATACGAAATCTACCTAAAAAGTGTAGTTGACGAAATGTTTTTCCTAAAATAATCTATTAGTTGAAAGAAAACATTTTATAATGTTTTGGATTTTGTAAACACTCAAAATTATAGTACGACACTTTTTAATTTAACTTTTTTCCAAATGTACCTTTTTTTTCTACATATACATAAAATGCGAACAATAAAAAATGGTGCGCCCCCTTCCTCCCCCCCCCCCCCCCACACACACACCAAAAAAAAGAAGTTAAAATTACGAAGGAGGATAATCTTATATCAGAAGATGACTATAAAATTGTATAGATATTTAAAATGTAGGGGAGACCGGGGGAATGGCGACACCTTAAGGGAATTAAAAAATTTTTCACCTCGAAAAAATGTATTTTTTAATAGTAAAAATTCTAAAGCTGAATCATTATCCTTAGCATCTGTATAAATTTAACCGTAACCATAACTGTAAAGTAAGCATACATAAAAAAATATTTTTTAAACCTCTGCACAGTGGCGGGATTACCCAGGACACTGGGGTAATTCCGCCATTGTACCGGGGTAATGCCGCCACTCTTTAATGACCTAGTACATGTATCAAATGGATACTAGGAAACACTCAACCTACTGAAAATAGTTAGAAAGCAATGTAATTGAGAAAAATAATGGTTAAGCTTACAATTTACTTCATATTGCAAAAGTCACTTTGCTGAATCGGCTCCACAACATTAAAATGAGGCCATTTCTCACCCGATTTGCATGGTGGCGGCATTACCCCGAGAGGACAATATGGCGGAAATCCCCAAGCAAAGCCGAAATCAGAATCAAACTTGTTCAACACATTGCATCAAAATGTTGGCGAATGCATGTAGATTACGGGTCATATTTTAAATACCTAATGTTACAATGAAAGGTGCTTATCTCGTCTCATTTGAAGCTCCAAAATAATAAGCAACTAGATGAAAACTACATTTTTCACTAGAGCAAACGAACGACGTACAGCACAGTCACTCTCACTTTAGGCACTGTTTATATTGTTGGCCGCTATAGTGCAGGCACATTCAGTATCTCAAACTGCCCTTAGTTTTTAAACTAGATGGGGTGGCGGCATAACCCGGGTTGGCGGCATTCCCTCGGTCTCCCCTAATGTTTAAATAAACGGACTTTAATTTATGTTGAAATACATTTAGTTGCGGAAGTTCTACATAAAAATATATTTTGTAATGCCTTTTTTATTTAAAGTATTAACATTTAAAAATTGAATCAAGTTAAATAAAACTGATATTAAATCTGCATTTTAACCCTTTCTATCCCGAATTATAATTAAATTGCTACATTAATGTCCAAGATACCCAGAACATTATCTAAAAATCAAATTATTATATGATGTTTTTAAATCAAAACAGATTTAAAAAATCTGTCAGAGTTCTTTCTGCCAAATATTGACAAGAAGAATGAGATGAAGGAACAAAAAATACTGTTATCTTAGACATTCATGTATTCATGGAATTACAGTGATTATTTTTGTGATAACTAAAGTTTTAACAGTCATAAAATCTTATCAGAGTTTTAACTTGCGCCCGAGAGCTAAGGTAAGCTTCATCTGTGAACATTTTATTGACACAAAAAGGAGTAAAAGAAAGCACAAGAAAATGCTTTATATTCTATATTCTCATGCTACGAACATAAGAAAGGAACACAATTGGAAATATCCGGTGTATTTTGTTTAATACAGGAATCCAAACACTTGGCTATGAGGTTATGACTTGAAATTTTCATTATAACCAAAAAGTACAATGGATTCCAGGAATATTTCTTTAACTATAAAATTTAGTTTATGAAATACGATTCTTCTAAAATAATCTATTAGTTGAAAGAAATAAAACATTTTATAATCTTTTGTATTTTGTAAACACTCACAATTATAGTATAACTTTTTTCAATTAAACTTTTTTTTTTAATTTACCTAATTTTTTTTTAGAATTCTACGTACATACATAAAATGGGAACAATAAAAAATGGTGCGCCCCCTCTCCCCCCCCTCCCTCCCTCCAAAAAGAGTTAAATTCCGAAGAATGATCCTCTTATTATAGAAGATGAGTATAAAATTGTATAGATATTTAAAATGTAATGTTTAAATAAACGCACTATATTATGTTGAAATACATTGAGCTGCGGAAATTCTGTAAAATTTATATTTTATAATTCATTTAAAAGAAAGCATTGCCATTTGGAAGGAATGTTTTTAAAGTATTTGTATGCATGGACATTTAAATAATAGATCCAATTAAATAAACAGATTATTCTCTAATTAAGTTAAATGAAACAGATTAAAGCTGCATTTCAACCCTTTCTATCTTTAATTTTGAATTAAATTGCTTCACCTGAATATTGACGTTCATGTCTAAGATAACAGAACAACCTCTATAATCATTTTATTTTTAGATCTTTTTTTTAAAAATCAAAACAGATTATAAAAAATCGGTCGTGAGAGCTATTTTTGCAAAATATTGACAAGAATAATGAAGTTAATGAACAAAAAATACTGTTATGGAAATCTCAATTCTTATAAGATCAGTATATATAAATATAGTGTAATCCTGTCTATCACAGCGAAGTGTTTCGTATAACATTTTTTAATAGGATATACCTATAGGTAGGGGAGACCGGGGGAATGGCGACATCTTAAGGGAATTTAAATTTTTTCACGTCGAAAAAAATGTTTATTTTTTAATAGTAAAAATTCTAAAGCTGAATCATGATCTTTAGTATCTGTATAAATTTAACTGTAAACATAACTGTAAAGTAAGCATACATAAAAAAATATTTTTTAAACCTCTGCACAGTGGCGGGATTACCCAGGACACAGGGGTAATTCCGCCACTGTACCGGGGTAATGCCGCCACTCTTTAATGACCTAGTACATGCATCAAATGGATACTAGGAAACACAATAACCTACTGAAAATAGTTAGAAAGCAATGTAATTGAGCAGAATAATGGTTAAGCTTACGATTTACTTCATATTGCAAAAATCACTCTGCTGAATCGGCTCCACTACATTGAAATGAGGCCATATCTCATCCGATTTGCATGGCAGCGGCATTACCCCGAGAGGACAATATGGCGGAAATCCACAAGCAAAGCCGAAAGAAGAACCGAACTTATTCAACACATTGCATCAAATTGTCGGCGAATGCATGTAGATTACGGGTCATATTACCTTAAATACCTAATGTTACAATAAAAGGTGCTTATCTCTACTCATTTTAAGCTCCAAAATAAGAAACTAGATGAAAACTACATTTTTTGCTAGAACAAACGAACGACGTACAGCAAAGTCACTCTCACTTTAGGCACTGTTTATATTGTTGGCCGCTATAGTGCGGGCACATTCACTATCTCAAACTGCCCTTAGTTTTTAAACTAGGTGGGGTGGCGGCATAACCCGGGTTGGCGGCATTCCCCCGGTCTCCCCTATCCTATTAAAAAAAAAAGGGTTGAGAAAATAACCACATTAACCTTTAACTGATGTTACCGGTCTCGCAGACCGCTGCTTTTTTCAATTTTCACAGTTTAACTTGCAAATTTCAGTTTATCTACAAACACTGCTGAAATTTTGTTTCGTTTGGAACTTTAGTACTAACACTAGAGACTTTTGAATAGGTGAATTTTAAGTATAACATTCCTGTATACAAAAACATCATATGAGTTAATCGCGGCTTTTATTCATCTTTCGATGGAGCGGTCTCACAGACCGCTTCAAACTAGTTATGTGACAATTTCTGTAACATCAGTTAAACAACTTCGACTGTTTCTAAATAGGATTGAGACAATTATTTTGTATGAAAGTTACGAGGAGGCGAATTACAAAAAATTTACATCGAATTAACTTTAAGGGTACTTAAAAAACCGTCGGAGAATGAAGGGTAAATCTCAGACTGCACAGCGACATCCATTCGATATAGGAAAGCACCTTTAACGGATGTTATCGGTCTCGCAAACCGTTCATTTTTTCAATTTTTGTATTTTAACTTGTAACTTTCAATTACAAATTTTGTTTCGTTTGGAACTTTAGTACTTTCAACGAAGACTTTTGAATAGGTGAATTTTAATTGTAACAAAAGTTAGTTACAAAAACACCATCGTATGAGTGAATCGCGCCTTTTATTCATCTTTCGATGGAGTGGATTGACAGACCACTTCACAGTATAGCTATGTGACAATTTCTGTCACATCCGTTAAAGGTTAAACATGGAGGGGGAATTTCAACTACTAAGGTAATGTTTTATTCAAATATCCTCTACAGAGCTCGATTATTTTATAGGTTCATGTACATATTTATCTTTGACACCGCTAACAAAAATCTCAATAAATTTAGATGCAGTTTTCAAACAAATTGCATTTAAAAGTACTTTTTTTCCCTTTATACGAAGGTGTCAAAATCCTATGCTTCTCCTATAGAATCGAATGGATTCCGCTGCAGAATCTGAATTATAAAATGCAGCTGAATCTCCAAGTTTTAGTTAATGAGTGCCGATTGTCCCATTGATTTCGTTTTGGAGAAACAAGTGGTTTTAGAAATACAGATGACATAAATTAACATTTTTGACATATAAATTAACCTTTTATAAAATAGTCTAATAAACATAACCTGAAAATTAAATAGTTTGTAAAAATAAAAAATATATATAACTTGCTTACCTTTAAGCTGATTAGAACTATAAATAGCAATTAAATGAAATACGATAGGATTACTCCAGTATAATCACTTAATATAAAAAGATCTTAATACGCTAATGAGCTAACAAAGATCGGTCTAAGCGCTCGAAGTTTTGAAATATATAACCTGGGTAGGTGATATTTCCCTAAAACGTTCCCTTATGGATGCATTTTTCCCTGCATTTTCCCCTGAATGTTTAATTCCACATTTATTGGGGAAATATGTCATTAGCTTCAACTCTATAATCTTATTTTTTTTAATACAGCGTTTCTATTTACGTAATTCGACAAAAAAAAGGGGGATTCAATGACATTTTTTTAAATGTTTCTATAATCTGAATGTCATAAAAACAGAAAATACACTGTCTGCCTTTGAGGAAAATTAAATTTAACATAATTTTAAATCTAAATAAATTTTTAAATTGTTTTTATTTAAAAATTCTCTTTTTAATGTAACAAAAATATTTTTGATCCATTTCACAGAGTTAGGGGTTTTCTTTTTCAGCATCACCTTTGATTATTCCCGTACTTTGTATGTGGAAACCACCTGTTCAGAAAAGAAATAAATATCCATTTGGAATTTTTTTTTCCTAAAATATATTTTTAGCTCACAGGCTATCAAAGCCTGAGAGCTAATGTGCCCGCCGGTTCTGTATGTACGTACGTATGTACGTAACGCGATAACTCTTGATAGAAACATCCCATTTGCTTCAATTTTTTTTTCTAGTTTCATTCTGGTAAGGCGCTTACCTGATTAGTTTTAGGGGTTCATTGGTTAAGGATAAAGGGTGAAAAGGGGGGTTAGTCCAACACCCCCTTAATTCAGATAAATGATTTTTTTATGGAGAATTATTCGATTTTCTCCGAATCTGGTATACCGGTTTATTATGTTAAGGAGCTTCCCTGATTAGTTTTGGGGGTTCATTGGTTAAGGATAAAGGGGGAAAAGGGGGGTGGGGCTAGTCCACCCTCCTTAATTTAGATAAACGAGTTTTTCATGCAAAATTATTCGATTTGCTCCAAATTTGGTATACCGGTTTACTATGTTAAGGAGCTTCCCTGATTAGTTTTAGGGATTCATTGGTTGGGGATAAAGGGGAAAAGGGGGGTTAGTCCACCCCTCTTAATTTAGATAAATGGGGTTTTTTGCAGGATTATTCGATTTGCTCCAAATTTGGTATACCGGTTTATTATGTTAAGGAGCATCCCTGATTAGATTTGGAGGTTCATGGGTTAAGGCTGTTCTTAACTGCTCTGCTCAACAAGCGCAAAATGTTTTGACACATTTACAAATTCATTTTTTAACCGAAAGATATAAAATTGGAAAGCCTGACCCTGGAAACGATTTGGAATCGAACTGTTTTTTCCATTCTTTGATCCATCCATTACCTATTGAGTTATAAGCGAATTGGATCACGTGATCAACACGTTTTTCGCCCGCTCTTGAGGGCTCTTTCGTCCTTCGCGCGGAAATTCGGCTCAAAACGTCCCCTTTCACACTGTTTTCTGAAAGATCGATTGCGTTTGCAAAAAAAAATGGAAAAAGCAGCTCCATGACATAGTTTCTGAACACTAACACTTGCTAGTGTCATGCATTCCGAACAAAAATAAATTAAAACTTATGTCAGAAAGTTGCCCTTTTGGATTTGAGAACACCCTTAAGTATAAAGGGGGAAACGGGGTCTAACCACCCCTTCCCTTAGTTTTTTGAGGGACATTATTCTTTGAAATAAGAGTATACTATACAATGAGTGGGAATAGCCTGTGAGCTCAATGCCATCCGTTTAGCTGGGTACTTTTCTTTTTTATTTTATTTGAGACGGCCGAATACTGTGATTTTGGCGTTTTAACAAAATTCAACAGTTCATAAGATATATATATATTATATATTAGACCGGGCGGCGGCGACACAAATGACTACGTCATCGAGATGAAATCCTGATGTAGGAGACAAGATTATTAGGTGTAGAGGGAGGCATGAGGGGTCGACATTTCTTGGTACGATAGGAGCAGCAGCGAGCACCCACTCGTCATTTTGGCGTCACTACCAAGTCATCGAGATGAAATGCGTGCCCAGTTACAGATAACAAAGTATTTTAAGAATAATGGGTCTGCCTGAGCCTATACTGGTAGAAACCAAAATCTCTAACAACAACTAGAAAACAGGAATTCTCAGAATTGAGTGTCGCCCCTGGATGTATATCAGTTTTAAGACTTAAAAAACACGCTTGAAGAATTCCTCGTGGATGATCCAGTCAGTCTTAAACGACATCTACAGTAAAGTATCCATACTTTCGCTGAATAATACACAAATCCAAATAAACAGATGTCGTCACTCAAGAAGCTCATGATTCACAGGCCTTCATTTGTTTGTAATTAATAGATAATTAAAATTAAATAGAGTTTATAATAGAGCTCCCTCTTTTATCAGAAATCCTTCATTTATATTTTTTCAATAATAGCACGTATTTTAACTACATTTTTTTCAGTCATTCTGGGAAAAGGGCAACAAAAAGATATAATGACTATTTTCCAACTATTTTCCTTTTACTTTCTACAGAAATGGAGTACTTGAGTTGTTAAAATTAAACAAAGGGTGCTAAAAACTACAAAAAAATGAATATCTTAAAAATAAATGGAGATGCAGTTTTCAAACAAATTGCATTAAAAGTACTTTTTCCCAATACGACGGTCTAAAAATCGAAAATGGGCGATGCTTAGAAGTTTAAAAAATGGCAGTAGAGAATTGAACAGTACAATGATACATCTGCTTTGTTTTACGGCTGGCTTATACAACGGAACGTTATTTTTTGGAGACGACATTTTAAAAGCTGGGAGAAAGAAATAGCATAACGGGGGCTAAGAAAGGACGTCATAATGTACAATTAAAACCCAATAAACATACTATTTTACATGACACTGCCATATATATTATTTCGCCATCGACTTTCAAGATGAATGGATGGTTTAGGAAAAACTTATTAACAGTACGTGCAACAATGACTCATTCGACAAAATTAGTACAAAGCGAGAAGAACCCATTCCCCATTTTCACGGTACTATCACACCATTGAGTTACGGCTCGGAATTTTGGTACATGAAAGGTCCAAACAGTACATTAAAAATATTTCAGTCTGCCTCGTCCTAATTTCGTGCGATAAGAGCAGAGCGGGGTTCCAATTCTTGATACTGGCGGTATCATCATGTCATCGAGTTACTGCCTGAAATTTTATTACATTAAAGATACAGACTAGTACGATAAGAATATTTCAATCTGCCTCGTGATATCTTGGTACGAGATGAGCACAACGGGGCGCCAATTCTTAATTTTAACGGTATTATCACGTCATCGAGTTACGACTTGAAATTTTGGCGCATTAAAGGTGGATATCAGTAAATTAAGAATATTTCTGTCTGCTTCATCATATCTTGATACGAGATCAGCAGGGCGGAGCGCCAATTCTTGATTTTGACGGCTTTATTCCGTCATCGAGTTACGGCCTGAAAAGTTTGGTACATTAAAAATACAGATTAGTACAATAAGCATATTTCAGTCTGCCTCGTGATATCTTTGTATGAGATAAGCACAGCGGGGCGCCAATTCCTCATTTTCACGGTACTGTCACGTCATCGAGTTACGGGTTGAAATTTTGGCGCATTAAAGGTACATATCAGTACATTAAGAATATTTCAATCTGCCTCGTCATATCTTGGTATGATATGAACAGAGCGGGGCGCCAATTCTTGATTTTTGAGGTATTATCACGTCATCGAGTTACGGTCTGAATTTTTTAACACATTAAAGATACAGATGTGTTAAAATTTCAGGCCGTAACTCGATAACGTAATAATCAGTCAAAATTAAGAATCGGCGCCCCACTCTGCTCGTCGTACCAAGATCTGACGAGGCGGACTGAAATATTCTTAATGTACTGATATGTATATTTAATGTTCCAAATTTCAAACTGTAACTCGATGACGTGATGGTACCCTCAAAATGAGAATTTTGCTCCTCGCTCTGCTCGCTGTGTATTAAGATATGACGAGGCAGACTGAAATATTCTTGTACTAATCTGTACCTTTAATGTGCCAAAATTTTCAAACCGTAACTCTATGACGGAATAAAACCGCCAAAATCGAGAATATGCGCCCCGCTCTCGTAATCTCGTACCAAGATATCACGAGGCAAACTGAAATCTTCTTAATCTACTGATATTTACCTTTGATAAGTCAAAGTTTCAAGCCGTAACTCGATGATGTGATAATACCGCCAAAAATAAGAATTGGCGTCCTGCTCTGCTCATTTCGTACCAAGATATCACGAGGCAGACTGAAATATTCTTATTGTATTATTATCTACCTTTAATGTGCCAAAATTTCAAGCCGTAACTCGATGATCTGATAGTACCGATAAAATGGGGAATTGGCGCCCCATTCTTCTCCCTTTGTACCAAGTTATACCGAATTAGTCCTTCTTGCGCGTACTGTTAATAAGCTTTTCCTAAACCATTAATTCATCTTGAAATTCAATGTCGAAGTAATATATATGGCAACGTAATGTAAAATAATGTGTTTAATGGGTTTGAATTTTGCATTATGACGTCTTTTTTCGTTATAAATTTTAGTCAGCTGGGGGTTTCTACCAAGATATCCGCAGGCAGACCAAAATATTCTTAAAGTGCTTTATTTTACTTTTAATTTGCGTATATTATGTATACTGCAGTTGTCTGCGTATATTTTTTAAACCAATATTTTACGACAAACTTTTAGAAAAAATTCATCCAATAAATTTTCGAGTTCTAAAAATATTTCTGGAATTCGCTTACATTTTTGTTTTCATTAAAGTTCTTTCCAAGAGTTTGATTTCTCTACGAGAATAATGAATACTCAAACTTATATTCTATATTCATTCCGCGAAATAGAATTAGATAAAATACACTGGAAAATACTGGATGTCATTTATTCTTATGTTATGAACATAGCGATAGAATCAATGGCGAATTCAAGAAGGAAGTCACCCGGGTCGGGACGCCCATCTCTGAACGGAGACTATTTCTAAATTGCTAAGCATCTTTCATTTTAAAAATGAAATATATTAAAATCTTTAAAAAGTTTCCCTTGCTGAACAAAGCGAATCTATCTGACTCTGTAAAGCTCTACTCAAATCCAAAGTAGGTCAATTCTGACACAATCACGAAATTTTAATCTCTATTTTTAATTTTAGATGCAAGAGACATTTGTATGGAAGGGTTCGTACCTATTTCTTTAAAAAAAAAAAAAAAAAACAAGTACTTTTACCCTTAAAAGTCCTTGATTTTTATTTAAAGAAGACAAAATAAAAAAATTAAAGACCTACAAATTGAATAAGCCAATGAATTATAATACGCATTTTTTAATAAAGGGTCTAATTTTTGTAAATGCGAGTTTTAAGCATTTAAATGGCTGGAAGAGGGGGCGAGGCGGGGAGATTTCAGTGCGTAGCAGTAGATATTTAGAAGACTATCTCTGATAATTATTTCAAAATACTAACAAATTTTTTTTTTCGGAGGAAGGGGCGGAAGAGATTGATTAGATGATTGCTTAGTTAGTATTACAATTAGAGCAGAAAAAAAAGAAAGAGTTTTAAAAACTAAATTTTGTGTCATAGGAAAAGGGCGGAGAGAAGGAGGAGAGGTAGTGATGGGCGATAACGAGATGTTTTTCTTGATTTTCTCGATTGTATGGACATCTCGATATTTTTCGATTGTGTAAATTTTTTCTCGATGACTACAGTTTGCAAATTTCTTTTATAAATCATATATTATGTATTATATACGTCATACATTTATCAAGAATCGTCTGCAGGTGAACTGGAATGAGTCGATGTTAATAAAGACTAGGTGACTTCGACCGCTAGCGGGCACCTCCTTTAATCGGGGCCCCTAATTTATACGTAATCTTGTAATATGAAATCACGAACAGGTTACCCGCTATATACGACACTGATGTATGATAGCAGGCGGGTGTGTTGTGCACGCACTACAAAATCTTGTAAAAAATATAATATCGAAACAAATGAACGTCGGACCAGATCTCTTGGGGGAGGGGTCAAAGCGAGCGGAGGGGCACAGCAGCTGCATAATATGATTAAGTCGTCACAGGTCTATAGGCCTTTCCAACCATATGTCACATGAGAAGTCTGGATCTGAATTTATAAAAATGCCCTCCCCGTGGTGGCAAAGGGCAAGATGGGGTGCGGGAGGTGGATAACATGAGTAAGTGGTCATAAGCCTTTCCAACAATATGTCACATGAGGGGTCTCGTCTAAATTTAGAAAAACAGCCCCGTGGGGGAAAAGTGGGGGGGGGGGGCGGTCACCGGAGGTTCATTACATCAATAAGTAGTCACAGACATTTCCAACGATATCTCACATGTGGGGTCTTGCCTAAATTTGGAAAAGTGTCCCCCGGGGGGTGCAAAATGAGGGGATGGATACCGGAGGAGCATAACATCAATAAGTAGTCACAGACCTTTCCAACGATATCTCACATGAGGGGTCTTGGCTAAATTTGGAAAAGTGCCCCCGGGGGGGGGGGGGCAAGTTGTGGTGGGGACACCGTAGGTACATAACATCAATAAGTAGTCACAGACCTTTCCAACGATATCTCACACGAGGGGTCTTGACTAAATTTGAAAAAGTGTCCCCCGGGGGTGGGCAAAGAGGGGGGACTGTCACCGGAACTGCATAACATCAAAAAGTAGTCACAGACCTTTTCAACGATATCTCACAAGAGGGGTATTGACTAAACTTGGAAAAGTGTCCTCCGAGGGGGCAAAGTGGGGGGGGGGGCGGCCACCGGAAGTGCATAGCATCAATAAGTAGTCACAAACCTTTCCAACGATATGTCACATGAGGGGTCTTGGCTAAATTTTGAAAAGTGTCCTGAAATTTCATATATTATAAATCATATTTAGCGGAGGGCTCCATAAAAAAATCCGATCTAAAATGATAAAAGCGGAAAAAACTACCCTCGCAGTGGGGGCCAAATTGGGGAGGGGAGGAAGAAAGTCTCATAATATGAAAGAGTCATCCGAGAGCTTACCGATGACATATCACATGACTGGTCCAAAAAAAGTTTGAAAATTGCTCACCCTCCCTCCCCCCGTGGGCCCACTCTTTCGCCCCGGAATTCACGCAGCCGCCACTTTAAAATTTTTATGTTCAATAAATAATATTTACCGGAAGACTGCATAAAAAACACACATCTAAAGTGATATTTAAATTTATTATAGAAATCGGCTACGATTTTAAAAATTTGTTCGCCCCTTCCCCATCTCCCTTTGGGCGAAGAAAGGTTCATAGTATGAAAGAGTTGTCAAAGGGCTTTTCGATTATATGCCACAGGAAGGGTTCGGTAAAATTTTTAAAATTGCACCCCGCATGAGTCCACTCTCACGTCCTCTTCCCTCGAAATCACCCGACCCACCTTCCTCTTTGAAATTTTTATATTTAATAAATAATTTTTATCGGAGGGTTCCAGGTATGTGACAGCTTGGTACAGTGTTGTGTATGAACGCGTTCATTGAACGGAAACTCACGAACTTAGTTCAATTTCTGTGAACTTTGAGCTGAACTTAACTCAGTTTTTGATAAACGAACGTGAACTGAACGAAAGCTCAAAAAATCCGCGAGTTTGAACGAAATTTACAACTCAAACTCATTTTTTTTCATAACTTATTTAAAACTGTTCCTGCCGTTAAGATCACGTTTTCCCCATTCAAATGCCATTTAGAGGTCTAAACGGACTTGGGGCGGGTCGAGTGTGATCATCAGTTTTTTGCGTCGTGCTCGAGTCATGCTCTCTCTGGAGGCTCGGGCCGGGCCGAACCGGACTTATTTTTGGGTTTGTGCTCTATTATTCCTAAAAGTCTGCACAGACAGAAATTTTCTGGCCCTGTCACCCCTGCTTGTACGAAAACTATTACCCCGTCCCAGTGTGACTTGTGCAAAAATCTGTTTAATGAACAACTTACCTTGGGTCAACAATTTTTTCCGAAAAAATATATTTTTTAAATTACCATCATTGTACAATTAGAAGTCTCTTTAAAGAATAGTAGTACATATACATTTCTAAGGGGGCTGGGGAGGGCATACAATACTGAAAAACCTGTTTTAAGAATCTGTGTATTACGAAATCCTGCTTTAAACGGAAAAATTTCTTGATCGGTGGATCTGGATCTCAGTGTTGCCAGTGGGCTACTTTTTTTAAATTCAGTTTTCTTGATTGCCTCCACTTTTTTCAAATGGTAAAATTACCTTTGTTTTCGCTTTAATTAATATGTCATTAAATAAGGTGCATTTTAGCATATCAAAAAATTGGTGCAAATCAAGAATCCGAATTTAAGAAAAGTAGCCCATCTGGCAACAATGCTGGATCTTCTAAATGGATATAATAATCCGTTTGAAAATAAATAATACACATGTAAGAGACGACAGACCTGATAAAAAAGGAACTTAACTATAACAATTTTTTTCTCTCCTATATGTTTACGTCTTAGAAGGTTTTTCGAGGTAGAATTTTCAGATTTTTAAGTATCCAAGCCGTGTAAATGGATTAATGATATTGATAATAATTCAGATATTTACATACTAATAGAGATCAATTAAAAAAACAATAGAGCTTACAATAAGATATATAGAAAGAAATGTAGTAGAAACAGTATTTTGGAACGGAGGTCCCGTACATGCAGCCTATGGTAGAGGTCTGCACGGTCCTAAATTTCTAGGCCAGGACCCGTCCCGATCCATAGAAGAAAAATTCGGCCCGGCCGGTATAAACATTAAAAGTTCGGCCCGAGACCGGCCTGGCCCGTACAAAAAATATTGGCCCGGCTCGTAGAGAAAAAAACTATTGGCCCGACCTTGCCCTGTATAACAGCTAAAAGTTCGGCCCGGAAAAAAGACAAAATCTCTCGGCCCGAGCCCAGTCCGGCCCAAATGAATTGCTACAAAACATTGATTTTTACGTAGATTTGGTTAAAACTTTGTCTCGTACGAGGAGTTCTGACAAAAATACTTATCTTTGATTCTTATTGTCATGTTTCCAGTTTAATTTTTATAAAAGTCATTGCGATATTTATTTATTTTTTATGAATCGCTATTTGTTCTATGTAAATGTTTCAGTTATTATTAATATAGTTAATCCATATTCCATGTATTGGAGACTTAGAAATCAAAATAATGCTATACCGTAAAATCTTCTAAGACCGAATTGCATAGGAAAGAAAAAAATACGCTATAGAGAAGTTCCCATCTTAACAGGTGTAAACGTTAAAAGTTATTAGTACATCCATTTTGTATGGATCAACATATTTTTCAGGTTAAGAGAGGATTCCGTCATAGGCAGGTTCTTTTTCACAAGTTTTACTATTTTTTAATTTAGCTACATTTTAATATCCCTAGAAATGTACTATTCTTTATAAAGAATAAAATTAAATGTTTAATTGTAGAATAACGGCGATTTAAAAATGTATGCATTTTTTGCAAAAAATTTTAGGCCATGCTAAATTTTACTGCTTTTTGAATGGACTAGGCCACGCCGAGACAATGATTTTCATACGGGTTAGGTCAAAACTGGGACTGAAAATTTAGGCCCCTTAAAGTCTAGAAAGAATGATACAAGTCCCGGTTTGGTAAGGAAAAAATAAGTTAGGCCCTGCCCGGTCCTTCAGAAAAAAAGCCAGAGACTGGCCCGGAAAGAGTAGTGACTATAGACCCGCCCCAAGTCTTCTGAAAAAAGTATGGTCCAGGCCCGGCCCGACTGCCGAGAATGAGAATAGGACCAAGCCTGGGCCCGGCTCGTGCCGAATCCAAAATGAAAGGAAGAGAAATTATGTTTTAATGCAATTGTGAAAAGTAACCTACATTTATATCTGTACTACCAGTTTTATGCTTTTTAGAAAAAAAAGACAGGTGTTTCATATTCAAATAGTCATAAAATTTCTGTTTTAATATTCAAATATAGTAAAGCCTCTGAATAGTAAAGACATCGGGATTATTGAATAGAGCCTTGCATCGGGTCAGGTTGTATATAAATTTCTGTTTCCAGGTTTTAATGATTATAATATTTTTTTTTGCGGTTGAATGGGTAGCCTAGAATAACCCTTGCTAGTCATAGTTAGATCTTTTGGAAGTCAGGTTGTTTGCATTTTCACAAAAAGTTTAAGCAAAACTGTGTTTCAGATGAAAATAAATATGTTTTAGTGTATGAATGAGTATATATTCAAATTACTGCATAAGAAATAAAATTTATAAAAAATGTGACCATAGATTATTTCTTCTTTACAGTACAGTTAAGAAATATTTTTCTTCTATCGGAATATGAAAAATGTTGCCAACATTTAATTTTTGATACATAACAAAAAAGCATGTATGATATACTTGTCAGGGCCGAAACTAGCCTTTTTTGTACCCGGGGCAAACATGGATTTTGGCGCCCCCGCTCTGCCGCAAAGTATATATACAAAGAAAATTTTACTAATTTTCTAATAGCCGACTTATTTTAAAATTTAAAATATGTCATAATAAAATATGTAATACGTCATCCACAATGGCGGATCCAAGGAAGAGGTCACGGGGGTCATGACTCCCCCCCTCCTCTGAACACTCACAAAAAGATTCTAAAGATCATTTTAAAAATGAAATATACAGTAGAGTCCCGCTTAACCGAGTCTCCGCTTTAACCGAGTTCTTTTCTTCTGATGGACTGGTGGCTTCCATTATTATGAGACAGCCATTATAAATTAAGTATATTAGGTGAAGATGAAAGAGAAAAATAAATTATGGTCATTTTTTTTCCTATTCTGACTAGAAAATCAGAGTTCTAACTTTTTACATCTGCTCTTTCATCTTCATCTAACACTTCATTTATAATGGCTGTTTCATAATAATGGAAGCCACCAGTCCATCAGAAGAAAATGATCCATTCCAAGGGTATAATCCTTCATTTGGCACCCCTTCGTTCTGGCACCCGGGCGCATGACCCCTCTGCCCCCCCCCCCTTAGTTTCGGTCCTGATACTTGTGATAGAGTTTATACACACATACACATGTTACTTGTGTGTAGATTGGGAGATACCCAAATTAGCGATATAAGCATATAAATATATAAGTATTAGGAATTGCAAAAGTGTTCGCTAACTAGATATGTGCTTTCGGGAGTATCCATTATGAAGATCTTATTGTATATAGATTTTTAATATGAAAAAATATTTTGGATATTCTTTTGAAAAATCTGGTCAACCCTAACCCTAATCACAAGAGTTAAAATCCAATCCGAACCCGAAAAGTCATAGTCAACTCGACCCGAAACTGACCCCGAACCCGACTCGCAACTAAAAAATATAATGCCCTTAGTCGAAAATATAAAAGCCCAATAACTGCAAACACTTATAATTGGGATCGAAATTTTTCCCAGACCGCATAACACCTCAATCGGAAAATAAAATAGTATTATTTTTCGGTTAGAAATAGGAGAATTTGTGGAACAGATAGTATCTTTGTCCCAGGTCCCAGACTAGTATAAGAAAAGAATAGAGAAAGCATATAAAGGAAAAACTCCACACTAGGACAAAAAGTCATGTTCAGTTAGATTATATAAGCAATACCATTACAAGAGGAGGCGCCAGAGCCTTTTAGTCCAAGAGCTGTTAAACATTTTAAGGAAGGTATTTGAGGCACCCTGAAAATTTGTGCAACACTTCTTTTGTAATGGCTGAATACAAAATCGAATGTCTGGCTGAAGGATCGTGGCCCAAAAACTGTGCCAGACACGTGTCAAGTGCCATTTTTTTTTACTATCCAAAAAATGTATTTGAGGCACGCTGAGATTGAGACAGAATAATATTTATACTTAGAAAAAAATATTTTGAAAACGACAGACACTTTAGTCGGCCCAAAAACTGTGCCAGACACGTGTCAAGTGCCATTTTTTGACTACCCAAAAAATGTATTTGAGGCACGCTGAGATTGAGGCAGAATAATATTTACGCTTAGAAAAAAATATTTTGAAAATGACAGACACTTTAGTCGGCCCAAAATCGGTGCCAGACACGTGTCAAGTAAAAATGGCACTTGACACGTATCTGGCACAGTTTTTGTGCCACGATCCTTTAGCCAGACTTTCGATTTTGTATTCAGGCATTACAAAAGAAGTGTTGCACAAATTTTCAGGGTGCCTCAAATACCTACTCAAAAATGTTCAACAGCTCTCCTACTATTTTTTGTGCTTTGTTGCACAGACTATAAGTAATTGGGGAATTTCTTATTATATCCATTTCAAAAGGATAGAAAAAAAAAGAAAACTAAAAGCCTACGGCTTATTTGAAGTATCATTTGAGATAAAACGTTGCTGCTCTTGCTAGTTCCGTTATCTAATCGTATATCAGTAAACTACTATGGTATGAATAAAAAAATCTTTCTATTGATGAAAGGTGGTTTTCTTCTAACCTTGGATTTCCTTGCGTAAATGCGGATTAGGTTCCCTTAGAAAGACCCCCACGGAGGGCACTCCCTCCCCTTCGGGCCTATACCCCGCGTGTAGATAATTGGCCGTCATAAACAACAACTATTGATGAAAGTTGTTGAAAAGGGCAGAGGATTCAGAGGACAGAGAACGATTCTGGGAAACGAGAACAGTGGGTACGCTTTCAATCAATTTGTCAATTGTTTGGGAAGCATCTTCCCTCTTCTTTCGATTTTTTTTTCGGTAGAAAAATGCTATCAGCTTTAAATTTGGGGATGAATCACAAATCCTTAAATATACAGTGATTTATTTATTTAATTATTTTTAATTATTTGACCTTTCTAGCATCAATGTGTTGTATGTATTTATTAGAGTAAGAAACTATATGTATAAATATAGTTTATACATGTAATTTTTAATGTATAACGCGATGACAATTGATTAATGAAAGGTTTTACTTCATAGGTATTCTCTATACGTGTAAACTGATTTTTCCATTAAAAAAGGTTTTTCACATTTAAAATTGACACAGGCATTTAAAAAAATCACGCATCATATATAAGATAAATTTTCAACAAATGGGAAATTATACATTATGCTTTAATAAATTTTCAATTATTTTAAAAAGATATATAGACGGCATTCGATCAAGCTTCTTTTCCCTTTTTTTCGGTGTGGGGGGGGGGGGGATTACCATATTTTGTGAAAAATCAAAAAGTTATTTTTGTGAAATGTATTACATTGTTATGAAAAATAGCAATGTGAAACGAAAGATGAAATCCACTTGCTCAAATATAAAATTTGAACAAAACAAAGATTAATTTATTTAGTTTCATCTGATAAAGTTCTTCTATTTAATAAAAGTATTTTGTTTGCAAAACTTATTTTTTAAAGGCTAACATAATAAATATCATTTATGAAGTGTACGATTTCATTAAGGCAGTTCTTAACTGCTCTGCTCAAGAAGCGCAAAACGTTTTGACACACTTACAAATTCATTTTTTAACGGAAAGGTATAAAATTGGAAAGCCTGGCCATGGAAGCGATTTGAAATTGAACTGTTTAGTTATAAGCGATTTTGATCACGTGACAAACACGTTTTTCGCCTGCTTTTGAGTGCTCTTTCTTCCTTCGCGCGTAAATTCGGTTCAAAACGCCCACTTTGACACTATTTTCTGAAAGATCTATTGCGTTTGCAAAAAAATGGAATAAACAACTCAATTACATAGTTTCTGAACAACAACACCAGCTAGTTTCATGCATTTTCGAACAAAAATAAATTAAAACTTATGTCAAAAAGTTGTCTTTTTGGATTTGAGAACACACTTAATGAAGTGTATCATTAATGAAGTGTAGGATTTAAAAAAAGTGTTCTGAGCTGTGGTATTATTTTTTTAATGCATCTGATTATATATAAATATCACTGTTACGAGTAATATCGTTAATCCACATTCTGTGGTTTGGATATTTGAAAAATTTAAAAATTCTATGCAATAAAATGTTTGGAATTGCATAGGAAAGAAGAAAAATCCGTTGTGGGCTGGTTTCCCTATGAGCAAGTTCATCATCTGTTTAAAATGCATTACATTCTTTTCACAAGTACTGTTATCCTCATTTTACATAGATCAACATTTTTTTTTTTTTTTTTGGGGGGGGAGGGGGGTGTTGTTAAACACGGGATTGCGTCATAGGCAGGTTCTTTTTTTCGGGTTTTACTGTAATTTAATTTTATTGCCTAGAAATGCATCTACCCATCTTAAAGAATAATAAAAATAAATATATGAATGTTAATTGTGGAATAATAGCGATTTAAAAATGCGTGCATTTAAATTTTTTTTTAAATGGTCCGGTCCAAATCTTACTGATATTTTTATTAGATGGGCCAGAGTAGTGCTGGTCCAGTGATTTTCAAATGAACTGGGTTGGAACGGGGACTGAAAATTTTTGCTAGTTCAGACTTCAAGAAGAATGCAGTCAAGCCCCGGCGTGGGTCGGAATATAAATCCAGTCCCGGTCCCGGCCCATCTCGTTCCGAACCTCTAGAAATAAGTAATCCCCAAACCAGGCTCGGAGCGAGTATTAGAAAGGAAAATTGTGCCGGGCCCATGAAGACCCTTACATCGAATAATCAAAAGATTAGTGCACAAAATTTTGTAAAGTTAAACAAAAAATTTCTAAAAAAAAAAAAGAAGAAAAAAATGAGTTTTTAGTGAACTTCGCTCACTTTTATAGATGAGTTTGAGTTGAACGAGTTCGCTCCAAATTCGTTTGAATTTGAACGTGAACTTGACTCATTTTTGAGAAACTGAGTTTGAGTTTGAATTAGTTCGTTTATTTTGTGAGCGTATCCAACACTGATGCATATTATATGTGAAAAAAGATTGATAAAAATATTAACCATAACTATATAAAGATAGAAAAAAACGAACTGCCTAGTAGCAGTAGGGAATATAAAGCAAAAATAAATGCATTTTATTTAGCGTAATATGTGACTCATTTGAGATGAAATCAAAAAATAACCAAACAGAGAAATTTCAAAACATAAATTTTATTAAATAAAACTATGGAAAAGAAATTTTTAAGATCTTAAATGCTTAAAAAATGCATGATTCCATAACTTCAAAAGATTCAAATTTTATTATATTTTCTTTTAATTCATTGAACAAATGTAAGCAGTTTTACTCAAATGCATACTGCGAAAAACGAATGAAAGCAGTTTCTTTTAATCGAATTTTCCTCACTTGAATTATTAAATAAGATCCGGCTTCGACATCGGAATAAATTTAAAATGTTTTGATAAAATAAAGAAAACATGACGGGCAATCTTTAAAAAAAAATCCAAACGGCAGTAAAATTACTTTCGGTAAATAAATTTTACAGATCACAAGACGGAGTCCAAATAAAGCAATAAAGACATGGCTTTACTTTCTTCTGACATATGTGAAAAAGATCTCAATAATAGAAAAATTCCAGACATAAGGCTTTTTGTTTACCTCCTTAAGGATGAATTTCGATAAAAGAACTACACATGCGGCGCAATTTCTTTTCGCAGACAGCTTTGACAAAACAATATTCAAGCAGAAGATAAAACGTAAAGCATAAATAAATCGCGACCTTCAGTAAAAAGAAACATTTTACGTACAAATAGCTTAATAAAAATTTGAAACTTTAAAAATTATTTCCTTCGAGTAAAATTCAAATTGATAGCTTTTTGTTAAAATATATTAAAAATTATTGCTTATATTCGGTACCATATTAAAGTATTTGAATAGGGGCTTCTTACTTATTTAAGGCCCTGATTAGAAAAATCTAGTTTATGATAAACTCCGAAGTAGCATTAGAATTGAATAAGGAATAGAAGGTGGTCTGAAAAAATGTGCTCTTGTAGCATTATTCCTACGCATGTACAGCCGTGGAAAAAAAAAAAGTAAACAACATCCCCTACTAACTCTGCAACTAACTATAATAGAAGAAAACGACTGGAAAAACTATCTACGTTTAAATGATGTATATAAAATTTGTTTAGTGGCCCATCTACAAATCAAAATCAGACCGAACCTTGTTTTTTTTTTCAATAGAAACACCCAATTTTGACACTATATTTTAAATCTTCTGTTCATACTATGCCTAGAAACGAAGTCATTTGGATGATAAGATTTTGAATTATAAACTATCAAAATTGAGAGCTTCTATTGTTAAATTACATTTTCATATTTTTATTAATATCTCCTGACATTATAATCCTAATGTGATGATTTTCTTGTGTGGTTATAATACTTAAAAACCCAAACATAAATACATTGAATGTGTAATTAAAAAATATATATAGTATGAATTATGATACTAATATTCGAAAAATTAGTAATTACGATTTCGCATAAAGCAGGACATAAAAAACATAAATCTACCAAAAAAATTATAGGTTGCAATTCATATATTTCTCTACTTTATATACATTATTTAAACGTAGACATAATTCAAACCATCAAATAGTTTTGAATTAGGATCAAAATGATGGTTTAGGGGGATGTCTAGGATGTGCAGGAAAGCATAATTTGAAAAAAAAATATTTTAGTTGTTTTATTTAAACATTAGTGCTGGCAATTGTCGAAACATAATAAGCGCGTGAATGGATCCTATTGGATAGAAATAAGGCATTAATAGAAGTGACATAGTCATTCTGTAGTATTTGAACAATCGACTACCGAATTTCAATTTGGATACAGACACTAAAATGAGCTCATTTTAAAATAATTTCTCTAAAACTAATCGTACGAATTTCAGGAAAATTTGTTTTAGTCTAATTCAAGGGTGTAGAATTTATGGTGTCAAAATTGGGTATTTCTATTGAAAAAAGTAAAGTTTAGCTTCATTTTGATATGTAGATGAGCCCCTAAGCAAATTTTATATTCAGCATTTAAAAGTAGACATTATTTCTTATCGTTTGGTTACAGTAACTTTCTCCTACAATAATATATTGCAGAATTAGTGGGGGGTGTTTACATTTTTCCCACGACTGTACGTTGCCAAATGATACATGCTGAAAGGATAAACAGGTGTTACCTCTATAAAAAAGTTACTTTTAAAATTGTTGACAGCTGTGAAAATTTGCAGATTGGATAAACCTCGCGTTTTTATCGCCTTCGATCGAACACAATCGAAAGTATTCGTTAAATGAGCCATTCAAATTCAGACAGTGCTCGAAAATTATAGTTTTATCGCTAAAAATTATTTTCACACCAAAAAATATGAAATATTTGAATTGGTAAAATCCACCAAAGATTTTAATTATCGCTCAGTTATAATCCTCTCGGTTTGAATTAATGACACTGCATTCATATCGCAGTATTTTAATACATAACTAGTGTAAATGCCCGTCCTAGGACGGTGGGTAAAAATTATGTTTTTCACTTAAAATTTGAAAAATTGATAAAAAAGAATTGACAATATGGAAGCGTTCAGATGAGCAAAGTTCGGCTATTTTATGTTCTAATAAACACACAATTAGCATTTACAATATTTCTGTGTAAACCAGGTTTTCCGGCAAATATACTATACAGGGTATCCGGTCTCAACGGTGTCCAATGGCTAATTCGTAAACCGTTAGTCATAGACATATAGTTCCAATTACAAAAATGTTTTAAATGAGGTAAAAGAGTATTTTTAAAGCGATTTGGGTCAAGAAAAACATTTATTTAAAAATTACGAAATCTAAATTTTTATACGGTCCCCCGGTCCTATAAGTGATATTTAGTAAACTTTTCCTATTCCTCTAACAAGTACGGCAAAAAAAAGTCCCATTCATCTAACACTAAAATTGACCGAGTTATGACATTTTCAATT